>JANVFT010000026.1:0-462628 GCA_028011325.1 Lentinula lateritia | reverse complement strand
CAAGCACTTCAAACTCCGTGAGGAGCAGGCTTGACACTTATATCCGGGTAGTGGAGCAGAATTGGCTTCCAAATCCCCTCGAGCAAGCGCCGAAACGCAAGCTTGACTGGGAATGGAAGGCTACATGAAATAAAACAATATTAGCAATTAAATTAAAATAAGATATTAGAAAACAACTTACATCGCAAATTATCCGGTTAACTTGCATCAAGTCCTGCATCGTGAAACGAGCATTTTGAGTCTCCAAAATGGAGCCCAGCTCGACGAAGTCAGGATTGATTGCAAGCAGAGAGTTTTCTCGACTTAAGGCAGCGCTATTCTATTAAATTAATAGAGTTAGCGTTTTGAATGAATTAAATGGAATGACTACGACTTACCCTGGCATGAGCAAATTTGGTGAAAGGAGTAAAGCTCCCAGTTGACTGCTCAGGGAGCCGTAGGCGTCCTTAAGCATCCGCCAATAGTACCGGTTGGAAGGTACTCTCTGGGGAACGCTCGGGAACGGGCTTCACTGCAGCCTTGGATACTCGTTTGGGGACGGTCACCCGTTTAACTGAACGACGAGGTAGTAAAGCTACAATCAAATTGAATTAACAAAATGAAACAAAAGGAAGAATAAAGTCTTACCGGAAATGGAAGATGTCGTTTTGAGGCGTTTTGAAGGAGGCGCAGAGTCCTCCTCCTCATCCTCATCTTCTTCCTCATCTCCTTCCTCGTCTTCTGACTCTACTTCATTGGAAGCAGAGTCGTCGTCAGAAACAACTACTCGTCGGGATTTGCCTTTGGCGGTAATTGGCGCGATTTTCCTCGAACGAGGAGGTAGTCGAACTCTTTTGTAAGCCATGGCAGAAGGAGTAGGTTTAGAAGATTTGGAATCTTCGACTACCTTGACGGTAGTTTTGGATTTAGGCTCCTTCTTGCCCACGGGAACCTTGGCAGACGAAGAGGCTCGAGGAGTAGCGTCTACCAAAGATGAAATAAATAAATAAAATGAAACCAAGAAATTAAATTAATACTCATGAAAGGAGGAAGCGTCAGCTTTGAGGCTTTCGATCTCCCAATTCCTTCGAAGTGCCCTAGGGGGCACAGCTTGTGCTTTAGTGGCAGGGGGAGGCGAGACGATATCGGAAACCTTGGGAGGCGAAACTGCCTTTGAAGTCCCAGGAGAGCCTTTACCGCGTAACGAGGCAAAGACATCTAGGTCTTCAGAGGGAACCGTACGCATCATTGCGCTTCCTTCGCGAAAACGAAGACAAAATGGAATAGGAATGGCAGGGAATCGTTCAAAGTTGTGGACACCCTGTAAATTAAATTAATAAAAATGGAGAGACTTCAATAGAAAGAACACTTACTTCAACTAAAGGACGATGTTCAGGGGGAATACCCCATTGTTGTGTCAAATTGTCGCGAAGAAAAACGGGAAGGTTGAGGGATAAGAGCTCGGCAGACAATAAAACCTGCTCTGCGAAGAGAGGACAATTGCCGCGACCCATCCAGAAGTCACGAATATAAATCTGACAAATACAACTACTATAAAATAGTGAAGAAACAAAAATAGAAGCTAGCAACATACCAAAAATGGAGCTGCATCCTCAAAAACATTATAAACCTCCCCTGACTCGGTTGGAGGTGAATCGTCCGTTAATAGCTGCAGTGTTCGGATTGCCATTTGGGCAGAACAGAACAAGTCCAAGCCCGAGGCCACGGACAAGGGACGTGAAGTCTCAAGAGGAAAACAGAATGGGACCAAGGCACGAGGATAAGAGAAAGCGGGAAAAGCGCTGGATCCATCATAATCCGGAGTGTGTTGAGGGCTCAAAAGAGGTGGGACATAGTCGCCCTGCTGAAGACGTTGAAAGACGGGACTTTCAAAAAACAAAGGAAGTGTCGATTTAGATTGGAGACCCGCCAGTAGAACCTGGGCCTCCATAAGAGAAGTGGGTAGAAGCGTGGTTGCGGCAGAAGATCGAGTTTGACTCGAGGTCGAAGCCATTTTGACGAACGAGATGAAAGAAAGGAATAAAGAGGGAAAACGGACTTCAACGAAAAATTTGTTGAACCCCGTGCCCTGGACCAAATAAACGTACACACTGAATCAGCGCGTACGTCAGAGCAGCCCTCCGCGAAATGGAAGCTGGTTCTGTGAATAGATGAATAAAAGATTGTGAATTAAATTTTCAAACGTGATATGAATACCGAAAAAGTATTCAATTCAAATCGAGCGCTAGATTGTTACGATTCATAGCAGGCGTGCGAATAAATTGATAAAATGAGCGCTAGAAACCCATTAGAAGGCATCCAAATTGATTGGAGAGCACGGAGAAGTAGAGATCCAAACCCAGTGATTTACATTAAAAGGAGATACAGTCTGGTCGAATCAATCTAATAACAGATTGATATCCTTTCCCTAGTACAAAACTACGGATGACCGAGGATGGTCAAATTCTTTAGTTTGGGGGGGATGACACGCCTAAATTTTGGCTAGACATCTATGCTGTGAATTGTGACATTTTCACATATAGATTCGTATCAAGAGGACTGTAATTGAGACCCAGATTGACAGTCAAAGTCAATACTGAATCAGTCTAATAAGTTGAAGGGACCATATACCCATACTACCACAAGTTGGTTAGTTTACCCATCCCCGATACTACCTTCGGATAGCAGTCTACCTGTTTGTCAGGCAGGATTATACCAGACTCGGACTACATCCGAAGGATGACCATTCACATATGACATACCAAGGGTATTCTTATTGGACCTTACACTGGCAGGAGTTTGGAAGAACTTACTCAAGTGACCATGAACCCAGGATTGACTCGAAATGACTTTCTAGAGCTCAGGAATTATCAAATACTCCTTCTAGAACGAGATCATGCATTAACTTAAAAAACTGCGATTTAGTCTAATAGACCAATCAAGTTGCATGGTTGAGGAAAATGACTAGAAGAACGATCGAAAGACTGCGAGGCTCCAAAGACATATCAAATGAATGTCAAAGAGTCCTGACGTAGAAAATAATGAAGAATACAGTTAAATGAATACTATGCGTAACTCCCTTGATAGAGTATAGGCACAATGGGTATCTATTGAAAGAGAGAAGCAATTAGTTTAATCCAGATGAATCAGATTGATAGGATTAGAATCGAGGAGAGCTGATTTGCCTCCGGACGAGGTGACAAACGATCGAAGTAAGTGTTGAACAGCAATGACAGTTGAACACTATTCGAGTCATTCTCTAAAAACAATTAAATTAAATAAATATCGAAGTACCTACCTATGTTTGGAGGTATACTAGAATCTTGGAACCAATATGGGCCAAATAAGGACATGTAGATTCAAATTAAATGGTATCTGACCGAGTGTAGAAGTTTCCTTATGGTTCCGAACGTTTATTGTTTTAAATTAATTGTACTGCGCGACTCTATATTCTGTATGTATAAATAGCGATCCGATGTATCTGGAATACAAGTGATTTTGGGACGACGTTGCAGTGCTAATCCGTAAAAAGGAAAGACACACTCCCACCAGACTGAAACCTCTTTGCTAGCAGCCATTCGGGCCCGGCACTTGTGAGTATAGGAACGTCGTGTTCTGCTCCTTGTGACTGCGAGAAGTATATCCAGTTGTTGGGTATTCTTCGAACTTAAGATCAGTCGTTGGTCTTAAGGGCAAATCACGCTGTGTGGTTGTGCCAGCACATAGTTCTAGCCCTCCGTAGGGGTCTGTGTGTTTCGGTTTTAATTTACTTTGATTCAAAAACCCCAATTCTTGATATACCCAAATCAATACAAACCAAAGCACAAATCGTGCTGAATCTACCTTGATCAAAGGAATATATCGAATCCTTAGAATGATTCAAATTGATTGATCAAAGCTTCTTACTTAGCTCTCAAAGCTTTGCGGAACCTTTGCCAATGCTACCCCTTGCTATTAAATAAATTTGATAGCAGTGAACTCGCATATTGTGTATTAGATTGGTTGGTTGGAGTGCCCATTAGATTCCTTCCTTTCTCTTTCACACAAAAACGAGGCAAGCTCGTTACCGGCAATCAATAACAACGCGGGTACACTGCTGCACGGTTCTTTCAAAGAATTTCATCAATTTTTCTTTCAAAAAATCTTGGTGTGCAATGAAAATTTTCCAAGAACGAGCAGGCACACATTCAGTCTGAATTTTTGAAAGTCAGCACTTTCAACAATCTATCCATAGTCTTTTGAAATATTTGAATATAACAACGGCATGTATGAGCCCGCACACTACTGAAAATTGGTAATTATTGGTTCTTTTCAATTCAACTGGCTCAAACCGGTTCATCCTTTTTTCCAAAAATGCTATACATTGAAAATTTCATTGCAGAGTGTCTATATACTACACTAGGATCTACACTACCTACATAAATATCAGACTGAGTGTGCCAACATTTGACTTGAGAAATATAATGTTATGGACTCAATAGCGATGTAAGAGAAAAATCTTGAAGTCGATGTCAAGTCCTTGAAGTTGGTGAGGCCTTGAAGTTGATGCAGTGTTGATGCAGAGGTATTGAGGTTGACATTAGAGCCTTGAGGCAGAGATTGAGGCCTCAAAGCTGATGTTGAGACTTTGAAGCTGATGTATAGGCTTTGAAGTTGATGTTGAGGCTTTGACAAACCAGGGAGAGCTGTTGAAGTGGACTGGTGTCATTGTGGCAGGAGGAAAAGGAAGGGATGAAAATTTTTCACTGCATGGGAATTTGTAAGTCCATGTCATCTGACCACTTGTCGGATGGACTTGAACAAAATTTTAGTTTCTGCCTGGTCTGAGAACTACCAGCAAGCAGGAAGGGATTTTCAAAAATGAGGCTTTCATGAAATTTTTGAAAGAAAGTCAAAGATTCTTCATTCTGTCAGAACATCCATGGGAAATTTTCAAAAATCAATGATTCTACAAATATTTGCAAAGAATACGACAAATTATTGAAATATCATCTATCAGAAACTTTTGAAACAGATCTAATGAAAACCTAGAAAAGAATGGTGCAGCAGTGTAACAACCCTGAAGGCCCAGAATCTAATGTACCTATTGGAGACAAACCACCAGCTGGAACAGTGCCCGTAGCCGAAAACCCAAATATACCAGATTTACTGCCAGACCCAGTTTGATGTAGCGAGCGAAGCTATGTTCCCTCATGAAGACTCATGGAGAGTGACGAATACAAAGGCAGGGAAGAGGCAGCCAGAAGAAACCAAGAGCAGTGGTCTACAGACCAAGTCACCAATGAGATTCATGAACAACCAACCCCTCTAGCACTAATCTGCCAGAACCCATACACATTTGCGGCCACCTTGGGGGAACTCTGGGTACCTCAAACGTACAGACAAGCAATGAAGAGATCAGACCTGTGGTTCCCACCCATGGAGAAAGAATACAACACGCTACTGGATAAGGATTGCTGGGAACTAGTACCACTGCCATCGTGTCATGCCCTGACCGACCTACCATACCCCTAACCGACCCTGAAGAACCTCCCCCCCATTGTTTTAGCAAGACCTCCCGGGTCCTCCATAAGCCTCCCCACCTCGACCCAGCCTCGGCAATACACCCCGAGTTCCCATGGTACACCATCCGTAGACCCTTCCACTGCAACAAACCCCATTTAGCCCTAATCTCGATCAGTTACCTCACATACACATACCAGATTCCCCAATGCTCCCATGTTCACTTCCCGTACCTATTTAAGTAGTACCGCAACGTCCCCAAGCGCTAGCTTGGTATATTTTGAACACACACCCTTTACATAGGTCCTGTCCCTGTCCCTTTGTGCCTGCTAACCGTACGGATATCTCTTTACTCTCTGTTTTCTCATCTCTGTTTCTCTCTATTCTTGTCTACTGTTTCGACGATTGTCTACATGATCCAATATATGCTTTCACTTCACGTCTAAGCAATCCGAGTGAGTCTCCGAGCTCCGTCAAACAATACTAAAGCTCCCCAACGCCTAACGCCTTGGAGAGCTAACCTCCCCAATACCTCCTCAAGCTCCCCCATTACTCCCTAAGCTTCGGGATCTCGATTTAGGTAATGTCGAAGCCGCTTCCTACGTTGAACTACGTACCGCTTCGCCGTTACAACCTCCCACACTCGAGGATGTCCACCCTCGAGCCCAGTCCCCGGGAACCTACCCTCCCAGGCGTATATCTTCTCAGGAGCTTAGACACTCCGTACCCAATTCCAATACGGCCTATTCGATCCTATATTGACATTCTAGTGAGTACAACTCCTACCACGCAATACTACTAGGTTCCATACATCTATCTTCCCTACCTACGCCTTAGGGACCTCCTCCAGGGTCACATCTCTCTGTATTATCTACCACTAGGTCATTTCTGTCCTCGGTCGCGGTTCCCGTAGCTCCCTTCGAGCTCCAGCCTGCTCCTAGCACGCTACAACATAAACTCTTTATACCAAACCCACCCTAAGACCTATTCTGACCCAGGTCTTACACATCGGAAGCAAACCTCACTGGTGGTCGATGGACCTATGCAATAAAATTCGACGCCCAAGGGAACTTACTCAAATGCAAGGCCCAATATGTTGTGCAAGGATACACGCAGATTCAGGGCCAGGATTATGATAAGATGTACGGCAGGGTCGCGGGAATGGAATCCGTTCGCCTGGTACTTGCCATCATAGCAGTACTCCAGTTGTCAATCTTCCAAGTCAACTTTACAGCTGCGTTCCTCAACAGCCCAATAACACACAATGTCTATTTGTAACAACCTGATGGATTTGTCAAACCTGGAGCAGACTAGTTTGCAAGCTAAAGAAATCTATTTATGGGACAATGCAAGGCAGCCATGACTGGCAGGAAATGCTCGCAGCTGGATACGTGGAGGACGGTTACACTGCATCTAGGGCAGACCCATGTATCTGGTACCGACGCGTCGGAGGCAAATATACTATCACCAGCACCTATGGTGATGACATGTGCAGAGGCTCAACCATGACGAAAGGCAGGGACAGTGCAGTGGCAGACCTGGGCAAATGCTGGGAGGCTAATGAAGTCACAACGGAGGTGCTGTTAGGAATGACAATCACCCAAAACCCGGAGACGAAAGCAGTGACTATCTCACAACAGACGTAATTCATAAGGATGCTAGCCAACTTCGGACTGCAACATGTACGATGAAGGAACACCCCACTCCCTCCCAATGTCAAACTCTCCGAATCTCCCTCACCACTCCCGGACAAAGAACTACAGTTCATGAGGGACAACCCCTACCGCTCTGTTGTTGGATGCATTATGTGGGGACAGGTATGTACGCAACTGGACCTCGCATTCACAGCGAGCCTACTGGTGAGATATCAGCTGAACCCCAGACACCAACACTGGGAATGTATCGAGTGGGCCGCCGGGTACATCTTACAGATGCTACACTACTCCATAACCTACCACGCCCCACCCAAACTGGACCTGACAAGACCGTGCCTACAGGTCAATCACTATAGAGGTTCTATGGTCGGATAAGGGCCGGAAATGGCCCGGGATAACTCCGAGGTCCAGAGCTGAGTATTGGCCTGTAGTACACACTGGGAGTGGGACGTCGGTGAAGCTATTAGCAACACCCTTCACACACTGTTGTGTCCCCGGGAATATAGTGGCAAGGATATAATGTCCAGATGAGCAGCCTAGATGGAGTTCCTGTGATCCGGGAGTCCGGAGCAGCTCGGAAGCAAAGGTAAAAGAGATATTAAAGAGTGGGATAAGGTGGTACACTTGATTACAAGCTTGACTACAACGTACAAAGTATCCTAGCTTATATACCTCCACAATACAGTCATAAGACCTCGATGAAAGCTCGGAATAATAAATAGGTCACAAGGTGATTATTCCAAAGTCCGGCCGCTCCGGGCCGGGCCGGGAAGCGTATTAGGGTGAATTGCATGCATATGACAGGACCCACCACCGGGAGCTGGGCTAAAACCATACACCTACGTCGATTCAGACCACGCTGGATGTCGCAGCACATGCCGGTCCACCTCCGGATATGTCTTCTTCATGGGAGGCGCCCCAGTCTCCTGGAGTTCAAAGCGACAGGCCACTGTGGCACTCTCCACAACAGAGTCTGAGTACATTGGGCTATCCTGCGCCACACAGCAGGCAGTCTGGATCACGTCCTTCCTGAGCAAAGTGGACTTGAAGCAGGAGGGAGCTATCAATATGCTGGGTGACAACTTTGGCTCAGTCTGCCTGACAGAAAACTCAAAGCGACACGCCCTCATCAAACATATTGAGATGCAGCACCACTACATCCAAGAGAAGGTTGCGCAAGGGAAGGTGCGGGTCCAGCGGATACGCTCCGGGGAGAGCGTGGCGGACATCCTTACCAAGCCCCTCAATGGAACGGTTCACTCTAAACTGGTGTCCAAACTTGGACTCGACCGTACGGAGTAGGGGGGGTGTTCGAGCAACTCTGTACATACATACAGAAAACCCTTACTACACCGATGATACCATACACGTATATGCTGTGCTTACTCTAGAACTATACAGTACCTACTATACCACAGACCAGAAACACACGAGCTCACCTCAGTTGATATCGGAACTATATTCAGTCATTCATATGCTAATTACACCGTAGTTAAACTTACGCTAACAGGTACTTACACAATACAGTTGTTCCGATATCAACTGAGTTAAACTTATGCTAACAAATTCATCCGACTCGGAGTCAATCTTGTCCGAATAAGTACAAAGGTCCGAATCCATTCAAGTTGCCTTGTAGAACTTAAGGATTAATAATGCAGCCAGACCAATCACCCTATGCAGTCCCAACATTCAGAGTAAATGGTAGTAGAAGGTATTTCAGCAATATGTGCCACATCTTCAGTGGCCTTCTCCAATTCTGAGCCACATACACTCACTCTTTGCAACCTATGAACACCAACACCAACCTCATGCCTTGTTTTCTTTCCCCTAGTCGCCGCTCCTGTGTCTACCTGGAGTTTGCTGGGACGATCAGGTAATGTTCGAGAGAGAATCATAGATAACAGTTTGGAGGGATAAGAATTGTCCCAGTTGTTCATTTTGAATACCAACTTGAGGGTTGAAATATTGGGTACCGGGAGAGAATTCTGTTCAGTGCTGGGATTGTATGTCATGGCCTCAAACAAGAAGTTCACGTCAAAGTTAATTCCAACTAATTGAAGCGAATTGATTCTTGGAAAGAAATCCAGGACTGGAATCAGAACAGTATTGTCCATTGAACCCAGCTTGACAGTCAGACTTCTTAAGTTCGGGATGTAGCCAGACTGTCTCTGAAATTTGGTGATAATTTCACAAAAATCTTGGAATTCAATGTCACCGTAATCCAGATCCAGGTCCTCCAACAATGGTACAATGAAGCATTGCAGAAAGCTTATACCTGAATACCAGATTGATGAGGAGCAAGCGAAATGCAAGCTTTTCAACACTGGTAGAAATATATAACCTTCTGTAGGAAAGTTGTATCTGGGTACTACAGGGTTCATTGGAGGAAGAATCTCCAAGCTGACGAGGTTTCTGCATTGTTGCAAGAAACTCTTGTATATCAATGGATCAAACATTGAATTCACCACACCTGGTCCTGGCATGAGCTTCAAGTTGATCAGCTGCTCCGCAGGGAGCAGGATTGTCTTGAGTTGGGATTCTTCATAAGGCTCTATGATTTCTACTTCTCGTAGCTTGGGTGCACCTAGAAAAGCCTTGACCTGGGTCAAGCTTGCAGAAAAGTCTTTGGTAACTTGCAGGAACACCCTCTTCAACCCCGGTAGAGAAGAGGCAGGGAGTTTGAGAAGCGGGGAGAAGAATGTAGAATGACCGATTAATATAAGTGAAGAAACACAATCTCGGTGATGAGCAGGCTCATTGATGATTTTCTCCAGGAATTTGTGTAAGCGATCTACCAGTGAATCACAAGTTTTATTGAACCAAGATTCGCATCCAGGCCAATGCTTGATGTTCTGAGGTAATATCAGATACACATCGAGAGGAAGTCCTTTACTTCTCATGAGCCATTCCTCAACCCACTCAAGATCTCCAACGAGAGCACACATATGCTTTGGGATTGACAGACACAGTGTCGACCACAGTTTGGGGGTAGTATGAGCGACGTGTCGCCACACAACACAGACTCGTGAGAGGGTAGAAAGAGTCTTTCCGATGTTGCGTTGGGCATAGTATTTCTTGGAATTCTCCGGATGATATAAAACATCGTCGAAAATATGTGCGAGTACCTCGTTCGGAACTCGACGAACAGGGGAAAGAATGTTCTTAACTGAAGCGAGTAAAGCAAGTTGGATGTCCTTCTGTGAATCGAGGCTTGCAATTTCTTGATTAATCATGGCAACTTGCTTGTGAAGTACGGCTTTTTCGACAGGCGAAAGCCATATCGGACCTTCGATACGAGATGGTAAGAGAAACTGAGACATTTGCTGATGATTTAATGGAAAGCGTGTCAGTTCTTTGCAACTTAGGAAAGGATGCCTGGCTTAAGTACCAAAGAGGAACAAGGTAGTGATATCCCGAGCTTGCAATCAAACAACAAAAAGCCTTGTACTTGGCTAAGAGAGGCAACGTAGATCTTGATTCGCCACAAATTAACATCCTCCGAAGCAAATAAAGGCTCTCAATGCCTGATCTCTGCCGGGTAATTTTTTTGTGGATCAGGATACTTGCGAAGAGAGTGGAGAAAGAGTCGCACGAATTCGTATGGTATCGAGTCGGAATAATGGGAGTTTTATATATGGACAATGTTGTATACGTATGATCATGAACAAGTCGTACAAGGAAGAGTCGGTCAAATGAAACAGGAATGAAATCAAGAAGTTGTATGTACAAATATATGCAAATGTACTGACATTGGTGTGAATTGGTTTGCATGAACTGGGTATGGGTATGGATTCCGAAACGTTGGAGTAGATGATAGGTTTCCAGGTCCAGCTACAAAGTTGCATGTACATGGGACGTCAGGGTCATGAAGATTTTCGAAAGCATGAACAAGATATAGATCGTGAAGGTAAAGGATAAAAATAAATAGGAGAAAAGCAAAGCAAGACTTGACATTTGGAAAAAAGGTTAATATGATGTCGAAGAAGAAGTAGAGAACGAAGACCCCCAAATTAGAAATAAAAAAACAGATATGCAAGAAAAAGAATAACAAGATATGAAATTTAGGCCTCCGAATGGTATCCTGTTCTGATATAGATAGCTTTTTCGTGGTCCAACGCGGGTGCATTGGGAGCGAGTGTTTCGATTCGACAGTATCCATTTGAGGATAGAGGTCTTCGTTAATGTGAACCCACACCAGGTTGCACAGTTGGTCGTGTCGGTCGTGTTGCTCGAGGAGGCCTATCGCCCCCTTTACCTCCAGTTCCTCCGAATTCACCGTGTCCAAATCGCCTTGGACCTCCTAGACCAATTCGGCTGGTTTTTCTAGTAGCGCTTTTACCTAAACCCCTGGCACCTTCCCTTAAATTCATCGTGCTCTTCCTTGTCATGCTCTTCCGACGTAAATACACCTCCCTCGCACTAACATAGACGTCCCTGCCTCGATGAGCTTCCTCGGTAAGTCTCGATGCGATGGCATGCAAGTGGCGGAGTTTTAGACGTTCAAAAGTGTCCTGTCGAGCGAGTGAGCAAACAGAGATATATGATTGGGGATGCGACAAAGGAGACTCACGTCCAATTTATCGGCAACATTTGTCAGTTTGTCGTTATGCTCCTCTAATTTCCTCAATAAAGTATCCAACATGCTTGTATGAGTAGGCTCCACTGGACGTTTTGCCACATCCGACAATCTTCGAAGACACCTACATAAGCAGCGATGATCAGCGTAAGTCGGACGGTCGGAATATAGTGTATGAAGGGGTTAAAAGGAAGGGAGGGAGGAACGATAAACACACCTTTGTAAGCTCCCTAACCGTTGCACGTATCTCTTTCTTCTCTCCATGAACAACCCCCACTCTTCGTCCGTCAACGTCCGTCTCGTGATCAGGGTCTTCTCCACACGGGATAGCGATTGTTCGATTTGTGTACACATCTCCAGGTGTGGGACGACAGTTCGAACGGGGTAGAAAGAGGAGAGGGTCTGCAAGAAGAATGATTAGCGGAGAGCAATGAGGAGAAGATAGAGTAATGAAGAAGGAGGTGTATCATGATTGAAACACGTCTCACTACTCACTCCTCGAACACCTCTAACTATCCCAACTATCTCCTGGATAGAAGTCGAGATCCTCTGCTCCGTTTCCTCTATTGGCTCATCGTTCCTGTTTTGCTTCTCTTTCTCATTTCTACTTCTCGCGTCTCCAGGTTGAGCGTTATTTTTACCGCTCGTTCTTCCGTTTCGGTTTGGATTTCGGGGTGGTGTGGATTCGTGTAGGGGAAGTATGGTGATTGGGTCGCTGAGGTCGCCGACGTGAGGAAGAAAAGCGGGTGTGGGAAGTGTAGGGTTCATAGGTTTCTCGGCCTCAGTAATCAGGACTGGATGCGGAAGCGGTATCTGGGATATTGGTGATGGTGGTAATGGCAGCTCCTTCTCGCTCCGATCAGCCTGCTGTGCCGGCGAAATGCTATCAAGAGAGTGTCCTAACGATTCGAACGCAGGATAAGTAGAATGCTCGAATGGTTCGGGGGTGGAGGTGATGTTTTCTTCCGAGATGCGTTCGGTATTAGGAGTGAATGGAGCAAATCCTCGTAAGCCGGGAAGACTGGATAGGGAGTCAGCCAATGGATCAAATGGAGGGGAGCCAACTGGTAGTGGTTCGTATCGCATATCGACGTCAGTGTCGTGGGAAGCAGAAGGACCAAAGAACGTGTTTTGTTCGGGACCTGTAGGACCCTGACCACCTGTATGGTGTAAACTCGTGAACCCTCTCAAGGGCATATGCGCAAGACTAGAGACACTCTGGGAAAGGGGAGATGCAGCAAACTGACGTGAAGTCGCCAAGGGTTTGTGTTTGGTGAAGAATGGGTGATGGAACGGGTGATTGTTACTACCAGAATCGGACTGCGAAAACGGGAGATCTCGTTTTGAACTGAGCATTGGTCTGGGAGGCGGAGTGGTGGATGCGGGTAAGGAAAATGCATCTAGGAACCGCGACGAGGGACCTGCGATAGCAGAAGGACCGGCTGGGTTACTTCCACTTGGACTGCCAACGACGCGTTCTGCGTCTTCCTCGATCTCTTCGATATGACCTCTCGACACATATTGCTGCTTTCCGGCCGCATTAGCTATCCAGCCTCCGACGTAATCGAAGTCTTCGATAACTTTCGCCTGAGGAGCTCCGGGCGCTCTGTTAGCCCTGGATGTAGCAGGTGTTTCGCCTGGAACCGAAGTATCGTAATTGTGCTCAGCAGGATGTACCTGCATTGGAGGCACCAAATCCGTAAGCTTCGGCGGAATTGTCGTAGCGATGGGCGTCTCTCCGTCTCCAGAGAACAAGCCCAGAAAGTTAGTGTGATATGTGACGATTGGGTCACCGGTGGAAAGAGTAGGAGGTCGAGGAGGTCGGATAGGAGGATGAGGTGCGCTTCGAGGCTCGTTCTTGAATATATCTGATTGGACTTCGGAAGGGAATAACGCAGGCATGGCGACTGCTGCTGCTGGCAGTGTCGGAGTATGAGAAACGAAAGGAAGAGTTGCAGAGGCATTTGTCGTTGGTGATTCAGTACGAATCTGTGTACGGTTCTGGCGTGAACCACGGAGGGTTTTGGGTACAAGACGGCGCATGAGGTGAGACGATGAATTGTGTGAAGAGGACATCGTGAATCTGTATTCCGGTGTTTTTTTGTGACGTAGCGTGTACTAGAGAGTGAATAACTCGTGTACTATGGAATAAATGAATGTGTTGAACTTCACGAGTGTGCAAAAAGGACATACCGGAGTGTCAGAAACCAGCGAAATCGCTTAACTCGCGGGCGCAAAAAGACACAGACGGGTTTATGTCCTTGGCTTTTTTATGCAGTCTATTGCACTCGAAAACAAAGGAATTGTTTGTTCCGTCTCGTTTGAATTGTTAGGCCTAACCGAGCATCCCCCTATCGTTGTCGTTTCTTTCTCGATTCAATTCAATTCTTTTCTTCTATTCTTTTTCGTTCCTTTTGTGTGCACAGCGCTCGAGTTTGGGTATTATATCAAGACTGGAAGGTCGAACAGGATAGCGATAAATTTGTAGGGAGTGTAGAGGTAAATGGAATGGATGAAGACCAAGTTGAGGCTGCGTATGGAAGGCCGAGAGAGGAACAAAGCAAAGGAGGGTTGCTCAAAAGACGCTTGGTGACAGTCGTGGACAAGGGTAAACTGTAAACCATCTCCACCCACACACTAAGTAAGCGCCTGACGTCGATGTCCCTGGTAGCCGATTGAAATCGGATTTCCGTTTGATTTCTGGCGCGCTTGTTGGCAAGCGATGGACTCGGAGTCTCGGAACGTTAGAGACTATAGAGAAGCTTGCATGTATCTTTATAGATGTTGTTGTTTGTAGACTCAAGCAGGAGTCAAGGGGGGAGTTCTCGAAGTTGGAGGGAACGAGGAAAAATAGAAAACCCAAAAATTCTTTGGATTGAGAGAATTACAGTTACTTACTGAGACACTATCTATCTCATTATGGAAAAGTGCGATTCTAATTGCTCGAAAATATTTGGTTGTATTGTACCCTGTTACACCGTGTCTACTAAGGCAGAGCTTGTATCACTCCACCCAGTACATTGGATGAAAAAAAGAACGACGAGCACACCCAAGATGCTTCATATGACCACCGCAGGGGTCGAACCTGCAATCTCCTGATACCTTCTCGTCGTAGTCAGACGCGATGCCATTTCGCCAGGCGGCCATGTGGGTACTTAGGAGTAGATTAATTCCTATCACCAGGTTCATGTCTCGTGGTCTCATGGGAATTTCCAAACCAGTGCGCAAACTTGAAGGTGCGCAATTGCTTATCGCACTCCCAACTTATCCGGTGTCGAGTCTGATCTACGAAATTTCTGACACATGGTCCTGTCAGTCCTGACTCAATGTTCTTCTGTTGCTCCTCTATGCAGACAGCCCTTACCCCCGTCCTCTTCCATCCGCCCTTTGCAAACTTAAAATTCACCCAGGGAAAGCAGGGAAGAATATGTAAATCGTAGCTTGCAGTGCTATGTCAATCATCTGCAATGCTCCATGCGCGATATCGACTCTCAGACTGTTCCCATGTATATGAGTTTAAGAATCAAGCCACTGTTTTGCCTTCGATGACAACTATGCCTCCACCTGGATAAAAATACGTCACCGAGCTAAGCGGGCTCGGAAATAGCTCGTTATGAACAAGACAAAGCCTCTCACCCCCCCAAAAAAACCAAAATGCCATCGCCTTAAACATATTTTCACCGAGCAAGCCAGGAACAATTGCATCTGAATTGCAGTATGGACCAGGTGTATGGGCACGGACGGGTCACCGTCACAAAGTTTGGTATGTAATTTTTTTGCGCTGTGGCAAGATATCGGAATGTTCAACATTGTGACCACCTCAAGTTCGAGGAGATAGCAAGTATAGACTCTGTAGCTCATGGTAGAGTTCATTATAGTGTATACGATATTGTCGTGACTCAACAGGTGCGTGCCATTACTACCAATCGACCCCATACTACTTTCTCTGAACATCAGAAGGCGAGGGGCCATGAAAGAACCAACAGATGTACGTCATTTGCGTTTCCTCACTGTCCTACGATTCTATTCTACTCCGAGTGGCAAGCCAGACATCTGGAACTTATTCATACTTGAAGCTTGATTCATCATGCAGTAAAATGCACTATCTAACTTTTAAACATTGTCTCCTCGTCAGCGTTCTGGAATTCACGTTCGCACCCTTGAATGCTCAGCTCTTTCTTCCCTTTCGGATCCAGGTTATCCTCACAATGCGACGGAAATTTTCCTTCTGGAAGACTGGAACTACTTTGAAAATGCGCGAAGAACGGGTTGTTGTCTGGTAAGCATGAGATATACATATGGACTCTGAATACTCACAATTGAATATCAATGGGATTACTGTAAGGAGAGTGCGCTGGACAAGAACGTTGATATCTTAGCCTCCGAGTACGTCGATGAGGTTGATTCTTGGGATAATGGATGTCGGACCAAAGAGATTCTACTAACCTGTAGAACTAACTCAAACACCCAGTGTTGAAGGTGCATCGCTGAAATTCACGAGTCCCGCCCAAAACGGTATTTGAACTTGATTCTATTTGTACAGTTTAGATCTGACATTTCCGCCTCTTACTACCTTTAAAGTATAGGAGATAGTAGCTTCCCATCTGACACGAGATTTGGATGAAGTACCATATAAGGAAGTCAGGCTCTACCAATAAAGTAAGTACCATAACAGGAAATCAGTCCTTACCGTGAAATTTATCTACACAGAATTCATTGGAAATATTCAAAAAGCTTTATTTCTATTAGCAGGATCTTCCACAAACACCCCACTTCACTCAGCCCAAGATTCAACTCATACCTGCTCGCTCACTAGCTATGAAACTCACCAATTTTGCTGTACTCGCTTCTCTTGTCACTTTGACTGCTCAGTCCGTGTCCGCCGCCAATGTCAAGGTCGCTGACCCCATCGATGCTTCCCCTGCCGACGTTTCTGCGGCGGCACCCAGCCCTGTTTCGTCCAGTACTTACGTCGATGTTGAGTTGCTTGACCCCTCTGCATCCAACGGCACCGTCAACGTCAAGGTCCCTCTTCCTGGCTTTAGCAAGGAACTCTATTCTTCCCTTGTTGCCGGTTCGGAGAGCACTCTCTCTAGCGCCGCTTGCATCCCCCCGGGTTCATTCTGTACATGGGGCTACTGGGACTGCTGCGGCACTTCGGGCTGCCTCTTACTCTCGATTGTAAGTCAGGAGTGAAACGTCTTAGCCAATTTTAACATACAATCTTGTTGTAAAGGCTGGCGGTGTCTGCGTTTAGCCGCAACAATTTTCGGAATCCGCACTTATCATAGTGCACAAGGTGAGATCTTCCCCCCTTGGTACAAATTTTAAACCATTCCGACTTGCTTTTTACAGTGAAATTTGGTTCCTCAAGAAAAATTTGGTAGAATTTGAATGAGTCATTGATAGAATTTTTCTTGTTCCTTGTATGAAGATATCTTTGATAAATGTAAAAGAAAATCTGTTTGTGAATCATGAATTACTCGACTACATCTGCAAAACCTGTATTTTCGGCTAAGGGTCCGAAAGCAGTCGAGAGCACTTCCCAGCAGTGAAAGCACCCAGAGCATGTTACTTTCAGTGCTTTCAGCACTGGGATCTGCTGGGATCTGCTCTCAGCCCTTAGCCGAATATCCAGGTTTTGCAGATTAGTACGAGCGGTAAGACTATCTAAGTAGTAAGTTTGGGATCTCCATGAGTAAGTAGTTGGGAAATTTTCAAGTATTCAGTCACAGGAAGCTCTACTACACCCCCTTTCCCCCCTCCCTCCCCCACCGGCTGTTGAGTCATTCACTGATAATGATATTCTGACTCTAAGAAATGATTCAATACTTTCGCAAGCCACTGGCAATTACGAGAGGAAATAAAAGTTCGTTTCCTCACGTGTTGGAACTTGAATCAAGCTCTGGAGGAGCCTGCATTTTGTCTGTATATCATGATAGATGATCTAGATATCCTGATTGAGAACGCGTTTGATCGTGAGAAACTTTTAAGTTGCGCCTTTCTTCAAGGCAACCTTCACAAAGACTCACCTTATTGGCCACAAACTGATGTAATTCGGCTCCAAGTTGCAAGCTAGTTGCCAGAAGGCTATCTAGCTTTCGAACGTACTTTCTTCTTCGACATCCCAAATTTTACTCGGATCACACCTTTGGAGTTGAATGCAGATTCTTGTTGAACTTTGGCTTCCAGTGTAGGACATTCTCTGTGCACGGTAAAGGAAATCATTCTAGAACTTCAATTACTTCGGAGATCATGCGCTGAGAATGGGTTGTACTGCGTCAGGTAAGAATTCGATGATTATCTGAATACTAATGATACTATGATACAGAAGGCCGCTAGCTGGGTTTTTCCTCGCTGAATGAAACATACCTGTAAATTCTCCTTGCCTCTGTCAAGTGTTCACTCAAGTCTGTTGTCAATGTGGCTCAACAGACAAGACGTAAATTTCAGACTGAGACTGCAGGAGACCAGGTGGCCTCAACAGACAGGAAGTAACTTCGGACTGCAGAAGACTGCAGTCCGAAGGCCACGTGTGTTCCATAACTATACCGCTTCGATGAACATCCATGAACCCCTTAAATGGCACTGAATTTGCGTTTTATATTCACGCAATGTATCTGACATTTATTCCTCCGAAGCACAGAAGAAGCGAGTAAATGGCATGCCCTTACATCCCATTGGCATAATACGAAGACATCCATCTCTCTCCATCATGTTCATTAACACCAATACCTACCCCAAAATGTCTCCTATGTCCTTATACCATTCAAATGTCCAGACATATTCAGAGGTGAGAGGCTCCTGAACACGGTTCAAGTAATCATCAACTCCATCCGTCACTAAAGGAGAACAGACTTCTGTACATGAATTGCGGTCACAAATTCTGAATCCATTCGAGGTGTCCTCAGCTTTCACCATCATATATCCAAATCCCTGCCTTTACAGGTAACTCACGAAGGATTACTTCTCCGGTACTCCTTCGACTTGATGAAGTAAGTACTACGGTAAGTGAGCGCCTCGAATTTCGTGACACCAGTGACTTCGTTAATGACCCGGTATAGTTAGCTCCTTCCCTCCTTCAACGCGGAGAAACCCCAAAAGATCCCCTTGGCGATGATACTTCTCAACCCTTCTCAAGTCCCCAGACTCCCAAGGACTTGAACCCGATTGTGGTTCCAAAGATGATCCAGTCCTCTTCGGCTCCAAAATGAACCCGATTGTGGTTCCAAAGATGATCCAGTCCTCTTCGGCTCCAAAAAGTCGGAATTCAGCGCTCGTTTTTGCCTTGACCTTTTTCCCGTCTCTTGAGCGCTGGAGACATTATATGTGACTGGGCGGAGAGCTTAAATTCCAAAGAAGCTCAATTTTAGTCACCGCAAAAGATGAAGAAGAGATGTTGGACGTACGGTTACGTTGCTCCAGCTGCGCTATCGAGGTAGCGTGTCCAGTCAGATCCAGTTAGAGGTGCATTCGAGGTGTCCTCATCTTTCACCAATCATATATCCAGATCTCTGCCTTTACAGGTAAGTCACAGAGGACTACTTCTCTGGTACTCCTCTGACTTAATGAAGTAAGTACTACGGTAAGAAACCGCTCTCTCCCAATGAGATGTACGAATTATCCCAAACAACTTGGATAATTATTGAAAACAGTTAAAAGGCTCCATTTCCAGCAGGGTCCTTCACAGGTACCCCACTTGTTCAGTGTTCACTAGCCATGCAACTCACCAACTTTGCTAGACTCATCTCCCTCGCTACTTTAGCAGTCTCCGTTTATGCTGCTAGCATTGGGACTTCTACTGGAGATACCAAAGCCACTGACGACCCTGCCGACGTTTCTCTTGTTACTGAGGCCCTCAGCCCCGCTGGCTCTTACGTCGACGTCGAGATGCTTGACCCCACTGCATCCAATGGCACCGTCAATGTCAAGGTCCCCCTTGCGGGATTTAGCAAGGACCTCTATTCCTCTCTCGTTTCCGGTGCAAAGAATGCACCCTCTAGCGCGGCTTGTATCCCCAAGGGTGAATTTTGTACTTGGGGTTACTGGGACTGCTGCGGCAGTGCAGGCTGCCTTTTGGTCGGCATTGTAAGTCAGCTCGCCATATCAAATCGATATCTAGAACCTAATACATATCGAAGGTGGGCGGGGTCTGCGCCTAGCTGTCAAACTCACAGAACTCTATGATTTTTTTTGATGATGCACAAGGTAGTGTGTTTCTCGTTGGTATTTTGTACTAGACCCAACTCTTATTATTGCGGATAACCTTTGCAGCGAAATATCAATCTAAATCCTCAAATTTTGACCCGGTTCTGAAGCGTTGTCATGTGCAAATATTTTTTCTCGGTTTTCTATATTGCAAAAAAATTGTCTACGTATTATGAAGTCCTTGAATGTAATGTGTTCACCAGAAGGAGCCTTAGCACTGGGATCTTTTTGAACTTTGGAGTAAGTCATTGGAAGAAAACAATTCAATACTCTAGTAGAGTATTGAATTTAGTATATGAGGTAGCTATAGTAGTTATCTTAAGAAGGACAATATGGCGATTGAATATTCAATACTAGCAGCAATCCGTGCGATGCACAATGAGGAGCTCACTTCCGCGTCACCTTGCTTCGCCCGTGCATTGAGAAATGAGAATGATAATTGCCTCCATAAGTTTCGACGACAAACTTGAACGGCCAGTATGAGTCCAATAATCACAATAACCTTACTATTTTTTGTCACTATTTTCTCACGATGTCATTGCGATAATATCAGCTAAGATTTACCTCTCATTGGTCTACCTATTACCATTGTGGACCCAGTGCGTGCGCAGGTCATACAGAGTATCGGATATCGTGAGCTAATGCGTCAGGACGGTTTGTTGCGACTGGGTCAACAGATGAGAAGTACATACAACTTGAAGTTTACCTCCCAGTGTATAGATATCTACTCCTTGAAGAAAGCCTTTATTGCAACGATAATAATCATGCAACGTCGGTGTATACTCTATATAGTTGCGATGGTAGAGAAATTTCCGTTTTTGTCCTTCTTCTAGTACGAACCGGAGTCATTCCTGTAAAGTTTCGTTTTTGAATTTTGTTGAAACGCATACATCCATGTCAAGGGATTAGGGGATCTTAGACATACTCGCTAGCTGTGTGGTCGGACTTAGCGAAGAATGTAGCCAGGTAGGGTCTTTTAGGTACCCCACGATGCACCCATGAGACCTATCCAATACACACTAAGCTCGCTCTAGCCCTTTCGCATCCAAGCGGCTAACTTCATGCTTTCGATTTTGTAACGTGCTCACCCAAAGCCAACGCCAAAGCTAAAGTAATCTCTTCTCGTCACCGCCGCACTGTGTACATTGCAAAAATCATTGTTGAGCGCGATCAGGTGCATCATCTTTGTACGTTGCACAAGCGATTGAGATTAGGGAAAGTCCCTCGTCACCAGAAGGACGACGAGAAGTATGTTTTTGTTTATCGTATACCCCTATGGTGCAATGAATCTGAACCCTCTGTGCTTCGAGGAACATTCGATTTCAGTGTAAGTTTTTCGTTCGTCACTTCAACTTGGAACATTTCCTCTCATTGCTCTGATTGGTAATGAACTACAGACAGATGTCCGTCACAAAGACCTTCTTTTCCTCATTGAGCGTCAATTCGAAACGCATCCTTACCATTGTTCAGATATACAAATGACCTGACTCGCGTCGGAAACTCCTGAAATGATGATCTAATCTTGGTGCACATAGCGCTTTCATCCGTGGACAGACGCTTTCTTGACGACTTCATGGCAAATAGTCTCTAGATGTACAGTCGAAGCAGCTGGGATGGTATCGGTTCCTTATGCTCAAGAACATGTTTTGAAATGAGCTTCAATGCTCCTCGTATTTATTGTACATACAGTTAATGCTTAATGATACTCGGTTTAAGGATACATGCCATTGTGAGCTAAGCCCCGATGTTAACTGGATTGCTTGCGTCCTTTTCCTCCGGCTCTCCAAAGATGTTGATGTCCCATCTGGGCTGGTAATTATATGGAATGTTGAATCTAGCAAATGTAGGGTCACCAAAAACATCGTCGATATATACCGACCAAAAAGCATATACCTCGTGTGGTTTCCCTTACCGACAGCAGAGATCGCCTCATACTCCTCCTTAGTCAAAGTAACCTGCTGGAAATTTGACTTGATCCTCTCTTCCTGAACGGACTTGGGGATCACAGAGTAGCCACGGTATGCACCCCAGGCGATGAGGATCTGAGCAGGAGTCGCGTTCTTTGCCTTTGCGATCTCGACGATGGCTGGGTAGTCTGTGAGTTTGGGTTTTCCCACCACTGTAGTGCAATAACAATAAGTCAGTTTGAATATTGATTACTTGTATATGAAATCTGGTGCTTTGATGACTCACAGTTGTTTCCAAGAGGGCTGTAGGCCGTGACGTGGATGCCCTTCTCTTTGCAGAAAGCAAGGAGGTCGTCTTGAGGAAGGAGAGGGTGTGCTTCAATTTGGTTTACGGCCTAGAATTCAGATGAATGACGACGTTGATCATCAATTATGACGCGCAAACGCGAAGAAGACTCTTACCGGAACGACACCGGTGGCCTTGATGAGAGCCTCGATTTGAGAAATAGTAAAGTTGGAAACGCCGATGGCGCGGACCTGTGCAAATATTACGAAAAAGAAATCGATTTATCAGGACATATATGCTTGTGAGAAGCACTCCAGTGTAGAAAGAAATGGAAAAAAGAACCTACTTTTGACTTGGGTAATGCGATCATGGCGTTCCATGTATCTACCAGCGTTGTCTTGAGGTCCAGCTCGACTTCGTTCTCTTTGGAAGGATGAGGAGGAACCAAGCCTTTTCCAGGAACAAACGCGACTGGCCAATGGATCACTGTAATACGATATCAAGATCAGAAGATTGACTAAACAAGAATATAAAGGGACACGGTCAACGCACAGTACAAATCAAGATAATCGACCCCCAACTGGCTCAGCGTCTGGTCCAACTCTTTCTCAGCTTCCGCCGGTTGATGAGAGGAGTTCCAGAGCTTAGAGGTCATGAAAAGCTCCTCTCGTTTAACGACGGAAGGAATAACTTTCTTCAACGCAGCACCGACTTCGTCTTGGTTTTCGTAGATCATGGCAAGATCGAGATGTCTGTAGCCGTTTCTGACAGCGATTTCGACCTAGGTAGTGCATTATTAGTATTCAAGTACACTTTGATGTTATATGCATGAAACCGGATGAGAAACGACGCGTTCTTCGTCGCATCGTACCATCCTAGAACAAATAAAACTCACAGCATTCTCAACTTCCTTGGGCTTGGACAACCAAGTTCCGAGCCCAATCTGGCGGAGAGATGCACCAGTGCTTAGGGTAATATTCTGTTCGAGGGACATGATGGGATGAGAAAGGAAGGATGGAACGAAGTTCTTCAAAGAACAAGTTGTTTCTCTTATATCGTCAAAACATCGGACCGGATCACGGACCGTAACAGCGGACCAGTAATCTTGCCGGATTTTTTCCGGTACGGAACGTGAAGGTTCGTAGGAAAAATTCGACATCGTTATGTACAATATTATTCGAAAACTTGTACTAGTTGAAAATTCAGATGGCCATTGACCCTCTTCCTCTCAGCATGCCTTCCGAGCAAAGATATACGTGCTCAGACTCGTCGCACTCAACGGCAACTCCCAGGTCTCACCGCTTCCCGTCGCCGGTGAAATCGTAGCAAAGTCCTCCGAGGCTGAAGTACGGAAGCCGGTCGTGCCGCATACGGTTTGGGGGAAAGTGAGGGAGAGCGTGGAGGTGGTGGTGTTGGGATTCATGGCGATGACGCTGAATGTGGTTGAATTAGAGACGACGAGGGTGTGGGTATTCGCGTCAGAGCCTGTGAGGGGGAGGCGTTGTGTTCCGGCTGGAGGGGAATAAGGATAAAACAGCAGAGGGATGGGGGCATTAGATGAATAAGCATGTATATTCGGGGAACAGTTTCTCACGTTTGACAAAATTACCGAAATGTTTATACGTCCAGAAATGCTTGACGAGGTCTATCAAAGGCGGTTAGTCTAAACTAAACGCAATCAACAAAGTTTCGTACAAAGCTCGAAATTCCCATTCGTGGTGTAATCTGGGTCGTAGTAGATCATCCCGTCCTACGATAACCATAATTTCTGTTCAAAAACGAAGCTGATCAGAAGGTATATCAAAAAACCTACCGTCCACCCGTTTGAATTGGCCGTTGTGACACAGGTGGAACTAGTTAGAGGTTCACACCCGATTTCTAGGCACAGAAGGAAGAAAAGGAGATTTTGAGTTCATGCTTTGCCGAAATATTGATTATAGAAAGAAGATTTCAGTGCATGCCACCTACCATTCGAAACCAAGGTCCAGAACTAGGATCAAATTGATATGATTAGAATAGGTAAACAGAAAAATGAACGAGCGGGTCATACGTCATAATGAGCTTCCCCTCCGACCACAAAACTCTGAAAAACCAATCCCGCGAACATCAATGCGTTGTTGATACTGTAGATAGAAGATCGTCAGTGACAACTAATCTGAAACTCCTTTCGAATTCTTGGTGATTGATCAACGAACGTAGGATCGAATCCTTGAGAATACCCTCTTCCCGTTCCAGCAGGTGTACCTAACGAACAGCATATTTCCGACATCCAGGTAGTTTTGCCATTAGAGGCAGCATGCGCTGCGTTGACATATGCGAGATAGTTGGCGTCCGAGGGGAAGTCATACGCATGGTGTACAAGATGTGCCACCTGTTTTGAACGTTCATTCAGTCAACGAAGTCCGATGGTATAACGGAAGAACCGCATATCGTGCAAAACTTGAACGGAACCGTACACAAAGATCATGTACAAAATCGCAGTACTTACCATATCCACTACCTCAGGCAACCAGGCTGAGTATTCTGTAGGAGCAACGGCAGTTGAAGAAGTTTCATCAGCGAGAATTCCGATAGCGCTGCTTAATCCTCTGGAGTTGAGCTCGTTCCAGAGGCTGCTGACTACTTCTGATCTCCTGGAAATATAGAAACACAATCAGAGATAGGACGAGAAGGAGTAGTGGGAACGCACTGGCTAGGTTCAACAAGCATTCCCTCCTGCCCACAAGGAACAGGTCCAAAGGTACTATCAGGCTCGTTCATAGCAGATATATAACTAATGTTGATTCCTGCATCCCGCCAGTGCTCTGCGACGTCGACGATGTACGTAGCGTACGCTGTTCCACTACCTGATCGTCAATCAATCAACAATTTGCGGAGTTTTCCAATGAGAAAAAAGGAAAACGTACCACTAACAAACTGTCCTCCACAACTGTCCCCATTCGAAGTCAAAGGGGCTGGGGCAGTATTGAGGAACATCGTAATCCCCGGCACGCCGAAATCCGAGGCTTGCTGGAGGAAAAATGTTCCTTGGGGATCTGCACTGAAGTTGTACACTCCAGGAGAAACATAAGGTGTTTGTGGTGCACGGACTGGATTGGAGACACCGACACCGCCGCCGCCGAGGTTATAGCGGTAGCTGGAAATACCAAGACCGGAGTCGGAAAAGAGGAGGGAAGAGAGATTTTGTCGGACGGATGCGGGAAAGTTGAAGAGATCGTGAGGCCACCAAGCGCCAGAGCCGCCGATTCCGAGGAAAGTTTGGGCGGGGGTTGAGGAGACTGTGGCCGAGTGGACTGTGGTAACAGGGAGAGATAGCAAGATGAAAGCTGCAGTCATTACAAAGGGGAGCAACATTTTCAATGGGTGCTTGAATAACTAGTGATATGTTCTAGTGTCTATATACCCTGATTTCCGGGCTTTTCCCAATAACATACTTCTATAGATTCGGGAACAGTCACTGGAACTTGAGGACAATGTGATGGAAGTTGAAGAACTGAGATAAACGGTCCGACCATGGAAAAAATACACATTGTACTCCATACGGAATTTGAAGCAGCTGTCCGAGTTGTGTCCGAGTGTGATTTTTGATTTCAGGAACTAATGCATCAGGCGACCTACTCAAAAAATCCAGAAAGTTTGACTTGAACTTTTCCTCCTGTCCATGAGTAAAATCCTAGAAGAGTTGAAGCGTATGTTTATTTATCGCCGGCAGCAGTGAGGACAGAGTGAGGAAGTCGGTCAAAGCTGAGAATCTGTTCCACGTGGTCAAATGCGATACACGTTTCCCAAAATTCTACCTCCGTCTCCGCATGGAATTTCTTTCCCAAACCTATGTCGCTCTTCGAGGCCCGACTGGAGCACTACAAACTGCCTCAGATACCATAGGAAGACTCAGCGATAGACTTCAGCCTGCCACCCTTCTCGCTGACAGACGTGCAGCTGTATTTGCATTAAAAGGCCTTTCACGAGATTGTAAACAAGATATTGGCAATTTAGCACTTCCAGGATTAATACAAGTCCTCTATAATGATGCAGAAGTGGATCCGGATATTGGAAAGGCTGTTCTGGAGACATTGAATATCCTTTGCGACGTCGAAGACAATCAGAAGGAACTTGGGTTCAGACATACGGATATGGTATTGGTCACTGAACAGCCTGTTCATTCCTTATTCGCTCTCTTGGGTGAAAACAACTTTTATACGCGATATGGGTCATTGCAGCTTTTGTCAACATTGCTGCATAATCGCAGGCAAGTTGTACAGAGTTATTTTCTGACAGCATCTACTGGTCCTGCGAGTGTCATTTCTTCTTTGGAAGATAAACGGGAGATCGTAAGGAATGGTACGTTCTAATTAGCTGCCGTTTTACATCGTTAATGCTTTTAAACAGAGGCCATTTCAATGGTCCAATTACTCGTTTCACAGAGTGCCGACATCCAAAAAGTTCTGGCTTTCGAAGGCGCTTTCGAGAAACTGTTTAATATCATTAGAGGAGAGGGGGGAGTTGAAGGAGGCGCTGTTGCTCATGAAGCCCTCTTGTGTGTCGACGGTCTACTTCGCTTCAATTCCTCAAACCAAGTACATGAACATGTTACCTCAAATCATCATCCACACTAACATCTAAACACAGAGCTACTTTCGAGAAACCGGTCTTCCACCACTCCTTCTTTCTCTCCTACTCTTCCCACCAAATTTACCGCCAGACGCATCTGCACCGCAAGAGTTTGCATTGCAATTCTGGGACGAACAGAAATTGAAAAACGCAAAATCAGTCATAGCGATTATAGGGTTGCTTGTTGGATCAAAGGGTTACGGGGTACGGCTCTCTATTCGTTTATGATATAATCTTGACTCGACTTAGGATTCCCCCTTATTCACCCGTTGCCTAATTGAGCTCTCCCTCGCCTCAAATGCACCAACAACACTCAAAACCCAAGCTCTTCATCTCCTTCCCGCGAATCTTAACTTTCCCCTCCCGGGGCTGATCATCACACCGTACATGCCCGTACCAGAAACCAACGGTGAAGAATGGGATCGCTTAGAAGCTGCATCGGCATTAGATGTCCTGGTTGAGCTAGGGTTGAATGGTGAATATAATGGGGTAGATAGTGCAAGGAGGTCTATGACCGGGTTGGAGTTGAGGACGGCTGCAGTGGGCGTTTTCGAAGTATGTGTCGCTTACTTCTCTTGTTATTTTCCTATAAATAACGACCAACCCCCATTCAGAATTTTGTAAGGAAGGAGGAAACAAAATACGCCATTGTATCAGCAATGGTTGGTTCCGAAGGGAACGGTTCGTTCCTCCTTTGCTGACCTACCTACCGAATGCTCATTCTCTCGACAGATCCATCAAAGCTACCCCCAACACCCCTTCTCCAAGCTCTGACAATGTCTCCTGAATCATCCACTCCAATCGATCACGTTCTGGTATCTTCTATTCATTTCTCCAGCCTTCTCTTCTCCCACCTACTCCGCTCGTCACCACGTTGCAAAGCTCTTGCGCAATCTATCAAGCCCCAATCCCCACAAACCTCCGCTCACCATCCATCTGATGGCGGTGGTCACTTCTTCGTACCTGCTGACGGTCCCGCGCCCGCGCCCGCACCAGAGCCCGCAACAGGTGCAGAGGAAGATGACGAAGACGACCCACAAACCCTCATCCAAATCCTCGCAGAAAATTTATCTCTAGCTTTTCTGTCCAAATCCCGAACAGATACATCTGATATGGAATCGAGAGAATGGGAACGGCTAATCGTCTGTTATCTCGCTCTGCTATCGCAGTGGTTATGGGAGGATCCGGCTGCTGTCAGGGATTTCTTGAATTCGGGTGGTTTGGGAATAGTGAGTCCGAGCTTCCATGAAACATCTACCGTGCATTGGAATGATTGGAACATCAATTTTATGCAGCTTGTAGAACCGATAAATCAAGTTTCTGAGACGGATTTCCTTATCTCGAGTCTTTGCGTATTCTTGCTTGGGATCCTGTATGAATACAACCGTGAACCTGGGGAAATTACTCGGTATGGTTATGTACTCGTAACCAGGTCACACTGTGGCTAAACTCTCCAATGCTTCACTTCGTTCCATCCACAGCGCGACAATCAACCCCATTCTCAATCGTCTAGGCGTCGATACGCTCCTTGGGCGTATGTCTCGTCTACGTGAAGACGACCGGTTCAAAAACGTTAGCCCGGAAACGCTTGTACAGCACTATCCTGGTTCTGGGCCGCAAACTATCGTTCCAGAAGGAGAAGTATGGTTCGATTGGGCGTTTGTTGATTTTTGGAAGTCGAATTATTGTGAGTTATGATCATTTTGATCGTATCTTCTTTGTGTGTTCCTCAATTTCGTGCGACTTGGTGTTGTAGATACTATCCAAAGAGGGCTTTCTACGGATCCCAATCAACTAGCTTCAGCATCGGGTATGTTTCTACGAGTCATTCGCGTTTGGATATCTCATGCTATTGATGCGCAGGACCTAGCGCAGAAACTGCTATGCTTATCGCTTCTCTTCAAGACACCCTTCGTAGTCAATCTCAGGAAATAGAAGATCTTCGGAAACAATTGCACCAACAGCAGCAACAGCAAAAACCTGTAGCAAACGAAGATGAGGTACTCCTCCTCCCTCTCCCTCTCCCCCTCTCTCTCGCTAAAATCCCTACACAGATATCCGCCCTCAAATCACAAGTATCTTCACTCAAGCTCGCTCTCCAAGCCTCGGACGAGAAACAGAAAGAGATGGAGAGAGAACGGAAAGAAGCGGAGAAGGAGCAGGAGGATTTGTTAGTTCTCCTTGATGAGGTTACTGCCAAGAGGAAACGAGATAAGGGGAAGATGCGGGAAGCTGGGTTGGGTGCAGAGGTGTCAGAGGATGAGGTGGACGAAGAGGACGGAGAGGATGGGGATGATTAGGGTTGACACGGAGATGTAGGATGGTCGATAAATGGCTTCAAAGTCGAATTATTGATATTTTAGGAAAGATTTACAAGCGTCGTTCCTGTCTCGTTGAATTGAAGGTCAAAGAAGAAGGATTGGACGTTCGGACATGTTGCTGCTACTGGACATCATTACCTGTGAGGTATCGTTCATTTGAAGTCGTTGTATTCTGTATTCTTGTTTCAAGTACCATTTGTTTCAAGTACCATTAAACATATGTAACTGTATATACACACAACGGTGTTACTTCTTATGTATAAGTGTTCGAATTAAAATGATAAAGCATGAAGGAATTGATAGTATATCTAGGTACCTCTGAGCTAAATAGCAGCTGAACGCTGACGACTTGGTCGTTCGCCCGAAAAAAAGGAAAAGCCAAGGATCGTGTGCCGGGCACGAGCATCGATCTTCGGATGTGGGTAAGAGTGCCTGCGAATTTTGAACTCTTACATTCCGAGCCCATTGATGAAATAAGGTATACATATCTGTTTACAAAGAGTGAAAGTAGAATATAAAAGAATGTCATCAAGTTGGAACATCGCAAATAAGGCTTGATATGTAGGATAGATGAAACGAGAGGGTTAGTAGGGCTACAAAGCTCACATTGGTAAGGAGAAATAATGCTACAGACGAGGCAGGAATGAAAAGTGAAACAACGGGCTGAAAAGGGTGCATCACCAACGAGGATGGCCAGACGGGAACCGTTTGTTCATTTGCTCCCAGTTACCACCAAAGTGCAATGAACACATCGCTTCTCGCCATAGCTGCTCTCTCTCTCGATCTTCGTCCGAAAGGGGGCGTTCAACCTGCTGCGTTACGAAAATTGCCAGAGATTCGCCAGCTGGGGGCTGGAATGAACTCTTGCCTCTTGAGCTTAATCTATCAATATGTTCATCAGACACACAGGTTAATGAACGCAGGATAGCTCGAGAATTTTTCGGCGAAATAGCACGGGAGGTCGAAGGCGTAAAAAGGGGAGTTGTCGGTTTTGACGACCCAGTCTTCCGAGCAACAGGGTGGATGATAGTGCGAGTGGTCACTGTGTGTCCAGTCCGCCAGCTGGAAGCCAGTCTTGAAGCCTCAGGCTCCTTGGGCTGCCTTTGTTCAGCAAACCGAATCGATGACGCCGCATCACTGATACTTTCCGCCAACTCAGAAGGGTCAGGAGAAAATGAGTAACCAGAAGGAGAATCAGAAGCAGAGCCGTAGGACGACCCGGAATCACTATCTTCGCGATTTACGATAGTGATAGGGTTCGGTCCGGGTGTGACGCGTTCAGATTCAATGACAAAAGGTTCTGGTGACTGGAAGGTCCAAAGATTATTCAGGAGACGGTATACAGATACGAAGATGCGCAACGTACACAAGTCCTTGATCGAGGGTCGTACCTCTGAGCATCCAGCATCTTCAGGCGTTCCGCCTCAAGGAGCAGGCGTTCGATAACTGCCTCTGGGTCGATCACGGAAGTCACAGTGAATTGTGAGTTGGGTGACTGCAACAACAGGGAATGATTAGAAAACCAGACATGGGTACGACATGAAATATGCAGAAACCTTGCTACCGCTGGTGTCGGAAGATTTGCTGAGGCGTTTGGAATCGTGGTAACGCTGTGCATCCATGAGGCTATCGTGCGAGGTCTCAGTGTTGAGGAAATGGAAGGTTCCGGGTCCATCGGATCTTGGGTGAGGCTCATCGCAGGTGTTTCGAGAAGACTAGCATGATACGGAGAGGTTAACGTTCATTCAGGTTTCGCCAAAAATAAAGTTACAGCTTACACTGCGTCTGGAAATCTCAAATCGCTGAGCATTCATGATGTCAAATCGGGTTGCTTCGTTGAGAGACATTTTAGGTGTGGAATGATCTCGTAGATGTAGTGAAGAGGTTGTGGTTTATAGATGCTGATGAGAGTGCAGAGAGCAGTGCACAATCTTGACGAGGGTATTCCCTTCTTATACCAGATTCCAATGACCGTCAGGGACGCAGCTAGGTCAACGTTGCGTCGACGTGAAATTCCTAAACGAGAGAAGCATGAACCGTTAGCCACGCATGGCTTGGACCATTACATGCCACATCTGTTGTTGATCGTGGCCAAAAGGGACAGACACTCTATTGTTGCCTGAATAGGAAGTCCGCGAAACCATGCCGGTCACAGCGCCTGTCTGGCTAGGTTGGATGCAACAGTAGGCAACAGTAAGTAGCCGGAACAGACAATGCACCCTTCGACCTTGGTCAATCTCGGTCAACGAGCATCTCTGTGTGGCTGCGTTGGTGTTGAACGGCCTGATGCGTACGTCAAAGCGGCTCGTACAGGATTCCTATTAAGTTGAGCGTTCACACCATGAACCAGCCATCCCTTATCATCTCGTTGCAAATCCGATCCCCTTGTATTGGCGTAAGAAGATGTCATCCCAACAGCAATACACCGCCGCTTCAAGCCCGGAAATTCGAATCACTACGGTAATTCGCGCCATTTGTGAAATTGCTCCTTGAATTTTCTCATTCACCTCCTAACAGGCGACTCATTTCCATCCAGCAATGTCCCCAGCATCGTTGAATTCCAAAGACCTTCATGACTCTGACGTGATGATTTGCTGTGCGCAACGAGTACCTCTCCAAGTCGCTGTCGGAAAATTAGTCTCCTCGAGTCAGGTGAGCACAGAACATTTGGGAATGCCAAAACTAATCATTACTTCTCGAAGCCTCCATACCACTCAGGTCAACGGACCCCCAACAGACCGTAATGATCTGCTTGTCCGGCTGCATTTCTTGTCGAATTCTACGTGTATTTGTATGTTGGAGTCGGGAGTTCTGTAGCATTAGCAATTCCGGTTGAATTCTGAGATTAGTCCCTAAGAGAATTGCAAACACAACGAAGACGAATCCCGATGGTAAAACGCGTTTATAGGACAATTAATCCTCTGTAGGACGGTCGTCAACGTTCGCATTCCATGCGTATCATTTAGGCTGTGTTACTATCATGTTATTCTGAAATCATTATCCCATTGTCTGCATTAACGCTACTGCCAGATTGACGTCAAAGAAAAAATTTGTCAAAGATGAGGCACACCTTGAACAGAAATGTTTGGAGAGGAGTACTCCAACGAGCTCCAGAGATAGTCGCCTCTGAATGAGGTTCTGATCATAAGTTATGATTCGTTGCAAGTGTAGAGGCGAATTCGTGAATGGGACCTCCAGAAAGCAAATGAAATCTTCACTTTGTACGACATAGAGTAAGGGGGTGAGATTGAGCACGTCGGTCCGAGTGATTACTGTGATATTGGAAAATGGACAGCAAAGGACATAATGAATATTTTTAGATGAATTCTTGAACAGCGTCTACAACGGATTCAAGTTTTTGACAAACTGTTATGAAGAAATTGTCAGCGGACGAATTCGCACGGCAGAGTGAGAAAAGCGCACCTTCACAAGGATAAATCCGGCAAACTCATTGGACTTTGTTGAACTTCGCAACTCTTGGCAACTTGTTTGAAGTGTGTAGTAACTACTTTTTAAATTCAATTGAATATGAGAAAATCTCACATAAGCAAGAGATCGCCTTCGCTCATACCGCATTAAAATTAGGCAGCTTTCGGGGTTCGAACCCAAAAGGTTAGGACACAGATTCGCAATACTATATATCCATCTATCATTGCTCTATTGGTGTATCACGATGTGATGACGATGTATAGTATAGTATATTCGTCTCAAGTGCAAAATCAAGAGCGCTGATGTGATTGTTCTAGCTGGCGGGGAGAAGTTCTCCACAGTCCACAAAAGCTCAATGACGAACCCGCTGATTTCAGAGCATATTCCAGGGTTCCAGGGTATATCTCTCTCATTCCACAGCTGGTTATCGCCGCACGGTTTTATTCGGAGGCCGTACAATGCCAGTGCTGCGCATTCAGTGTCATGTCGTATGTAGATCTTGCTGCTTCCGAGTCATGATATACAGTGTCTTCAAAGTGGGATGTATACACTGCTGCCTGGATCATCCTTGCTGCAGCGTTACCAACTGATTCTGTCTCCTGCTGATCAGACAACGGTCCTGGATACCGTACGCTGGATGAATTTGATGGGCGGGAGCGAAAGCAGCTAGAATGAATTCTGGCCTTTCACCGACTCATCTCGATTAATACTGTAGCATCTTGGCAGTTGAATGGGGACCTGGATCGCAGTTCCATGCGATCTGGAATTTCTTGAACTTTGAGATGCTTTATTTAAAGCGAATCCAGAAAAAGTTCATCCACCCAACGACGCCCCATATTCCTTCTTTGCCACCAGAGCAGCGCTCGCCTTTACCTCTTACTTGCAACTTCGTTCATCGATTTTCTATGATTTCTTCAAAAACTAAACTCTCCTTTCCATCCACCCTATATAACATGGGCCAGCAGGACCTCATCCGAACATACAATGTAGGCAACAAAGGTATCACCTGTAAAAATCCTGGTCTTTTGCTTACCGTTCCGGAGAATCCTATGAAGGTAAATCGCAAATGGGCTTCTGAAAGTGGTGAACGTTCTGATGTCCGCCTGCAGTATCAGGTCTCCGTCGAGCTTGGTTCGCCCTTTACTGCGAACAAATTCCTCGATTTCCATTCCGATTCCTTGTTTGGCGGAAGAATCGACATAAGGACTACCTTCCCTCTCAACTTTTCCTCTTCGCTGTGTGATCCTCCTAAGTCAGATACGGATTCCCAAGATGAGGAGGCCCGGGAGGATATAACTGAAGATGTGAATGAGGACACACAGTGCATTTATATTCCTTCAACGAGTCCTTTCTACCATCCTCCTGCCAAAGCACACCCATTCGCTTCTTCCTCTTCGAACCTTTCATTCTCCTGCGATGCACTTCCTGAGAATGGATCATTTCGAAAACAACCAGCGACATCATTCTGCGAGTCTCGGCCTCCTGCTTCTGATGAGTGGGGTGAAGACTCGAAAAGCACAGTGTGCTCTTACCAAAAACATGATCAAGATCTGTCACTTTTCCCGGTGGAAATCTTTGAGGAGAATTCCTTCAGTCCCACGAGCCCAGTCCCGATATACTTAAAAATATCAGAAATAGCATCTTACAAACCACTTCCGGATGTTCCACGAGGGGTCGACTTCGAGTATGATTATGAGGAATATGATTCGGAATCATCGTGCAGCAGCAGTGATCTGGAAGAGGAGAGAAAAGAGGTGGGTATGCTAAGTCATTGGCACTAACTTGAAATGATGCTGATGTAAAAATGCTCTTTGTACCTCAAAGGGCCCAGTTTGCCCAATCGATGCAGCGCCGCCGTTGGACCGACACTTGGTGGCACCATTTGAACATTACGGACATCGTAGCTTTCGCGCTAGTGTCGTTCCGAAGACATCATTTTGCGGTCTCTTCTAGATTTCTGGCGTATTTATTTCGTATTACTATTAGTCCCAACATCACTTTCTGAGTCAAACATTTGTACACTAATATCATAAGGGAATTATTATTATTTACTCGTGCTATAACTTATTTGCATAGGAAGGCATTAGACAGGTAGACATGACTAGGCTGATCGTAGTTCGTCAATCGGCAGTGACAAGACGCTCCTCACCAGGTCAACAATCGCCTCTTTGTGTCGATTCAAGTTCGACCTATAGCGGATTTGATTGCGAATCTGGTTTATCGTGACCATCATGTCGACGCCAAGTTTGCGTCCTTCCTCCAGTGTCAACGGTTCATCACGAACACATAATTCCATGTACTCCGGGAGCAGCCACTGTGATACACCATATTGATGCCCTAACATAACAAGGTCTGCAGAGGAACCAATTGAGGAGAGTTGCTTTACAGCAAGATTTCGAATAGAGATGAAGTCCCAATGCGTCGTCAATTTTAGAATGGAGATCCATCCCTCAACAGTTGAGAACTCGTAGGGATTCGTGAAGTCCCTCGAGATATGATGTCGGTGATGTCACAATTTGAGAAAAAAAAATAAAGCTTACTTGGGGTACATCAGCGACAATAAACGGTCAAAATCCCGACAGTCAATGCCGCCCAGCTGTATTGGTTTCTCTTCATCTTCTCCTTCTGGCCGCTCCCCTTCCGGCGTAGGAAGTGAGAACATAACTTCAAAAACCGGGGAATCACGTTGGAAAAAATATCTGTGGATCCGATATAGGGTGTTTTCTACCTAGTATAGCTCCAGTATTGAGCTAAGCATGAGAGCAATTATGAGCAAGGACTCACTCTGAATACCACATTTCCATCGGCAAAATAGAACCTGGAGTGTTTCTTGGAGATGGAAAAGGATTCAGGACTGACCCCCTTGAGTTCACCGTTGGCTGTCATTCGTAAAGGATTGCAAGCCCCTGAAGTACTCCTTTTGTAGATATTTGCGAAGCGGAACTAAATCAGAAGATAAATAGAGATGTTTGCACTTCGAATTTCTGTAGGACACATGAGCCTGAGAGCTTTACATGAATCCTAGTACCTACATGACAGTCAGACGCATAACTTGCTCCTTGAGGATATCATAAGACATGGAATTATATGGTGAGGTAGTGGGGAAAGTTGCAACAAACGGTACGCTAATAGGAAGATGGATGGTCACTTATCACTTCAGACTGGGTATAATCACACTTCATACTTCACGCTGCAATTTGACTTGGAACTAAGCTTCTTCCTCCTCGCCTTCATCCTCTTCGAAGAAATCATCCTTCCCATCATCCATTTCCCCAAGAACCTCCTTTGCCTTGAACTTGGTTTGAAACTTCTCACCCCAATATGTTTGTTTCGCGTTGCGTTGAGTGTCCTCTGGAGCTGTGGGTAGTATTCCAGCAGCCATCTGATCTCGTATCCATTTTTTGACTTCGTCGCGTTCTTGATCGGTTTCTATGGAGGGCGAATCGGACGTTTGTACCAGGTTATTCCGTACGTCTGGGGGAAAGAGAGAAATGTATTTCTTTGTTTTGGGATAATGCTATGGGTGGGGGTTCAAGACGGATAGCACGGGCAGATCAAGAAACTACTCACAGTAATGTAGTTTAGCTCCACTCTACGCTCGTGAAGTTCTGTCTCTAAAACTTCCTGATTTGATGAATCTGCCTCGGAAAGCTTTCGTTTAATCTGGATGATTTTGCGAACAATCTTTTGTCGCTCTGAGTGATGACCGGTTTCAATGAGGTTTCCCATTGAGATGGAGCAGAAAGGACACACCGAAAAACTTGATTTTGTGATATCGTGTAGAAAGTGCTCGTTCTTTCCGACCTAATTCCGCTTTCGCTAGATCAGCCTCCAAAGACTTCAGTTTTCGTTCAGAGGTGACACGGACATCTGCAGCTAGTTTTTCCTGAGCCCCCGGATTCAGGTTACAGGGTAGATTGATTATATACTGTCCAACCCACCCTTGCCAGCAGTCTTTTCGTCTGCCTAATTGCGGATTTGATCTTTTGTACGCCAGGTAAGACAGGTGTTTCAGTATCGGATAATGGTCGTGTGTTTTTTCGTATCAATTGGCCGGCTCGGGGCTGTAATGTGGAAGCTCTCCAAGAGTTAGATTTCTCTGTGCGCACTGGAGCCATGTTTACAGACTGAGTCGAGGGAAGAAGGAATTGAAATCATGTGTTTACAAAAAATCTTACCGGCGGTAAGCCACGTTTCGAGGAACTGAATTGTTCGCAACATCCTTCGTTTTTCTTCATCAATCTATGAGAAATCTCTCTCTCAGCTCTGTCGATGTTGTCGCGTTGGCTGAAGGTGGCATTTGCAGTACGGCCGTTGATCTGGATGAAAATGTATTCTACATTGCCTCAGAGAAGGGTGTTTCAGACGGCGCGACCAACGTCGAGATTTACCGCATAGATAAAAATTTTGTGGTGCGATTTGTCTTTGATCTAGTCGCTGAATGCTTAGAGAGCTGAAAGAAGGGAGCGTCACTTGAGGCCATTACAATGTTTTCAGCGACAATTTCTGGATCGGGGACTCAGTTAATATCCTTGAGAGTCATTCAAGATAACAGAAGCTTGGTCGCAATTATGCGTAACGGTGATATTATCACAACGTCGTTGGATGATGAAATTCCATTAGTGCGTTCGGAAGCCTTCGCTTCTAATTCTGAGCTGTACATCTAATCGCCTCGTAGATGGAAGTACAAGGAAGTGTCGATGATGGCTTTCTGGCTGCAGCTTGGAGTCCCGACGACTCGCTTCTTGCTCTCATCACTGGTACAACATTACACATGTATTTATCGCTCTGCTGAAATCACTACGATGTAGGAACCAATAAGTTGATCCTCATGACGCTCACTTTCGACGTGATATCCGAAGCACCTTTGGAAACGACGGAATTTGGTCAAGGTGCGCGCCCGCCCTGCTCCTTATTGACGCTTTGTTCCAAAATTTTCTGCATTTCCTCTAGATGCACCCATCAACGTCGGATGGGGATCCAAGCAAACACAGTTCCATGGTTCTCTCGGGAAAACTGCTGCTCAGGCATCAACGTCAAATATGCTAGTCGGATGTAGCCCGGATGAAGACAACATTCCCCGAATAAGCTGGCGTGGAGATGGAGCGTGCTTCGCTGTGTCCTCAATTACAACTGCAGGATCCCATCCTCATCGTATATTACGCGTTTACGACCACCAAGCGGTTCTGCAGTCAACTTCTGAGTCCGTCCCCGGTTTGGAACATTCCCTCTCGTGGCGGCCCTCCGGGAACCTAATCGCTAGCACACAGCGGTTTGGGTTTGACGGTGGTGGTGCTGGACGGAATGGAAGACATGATGTGGTGTTTTTCGAGCGTAACGGTCTACGTCATGGAGATTTCGAACTGCGCCCTGCTCATGGCCTTGTACCTCCACCCAGTCAAGCCCTCAATCTCAGATGGGGACATAAGGTGAAGGACATCAAATGGAGCTCAGACTCAAACGTTTTGGCTATCTGGATTGAGCGAGATCATGCTAGTGATCTTGGTGAGTCTGCATTGCGTTATGGTGCTAAAACTCATTGCGTTCCTTGAGCAGTACAATTGTGGACAACTACCAACTATCATTGGTAGGAGATTGGTCGTTTCGTTCCGGAGCGCGCTTCTGATTACCACAGGTATCTGAAGCAAGAAATTTCAGCTCCCTCTGATTCAAAATTCACTTCGATGGATTGGCATCCCGAAATAGCCCTTCATCTAATTCTGACTACACATAGTACGCCTTACAAAATACTCGAGCTTTTTCGATCTCACCTATTTGTGTATTTAAGCTCAATTTTTTCTCCGCGCTTACGCCTGGGAGATTATCACCTCACTCAGCAAATCCCCAATAGACACGGGATCAGTAGCAGTAAGCGATGGTTGTAAGCATTGGTGATCGTTCTGTATGCATCCGTGAGCTGACAATCTACCCTTAGCTGATGTTCTTCTGACGCCTTTCCGAACCCAAAACGTACCACCACCAATGTCCTCGATGCAGCTTGCTCTTCTGGCTGGACCATTAGACAAGTCTCAATTTCCTCGTTCCGCAGCACGCGTGCCTGTGCACACCTGCTTCTCGCCGTCCTCTGATGTTCTCGGTGTTCTATGGGAACATGGATACGTGGAGGTTTACCATTTGCGAACTCGTCTCGGTCCCGGGAGAGGAAAAGTAATGCAGCCGACCAAAATCGGGATATGTTCACTTAATGAAACAAATAATCATTGCAGACAAATCGTCATTTTGGCTTCCACTTGTAATGCGGATTCCCTCTCATTCACAACGCTTATTCTGGGATCATTGTCGGAGTCGGACGTCGTGGTGATCACTCAGTTCAATGGACAACGGATTACGGAGACCGGGGCCGTTGCAATGACATCCCGCAATGGCCGTCTTGTTCGTTCTTCTACTGATGCATGTGTATGGGAAGCTGAGGATGGGAAACTCTTTCGATGTTCGAATTCGTCTTCTTCAAATCACCAGGATCTGATTTCTTTTCATACACTTAGTGAATATTGACAACCAAATCAGCACCCCGTTCAGTCGGTTTTCAAATTTCTGCTTCGTAGCGCAACACGTAACTCTTTCCACGACTGAACTTTGTGTCGGTCTGACGGGGTCCGGGAAATTACAAGTCTGTGGTGGTGAATTGTCATGCTTGACGTTAGCAAGTAATGCGACCTCGTTCGCTGTTGCGTCGGGATATCTTATCTTTACAACTGGCGCTCATGAAGCAGTTTTTGCCCCCATGGAGGATTTACCGACGCTGCTCATGTCGGACAACAATTCGAAAGATATTACTAGTGATTGGGAGAAACGACGTGTGGAAAGAGGTTCTAGAATAGTGGTTTGCGTCCCGAGTTCGATGAGCTTGGTGCTTCAGATGCCAAGGGGCAATTTGGAAACAATAAATCCTAGGCCACTAGTCTTAGAAGTGGTCAGGCAAGATTTGAATGCGTACGCCTTCCGATATTCCATTGAAGTTGTGTTCTGATGAGAACTCATAGTGGGCAATATCGCAAGGCTTTCTTTTCATGCAGAAAACATCGCATTGATCTTAATTTCCTTGTTGCACACGATGAAATTGCATTCTTAGAGGGTCTTGGATCATTCGTGGAACAGGTGCATGAAGTTGATCACCTCAATCTGTTCCTCACCAGTCTTGGGTATGTAAAAATTTTAAATAATTTACGTCGATTCCTAACTCAAACACTCGGCAGGCAAGGTACATCTCCTCTTTCTCCCACAACGATAGCTACGATCAGCGATGCCCTCCGCGAAAAGCTTGAAAAGACAGATCTCAAAACATACGTCAATACTATCTTAACTGCGCACGTCGTGAAGGCCCCTTCTGATCATGAATCTGCTTTGTCATTGCTGTTACGTCTAAAAGGTACGCACGCCATGGTTTGGCATTGTCTTCACTCAACTCATTTTACGAATAATGTACAGATGAAGAACCTGCCTTGGTTGAGGATGCCGTCAAATACATTATATTTCTTGTTGACGCTGACAAACTCTTCGACACGGCACTTGGAATGTACGACTTCTCGTTGGTGTTAATGATTGCTCAGCATTCACAAAAGGTTCTTGTGGTGTGTCTAGGAGATCATCACTCACTGCTGACATTGCCTTCGCCGTTTTAGGATCCTCGAGAGTATCTCCCATTCCTGCGTGAGTTACGAGCGATCGGCGACAAGAACTATCAAAAGTACAGGATAGATGATCTTTTGAAGAGATACAAAAGTGCATTGAACAATTTGGCTCGAGCGGGTATGTGTGTATCTTCTATCCCGAAATTTCCGTACCAATCCCGGATTTTGCCTATGTCAGGTCCAAGTCATTTTGACGAAGCCATTCAATACATTGAACGACATTCCCTCTATCAAGCAGCTTTGTCAATATGGAGTAATTCAGATCGTTACGAGGTAATCTGCTCCATTCTCGTTCCGGTGCTCCACTCAAATTCCCTTCATTCCCGCAGGACGTCTTAACGATTTATGGAGACTGGCTCTTCGAACGGAGGGACTTCCGACAGGCAGCGGCAGGTTGATATCAACATTCATCATTCATGTCTTGTTGACTGACGTCTGTGAAACCTAGTATTCGTGGAAGCCAAACGCCCGCAGAAGGCAATGGTGGCTTATGAAAAGGCGCTCGAGTGGCAAGAGCTTTTCGAGCTGGCACTTCGACATTCGGAGCTCGTAAGTAATGAAAGAATTGAGGATATGGCGTACCGTGTATCGGGTATGTGTGGAATAACTTACGGAATCGCCCTCCCTCACATTTTTTGTCATTTCATCTAACGCCCTCAGAGGATTTGGTGTCTAAAAAGCGATTTGCTGAAGCTGCCAGGGTAATTTTGGATTATACGTCGGACGTCAAGACCGCAGTCATCACGCTAGTCCAAGGAAACGAATTTTCGGAAGCTCTGAGAATAGTAAGCACCCATAACAGAGGGCACGATTCTAATATTGACCTGCCAACGTAGACAACGTTGAAACGGGAGTCCAAACTTATTGAGGATGTCATACATCCCGGAGCTCTCGAAAGCATGGCTCAAATCGTCGAAGATGTGACTGAGATGAAGGAGCAGCTCAACAAGCAACTAAACAGGATACGTGAGCTTCGGGTCAAAAAGGTCGAAGAGCCAGGTAGGTTCAATTTCCGGTCCCAGTACATGACTATAGCATATTCGCAGATGAATTCTACGGGTTCGAAGACACGGCGCTCCACAACGTGGATGTAATGACCGACGTGTCAATGGCTCCTACGGCCTTTACACGGTATACCGTGGCTCCCTCGGCAGTTTCAAGGTCATCCAAGTATGTCCCTTATTTATTTTTATTTGGTCGAACTGTTGACTGGTTTTGGCAGACGAAGCTCTCGTTCCAAACGGAAGATGGAGCGAAAAGTTGGCTCAGGCCGTAAAGGCACGGTTGACGAGGAAGAGTATTTACTACGGTCTATCGGCAAGCTGGTCGGAAGGTTCAGCGGTACCCGAAGTATATCCTTGTCCCTTCTGTGTGTTCGCTACGAATTATATATTAATTCTTTTGTGTCAGGTGAAGGCAAAAAGCTTCTTCCCCACCTCATCAGATTCACCGCACAACATCGCGAAGATGGCTTGGCCATGCAACGAAAGCTATCTGAATTCGAGGTCGAGCTAAGTGCGACAGTGGAGGAGATTTGGCCCACGCCTACCGATGCCGTGGGCATCGATGGTCAAACTCAAACTATGCAACCTTTGCAAGATACTTGGGCAGTAAGGATGGACGATGCCCAGAGACAGCAGAAGATAAATCCTACGGAGAGAATAACGAAACCTCAGGTAGATGGCGACGGTGATGAAAAGGATTGGAAGATGAAGTTATTTGATTTGATTTGATTGTCTGTACTTACAGATCACTGTATGTATGTGTCTATGTACTGTTGCTATCTTGTTACAATGATCTCCAGGGAGGTTGCTGGAGGTTGCAGTAGGTTGCAGTGTGCCTGCCCCGTGGACGTACATGTACTATGTAGATCATTCAATGATGACTTGCTCAAATCCGAGCTCGACATCGAGTGGACCATACTTGGTGAGTTCGAGCGCTTCGTGCCAGATTTTACACCCCTCACTCTCACCCCCCCGCGAATCAGAACAGAAGAGCAGGCACATTCACATTGAACTTGAAATAAAGCGACAAAATCGGTTCGGGACTTTATGAACTTTTTGCAACTCCTTCTCTTTAAATTACTTCCGATGCCCGAGTTCGATTGCTTCCGCGGCCCGCCGGTAAATGCCGAGGTCATAAAGATGTACAAAAACGATCAGTTCTTTCAATTTCGGCTTCAAAGCTTGCGCAAACTGGCCTTCACCACTGGCTTCCTTGTCTTCCACCGTTTCCCCCTCTCAGCTTCATGGGCGGTTTCTCTCCTTCAACGTTTCTTCTATGGGCTATACTAGCTTGTCTAGTGAGTCTTCAAATTGTAATCTATATTACAGTACTCAGTACTCAACTGAAATTTGACCGTTGACAAGTTTGAAGGTTTCCTGGTTGCTCATCTCTATAGTTATGACAAGTTCCAATGCGTTAAATGGGGCTCTGGCAGACAACCTGGTGCATTCAAAAGAATAATGACGTGCGCTATACCTGATGGTGCTCACTTTTTTTAATTTGGAAATTAACCTTTCCATCACAGATATTCGTATCTAGCAACTGTGCCATTGCTTATGGTATACTCGCTTACAATGACCGTACTATCCTACCAGCAAGGTTTGGTGTGAGTCTTCCTTCAATCGGTGCAATAACCGACAACCATTGGTTTAGGTTTCTTAATAACAGCTGATGGGAAAGGTGCGTCGTTGTCTTCCTTCAGGCTTCCTCCAACTTACACCTATGTAGTACTAGCCATTCCATTTTCCTCTTGGACTCACACGGCCAGGAAACGACTTCTCCCGCTTTTCTTCGTCCTGGCATCAGCCTGGGCGCTCGAGTTGTGAGCATACTGATGAATCTCCGTGACGCTAGCTTCTCATGTGTCGTTTCTTTGAATACAGGGTGACCCATCTTGAAGGTTAGGCTACACATCGTTGTCTAGTGCCAGAGCTGATCCCCAGTCTCATTCGCAGAACTAACGTTCTGGCTGTTTTTATTACATCAAGGGCCTCACAAACGCGATTGGTTCAGGAGCTGGGAATTCCGAGTCTGGTATCTCGGTGAGCTGTGATCTCTTTTCGTAATATCACTGGAACTGATACTCTCAATGCTGTACTCAGGAAGTGTCATAGCGATTCTGGGAATGCCTTTGACAGTCATCATCAAGAGAGCTAACCTGGATTTGGTTGGTTGTTTGTCACTATACCAAGTTGCTTTTCTGATCTTTTCCCCAGTGCTTTGCATGGATTTTCCTTGCTGGCTCAGCCGCTGGCCTTGCAACGACCCTCTGTTTCATGTATGTCTTGGTTCGCTTTCCCGGTTTTATACGCCGAGTCAAATTCGAGGGCGCGGAACCCGAAGTCGTCGTGCGGCTGACCATCTTTTATCAGCTAAACGTTGGTCTTACTGAAATTCTATTATTATACCTCAAGTCAATGTTAACATATTCTAGATCACACGAATGATTTTCCGCTTCATGTTTCATTTCCCGCTACTCATTCTCGCGTTGGATGCTGTTCAAGGACCCCACGATATCATTGCTAAACAGTACGTCTTCAAAAACTCTTCTACCGAGCCTTGACCCTTCATGTTGCCCAAAATACAGGGCCGCTTCGGGTATGCTCCTCTTGTTTTCTATGGTCGGAACCTCCCTAATGTCGATTCGCAGATTTGCTCGTCATGCTTGGTGGGATTGGCTGCTTCGTATCGTCTGCAATTACACTGTTCGTGAGTAACACATATCCAAACCTCGTTCATAAATTCAAATATACCAGATTTTTTTCCCGCGTTCAATTACTCGGGAAATTGGTTATCGTGTCAAAATATCATCTACGCCAAGTGTCGACCAGATAGCTCGCGCGCCTTCACTGCCGGATTACCATCGCGAACAAAACATGTCACACCCCAAGCCTACTCCACCCGCGGCTGGCACTTTTCACCATTTTGAAAACCATGAAGACCTTGTTGTAGACAATCTGTCACAAAATCCAGAGTATGATGGTGAAGCTACGCCACAATACGAATCTGATCCAGAGAGCGATTTCATTGACCCAGCCACTGTACAAGGGAGAAACTGGATTGCAGACACTAACGACGACGCCACAACTTGGGAGATGCACTCTCCTGAAAATTCTAGAACAGGATCAGTAGCTTACCACCGACCGCGCCTCCATCAGTCCCGGCATGGTCGTAGACGTGATATTGAAGAGCAACCAAGCATCGGGAACATTAGGTCCGAAACAAACAAGTACAGCACTGCACCGGGGTCCGGAAAAGATCCCAGCGCCGCCGTCATTGTCGTTCCACGAATACCTCGCGTTGACCCCACTCGACCTTTGGTTATGGAAGATCCTTCTGCATCACATTCTTCTGACGTTGTTCACCCTTATGTGCGTAGTATGTTTCTAATTGCGTGGCACTTATTGACAGATGGGCCTGTCCGCAGGTTATGAATTTTACCTCACCCATCGATCTATGTGACGCCTCACTGCCGCGAGCGATATGACTAAAAGTTATTTATATAAGTGTCTTTTTTGGTTCTTGTGTCGGTTTGCTTTGCGTTCAATTGATCTTTCTGCGTCGCTTGCTTTGATTGTATATTAGCAAAAGGTTCATCTAAATCATTCTGTTTTCATGTTTTCGCTGCAGCTCTTTCTTTTATAGCACTCTCATGACTTCATACTTATTCATGTATGTACAATACTACTATCCCTCCCAAAAATGTCCTGGATATTGTTTCTGACAGTTCATTTCTTAACTTCCTTCTATACCCTCACCTAGTTCATACCTGCGGTTCGTAATCCTGTTGTAACTATATTAAACATAACATAGCGTTCGAAAGATAAATCATGAACACGTCAAATACTGGATATTGCTTGCTATGCGCATCCTGTGTCAGTCGTTATCACAGGAGGACGATGTGACTATCTAATCTTACTGCCACTCGTGTGAAATTGCCTTAAGAAGATGTCCCAGGCTTTCACAAGGAACCTCACCTCGAAGAACATTGGACCTTAAGCTCAAGCTTCAATGCCGTGTACTACTTGCTCGACCTTTGCTATAGAGGCTGCGAGTATGGCCTCTTTTCCATGTATTATCAGATCATAATGATTGCGCTCCTCGTTTTTAGTCCTCTTTAGTCCTCTTCAGTCTTACGTTCATTGGGAACGCCATCGACGACTCACAGTCGTGGATCTCTATAAATCTTCATGGATCCACAAGAAATGTAGATGGATTGTTGATTGTAGTTGCAGGTTTTCGTATGTCCAACCCTGTATGGCTCTGTCACAATATCAAAGCCTGGGGCGAATTTCCTTTTTTGATCACGAACAATCTAAAAATCATTGTCCGCTCTGGCCATCCCGGAACGTAGTCTCCATACAGAAGGTACAAAATAACGGCACCGACGCCATTGTCCTAACCCTTGCAGATCTTAGGAAGAGACGATGACATTCCTTTTTGAGACCTCGTTGGACTTCTCATTGTAGCTCGAATGTGTCATAGGGAAACCGTATAAATATAGAGTCAATCTCGCTCAACCGTGATCCTTCTACCTCTCGTTTACGACTTCACATCCTCTAGTTGATCTAGATTTTTCTATCGCTTTCCCCCAATCTGTTTTTTGTCATCACTGCTTGCCACTGAACCTATCGCGAACCATTGCAATGGATTCTCCATTCAATTTTGAATCGTCTATTACCTCGTGAGTGGTAGTTCTCCGATCTTGTTGAACTGTCTTCTGAAACTATATCAGCGTCGAATCCCGTCACGCGTTCTACAACATCGTGGACAGGACTACCCCGAAGTTACCTTCGCCGGGCGAAATCAAACTCTCCGACAAAGATGTTTCTGAATTTGAGGCATTCTTCAGCCAATACATAAATCCTATTTTTGCTGATGATGCCTTCAACCCATTGCTTTCTGACGTTGTGTTGGACAACACTCCCAGCGAGTCTGGAATGTCCCAATCTCAAGCGGCGATCCTGAAGTCTCAACTCCCCGCCCCATTCAGCGTCATGATGTCTTCAGAGACCGTTGTTTACCCTCTTCACCTCCCCCATGGTGCTTCCCTCGCTTCTGCTGAACCCATTTTTGACTTATCGGCCTTCCCCTCTGTACGAAGATTATCCGTCACGGAACCCGAACACCCTTTCCCAGCCGAGTCGCATACTGACGCCTCGTTTCTGGTAGCCTGTCAACTTTACCCCGATATACTACCTTCCAGGCTGGGTATGGATCCTCTTACCCCAGAGTCACACGGACCAGAGCGTTGCCGTGTTGCCAATTGTGCGGAGACTATCGATATATCCCTTTCTTCTGTCTGTCAGCATATCGCTAAGAGGCACGCCAATGGCCCTTTATACTGCCAATGTGGTATGTTCTTTAAAGGTGGGAATGCCAATACGGAGTTGGGGTGGCATATATATCATGCACATTTCTGCAAAGAGAATATCATCTGCCGGGCCTGTAAAGTGGTGCGGAGGCCCGAGGACTTCGCAATGCATATGAGATTGTGCACCTCCTTCATTGAGTATCGCGCACAACGTGAGCAGCGATGGGGCAGGGGGACTCGGATGGAGGTTGACTTGACTCCGCTGGCACCCGTCGCTGGTGTCAAGAGACCTGCAGAAGTTCAAGTACCCTTTGGCCAGAAGATTTTCCAGATGGGCCCTCTGGCAAAGAAGGTTTGCCATCTCGTTTCTGCGCTGTGTGGGAGTCGACACTGACGATAACTTGGATATAGTTCTGCACCGTCATGCCTTCTTCCCTGCCAGCTCGAAGAAAGGCAAAACGCCCCGTCGCCGCCGCGTGAGCTGCTGCGCGGCCCCAAATCATGAAGAACTATCATAATTTCGCCAGCAGCCGCCAGCACTTGCAATGTCGACAATATTGTCACTTTTTACATACCATTACATATACATATAATCCTATTCCTCCAGACCGAACTCATCAGTGTTGGCATTAATCTGTAGTTAGCATTAAACTGTATCGATACAGCATCTCTCATCGCACAGCTCTTTCATTTTTAGGTATTTACCAGTAGTTAGCATCTGAATATATTAGTTGAGTTTGGTTGCAGCCAGACGTCTCCTCTGTCATTCTATGCCCCCATGGTTTGCCTACTTAACCTGAGTAGTAGTCATCGGCCTATCCACTGGCGCCGGGATTCACATTCATTGTATGCCCCGAATCTGGCATATTCGTCGTTTGGCTCAGACGTACTCATACTAGGGGAGGTCTGTACGAGTAGAGGAGAAAAAACTTGCGTCGAAGGTGGACGAATCCGCACGCGAGGCTCTGAGATGACGAAGTTGAGCATCGACCGAGAAAAAATTTGGAGAAGGATACTTTGGGAGGGGTTCTCGGGAACGAGCTTCCTGAACATTGAACAATCCTTGAATGTCAGCAAGGTGAGGCAAATCCTCTAAACCTCTAAACCTCTGGGAGAAACTCATTCGTGCTCTATCAGACCCTGGGCGATGCCCTATCAAACAAGGGAATACCGAAGAGGAACGTCGAATACTGCTGATTTTTGTCATGCCATTAATATTCCACTTATCGATTGCTTGGTATCGTTTCGGGGTATTGCGTGTAAGTGCAAATGCGGAATGAGTCTGAATGGCTCGATCCAACTGAAATATCTTGTAAACTCTTGTTTATATCATCGACGGCCCACTACATCTGATTATTGACGGAAGTCTTGAGACCACCAAAAAGCGGACAGTCGCGATCATAGTATGTACATACATAATTTAAAACGCCGCTTCCCCGCAAGCACCAGAAACCGGAAAACGGGAAGGTGGGGAAATATACACCTTGCACAAAACATATCTATTATCCTGCTGTTTTCCTATATAATAACTAAGCCTTAATCCACCCACACTGGATCAAAATCCCACTTGGGACGAGGAATGTACTTCTTCCCTTTCCCTTTCACCTTCCCTTTACTGTCCACCAACGCCACTACATCTGCATCCATTCGAATCTTCACAGTACGGTGGACCTTAATACCTCCCTGTACATTTCGAGGTATGTGTCGTGCTCTACCGAGGTTCGCCCATCTACATAGAAGTCGGTGAGTGAAATAGAGAAATTATTGATACCAGACCGACGTACGAGATCTTCGAAGCCCATTTCCCACTACTACTACTGCCACTGTCACTCTCTCGCCGTCCCATGCTGGAATAATGGCTATCGTCTTCATCCGAGTCATTTGATTGCTTCCTCTGGTACTTGACCTTGTAAGGCAGCATCTCCAGAACCCACCATCCCGGGTCTGTTTTAAGCACATCATTCATGGGACTGAGTGCATCCATTTCATCTTCGTATTCTTCTGTGATAAAGTCAGCGAGGTTTGCTGAATGTTGGCCTTCAGAGTTTGAGAGCGTATTAGAAGAAGGTCCGGCAATCGACGTATATCGGTCTTGATCATCGAGACTAGCAGTGGCATGTGGGGGACGTTCTCGAATGTGAGGCCACAGACTCCCGGGATCCAATCCTACCTGTTTGAGCATTTCTTCATGAAACATGATACCTGTGCCGACTTTGAAGCACTCCCGTATCATCCACCGCAGAGGAATACGTGCCAGTGAGTTTCGGGTGTCATTCTTGACCGCGCCTCCACCAATGTCTGTAAAACGATATGAGTCAATCGCGAGGAGATAGAATCCTGAATCGATCTTATTTACCACAATGGCATCCAGCAAACCACACTTCCTGTACATTTGTTGGAGTCTGATCGACAACATCAGGGTCCGCGTCAAGGCCAATCATAACATCATACTCTCGCTCAAGCTGGCTGAGACTCCTGTGTGCGGGACCGTTATTGGTAGACTGAGATGAGCCGTTATTGGGTGCACGGTATAACTGTGATTCAACTTCCATGACAGTACCGTTCTGTTCGGGGTGCTGTGAATTCCCAAATAGTTTCTTGGACTTGGGTCTCAGACTACGAGGCAGACCAAAACTGAGGCCCAAATGCTTCTTCTTGAATTGACGATTAGGCAAGGAATGGTCCCAGAGGCTTGGAATGAATCGCGCACGATGTTCATCGAGGGAAAGCGCGTGTCGAAAGCATCTTACGGAGATATTGGAACTAGTGAAGGGCAATCGTTTAGGAATAACTCCTACAGAACCCACGGTGTCCCTAAGCATCGCGGCTCGTAAGAGTGCGCAACTGAGATACAGGAGAGATATCCACCAAAGTCCCATGAAATCAATGTCAACATCTATAGAAAATGATTTTTTGAACGCCGTACTGAGTCGCCAACCCGTCTCGTCTTCCCTTGTGTACATTTTGTATGCAAAAGGCACCTGCTGGTGGTTATGTCGTGGAAGCAACCCGACTTTGTGGATCCTAATGTTTAATGTCCACTATCAGGTGGATGAGTTGAATAGCAGGAACAAACGTACATTCCTGCTAAGGCACGAGCAGTCTACTCTCGTTTGATAGGAGGACCTCAGTCATATCTATCACTGTTTGAAGAAAGACATACATAGGCACCGCGAGAGAATCTATGAAAAGAACATTAGCGTTCACAGGTCTTATTCACGCCATAACATACCCAAAGATACATATTTTATCTCCTATTTTGTCTGTTTGAGGTTCGTTTGAGTTAGCATTCTCTCGGGTACTGGGACATCGCATGAACGTACAATTTTGCATCAAGAATTCGTAGCCAGCTGCAGATATTTTTCAGATGGAATGTATAAGCTGCAAAACAAGAAGCCGTACTCATGACATGCGCGTCAAGATGAATGCCAACCATCATATCTGCAGCTTTATGGAGTTTGGCCATCCATGGTTGAGCTATTTGAGGGATAGTGTATGTCCCAATACCTGACTGGAAAATAACAGCAATGATCAGACCTGAGAATACACAAGCCAATCCAGTTAAGACACACCTGATAATAGACCAGTTGTTGAGACGGATCGTCCTTCTTCAACAGCGAAAATAAGTTGACTACGTTTGAATTCTTTAAATCCTGCAGTCAGCATAGCTGATTCTACAGAGCGAAAGGTACCGGCGTACATCCTCGTCGAATTGATCTCCTAAAGGGGTTATCGTTAACAGCCATTTGCTGCCCCGGAGGCTTGTGTAACACACCTGTACCATCGAAACAGAGGACGAGCGTCCTGTGGTCGTGACTCCTTGGTATTACGTCCTCAAGCCTTCTACGGGTAGGTGTCTGGCGCGTGTTATCCGAATGCACCTGATGAGAGTATTCCGGAGGCGAGCTGAGTGTTTACAAGTTTACAAGATGATATTCTCTTAAGGGATAGCCTTGTTGGGGATATAGCAGAGTCTCCGACGCGTCCACTATCGGCAGTGTCAGTGTATGCCATATGTTATCGCAGCTTTAAGTCTACTGGGGTTGAATAGCGGATAAACACGATGGTGGAGGTCGAGAGCAGGGATGCATTAAATACAATGTCAGATTGACTGAGAATCATTGCCGTGTCAATGATAGAACTTGTGAGCCCCGCTCAACGCGTATTGCTGGCAAAATGGGAGGAACGGTCAAGTAACGATGATACGATACGTATCAGAGGATTTAGAACATACATATGTGTATTGTAGCAGCAAGGTAGCAGGAAGGGACAGCTGCGCTGACTCCTAAGCTCTGCTCGACGGAGTATAGTATATACCGGGTCGGCGTCTATCGGCGTTACCACATTCTGGACTGAGCGTTAATTCAGGTTAATTCGCTATCTAGCGAATGTCGGTTTACATGGGTAGCGAGCTAAGCTAAGCTAACTTGCCTCCTTCCTTGAAGATGTGCATTTCCTCCTACTTCGTCTTAAGAGGCAACAATGTGGGCCATTATCAATTTATCCACCATTATTGTGCGTGAAGTGAGTGTGAACATTTACTACTACTCAAGTCTTTAGGACTGATTTGCTACTGTAGCTATACTGTAAATCTGTCATAGACTGGGCACTTCCCAAAAAAGAACGCAGTACCTTCATCTTGAAGACATGGGTTTGATACTGATTTTGATATTATACGATAAACGAACGAGGTCTTCTGGATAGAACTTGTTCCTATCTGTCTGAAATCGACATCGTACCTAAGAATGCCAAAGATATGTACGATCTTGAACGATTGAGCTTCCACTAGTAGGAATTGGTGTGATATTCGATGGCATACCAATGTCGGGCCTGAATCCACGTATCGTCCATCTCGATCGGCTTTGAGCATCGCGATACGAATAAGATGAGCCACTGGATAATTCGTTGGCTGCGTTGGAAAAATCTGCGTATTCGAATACACTTGGCCGCAAACCTAGATGGTGCTTTTCTGACCGGGTATCAAATGGGCAACGTTGAGTGATTCCAGGAGTTCTAGCATGGCAGCGTCTGACTCACTGGCGTAAGCTTCAATTTTGAGATATCTGGATAAAGCCCTGTATTTGCAAAGTTTTGAGCATCGATGATGCAACGCAGCTACCTTGGCCATTGAGACATCGTTTTTTGGCCAAGGTCAAGTTCTGGTCAAGTTGAAGGACAAAGCGACGAGGTCCATTAGACCGGTAACCAGTCTTCTAACATGTGACGAGCACAGGCGCTCATAAGCGCTCATGTGTTGGTTAGTTCCTCCCCGGGTTTTCCCTGCTCCGAGCTTCCGTTGCTTTGTGTCTCCCGGAACGATGGTTCTTGAGACCACTGTTATGTGACCGTCTGATCAGCTTGGAAATTTCAATCTTCAAGCTGCAGGCCCACGATGTTGCGTGATTGTTCTCATAGTCAGAATTTACCACCCATCCATTGTCCAACCTCTATAGCTCAAAGTGGATGCCAATGACCCTTCAACCTGCTGATTCTCTAGCATAAAAGCTCATGTATTCCGATGTGCAAATAATCATTTTTCCCACTCGCCTATCTTGCCAGAACCTGAACGTCATGTACAGCAGCTCCCCATTGCATTGCTCTCCTAGCTCGCCGGCGACTGAGAATCTAGGCGAGTGCTCCCCTCTTGACTTGACTGCCCTAACGCGAAAACTTGAACAGATTGAACAAGTCCAGCATGTACGGCCGCGGTCACATTCATACAACACTCAAATTGTTTCAGGGCATGACGAATATTGCGTCCGTAACGAATACTCTCCCGTAGCTTCTGTTTTCCCAAATTCCGGCTCGGCCTACCTCGCTCCCACTTGGAGCAACAGGGAGATCAAGACGGTATCAAATTTGGCATTGCACAACCATTTCCATATTTCCAGTCGACTCCCGCTCAACGAGTGCCCTGCGAGGTTGCAGGTTGGGGATCGCACCGTTTTTCCTTCTCGTTACGGCCCCCCAACGAGGCTCTTGTTCCGGGAAGAATCGTCATCACAACTTACTCCAAGATACGAAGGCGCTCCTGCCATCCGCGTTTTTCCTGATCCTGCCGACCTTCCAGTGCTGAGTCGTCATGATAAGGCACAGAAGCTATTGTTATTCCATATTGAATCTTCGAGACAGAAGTCCTTGCTGTATCATCCTGGTATCCCACTAGAAGAAACACGGATGCGGCGCATTATCAATCCTAATCGAAAACTATTCTGTCCTGTTCCTTATTGCACCGCAGCGATCGAACCATACATCGAAGATGTTCGAGAGCATTTGGTTTGTGACCATTCGCACATTTATTCTTTGCCGTCCAATTCTTCTTCGGGATACCTACGTTGCAGCTGTGGTCATTTGATATGGGGAGGAGGAGAGGCTATTGCTCTGCACATTGCCAGTGCGCATGTTGATTGTGCACTGTGACTGGGAAGGCAAACAAGGAACATTCTTTTCCCACTTGATCATATGTCCCGCACTATATGTGAAAAAGATGAAGAGAAATCCTTGACCATCCGTGGCTCGCACCACGATTGTTCTCCCGCACTCGATGTATGTCCATGTTTCCAATCCTCCCAACCGAATCTTTCCAGTATTCAATTTATCCATTATTTTCCAGTCTGTATTTCAGATCCAATTTATCTCTCATTTGCATGTTGCTACGTACTACTTGGTTTCTATGATTATTATGAATTTTTGAGCAGCGCGCATGAAAATTACGTTGTGCGTAGTCGATGAAACACCTTTTTATGTGACACCCAATCATACCCTGATCATACTTGTCTCGTGCCCGTCTCCCATATTGACAACGCTGTTGCCAACTGTGGCTCTCACAGTGCTCAACGACACGGTCCAGGGCACGAATATACCTCCTTGTACTCCTCGTTTTCGCGTTATATATCTTCCATCACCATTTCAACGATTGGTTAAAAAAGCCTGCATCCGTCGGGCGAGCTTTGACGCACTTCGATTTTCCACAAGAGGAAGAAATTGAGACTGTAGTGTATGAACAGAAAATAACTTCGGTTAAAACCCCAGTTCCACGGCCACCGCCGCCATTGCTCTGCCAATCATATGAGTGTGGAGTCGGCAAATGGGTTCCTCGTAAAGAATCTTTCACATCTCTCCAGGACGTCCAGACAGTATATTCAAATCTCTGGCATCCAGTCTGGGACGGATGTGGTGTATGGGATCCTTCGGGCAAACTTGAAGGGGAAGAGAAGAAGAAGTTAGAAGGCCAGCGATTGGTTAACACGCTGAACTGGGAATGGACTCCTGGTCGAGGAATTCTTCTCGACTACGATCCAGTTGACTTTGTGGTTCGTATGCTGAAAAGTCCCGGAGGTTTGGTTCTTGTTGGTGGTGAGTTATTCGAATGCGATTGATTGAAGCATGAGATTCATTGAGCTCACAGATTCGATTAGCCGTCAACATTGGCACGCCATGTATTACACCTTCCGACACATGAATATCACCTTTGACTCAAACCCCAAACATCTGCCTTTAGCCGGAGTTGCCAATGTCGAACAATTTGTGCTTTCAAAAACTTCCGCCATGACTAAGATTCTACAAGAGAAATCTGGTGTTCCGCAATCGCGTATGGAACGGCCGTTCTTTACTTTGCTCGAAGATCATATGGGACTGGGTGAATTGGATATCAGAGCCATAACCAACGCCAAACCAAACTATAAATGGTTTCACAAGTTCAGACGAGTAGAAGGATGGGAGGATCATCTCAAATGGCTCGCCATGCCTCGAGAAGGCGAAGAAGATACTGTCACGGAGGATACGTTGGTGATGTTAAATGCGGGTGCCCATGTACGCTTGCCCATCAGCATCTTTGTTCCACCATAAGGAAGCTAACCAAATTATTTACTCAGTGGTCGCGTCATGAACTTGGAATGTTACGCGCTCCTACAGATGCACAAGAGCAGGTCCTCTTGGAAGATACGTATCCCCGTATGGTACGTTTGTACCACCTCACTCACGATAAGTCCCGCTCAGTCATTGCCGGTAGATCGACTTGGTCACCAGCCGTCTCTCACCCATCGAACGGACATCCATTTACTACCGTTCAACTTCCCCCGGTCACCCGCAATGTGAAAATCACTCTACTCCCTACAAAGACATGGCCGACGCCCGGCGAAAAGAACAAAACCTAGTTCAACGCCTCAAGGAAACAGTTTCTACCCCTGACGACAAGAAACAACGCTCTAGATGGGATTGGGATCTGTTCAAACCCCATAACGAGCTGTGGAATCGCACAATACAGGTAATGAATGAACGGAGACCCGCGGATTCAAAGGGCGCAAAATGGCACTATTTCGATGTGTGGGACGTGTCTATGCAACGGCCAGATGCTCACCTGGATCCTGGAAAAGATTGTTTACACTGTGAGTTTCTCGCTGTCTTTTCTTACTTGAATTTCCTGGTTCTTTTTTGCTGGGTTCTTCGTCAGTACTTGGGTGTTCGCATTGCTGAGATCTTTAATGAATACACAGGGTGTTTGCCAACTATGCTCGATGATTGGACGCGGTTGTTCTATCATAGAGTGAATCTAGACGAAGGGCGTGTGAAGTAGGGTGTTTCAATGGCTGAATAATGACCATGTAAGTGTATGTACTTTCACGATAGCAAAGTATGCTCCTAACTCTCCTCCCTATGATTGCAGCTTGCAGCTTTAGTACTCTTTATACATTCATCCCTATCCAGGCATTTGCAAGCTCGACAGAGAATACCTGGTGAGGAAGAAAGGAATGTCCAATCTTGGTTTTCGGTTTTCGGTTTTGTCGGCGTTGGCATAAGTGTCCCTAAGGAACAATCTTCATTCTCGGTGCATATGACTTGCACTGTTTCCTCGCTCACTACACGTAAGAACTACGGTCATTTCTCGCAACACGAGTCTACGAGTCTGTTAGTTCCAGGAAGAATACACCATTTCACATGTCACATAGGATTGGTCGTCAAATCATGTTCAGTAACGTACGAGTGCTCTCGAGTGTTATGCAGTCTGCTGCGCCAAATTCTCTCTTCAGGGCGTTCTGTTCTCTCACAGTACTGACCCTCACGCGACCTCATAAAACGGGGAATTCCACCGACAAACGTCGCGAACAGGCTTGAACACGTTTTCCGTGCCATAGCCTCGGTCTCGGGGCTTCCCTGCCTTTCAGTTCCAATTGTGTAATTCCATTGGACGCTGCTTCTCTTGGCAGCCCCGCATCTCAGGATTACTCTTGTATGCATTGTCAGTGTTTATCCAGCGTTTATCAGTATCGTGCTTCGATCTAAATTTAACAGACCCGGTACAGGAGCAAAGCTGCCAGATGGCAGGCATCTCCTTGGGTAGTTGTCTCCAACCCCACTACCAATGGATATACATGCAACCACTTTCCCTAGAAATTAATGAAGAATTGGCTGTTCTGTGACACATGGGAGCTTCTTAAAAATTCCTTCAATTGTACTATTTTCGTTCAAACCATTCAAATACATTTGTCTCCTGCCTTCTTTTCCTTCTTATTTGCTTTGCATGGGGCGATCGTGTCCCCAGTCATTTATAAGTAGAGATTTTTTCTCTTCTTCGTGCCCCCTTCTTCCCTTTGTTCCTGACTGACTTAACGATATGTCGAACACAACAAGTCCTCCGATGGCGCCCTTCCCTTCAACGGGCTTTGACCTTTCATCCATTTTCGATCCGTTCTTTTACGGTAGGTGGAAGCTGGCCTGGTATAACAGAGGATTCTTTACTGACAGTCCATTCCAGGCGTCATTATCTCTACCGGGTGAGTGTTGGGAACGATCACTAGTTTATACGTTCATCTTCTGAGTTTTCGTAGATTGTTTGGGATCTCAATCGTTCAGTTGTGGACTTACATCAATCTGAGCCGCGATAGATGGATGTTTCGTGTAGTGGTACGCAGACGCACGACTTATTTACGCTCGAATCAGACTGATATCTATATTCAGGTGATAACTGTGTTGTAAGCATTAACCTCGGATGCTAACAGTCGCGTCAAGATCTCAACGTGAAACTCGTTCAATCAGTTTCATGGACATGGCTACGACTTACCTCGACATCGGTCTCCTGCATAACTACCTAGTAACTCCATCTATGTTTATTAGTGAACAGATCCTTGACTTTGCACAACTGCAGATCTCCCACTTCGGAGACCTGAGCATATTCTCCTCTTACTCAAAGTATATATTTCTTTTTTTTGGACGAACATGCCCTGCTGACTTGCTCTTGATTTCGCAGTCTTTTGGACATGGAGATTTTATTTACGGCACTGATTGTCTTCGTGTAAGTAGTACAATCATAACAACGGAGGCTCGCAGTCCTGCTGACCGTGCCCATACAGGGTTGATTTGTATTTCGCCTCGCGTGTATATCTACGTGAGTATTCGTCGGTGCTCCAAAGGACACGTCCACGAAAATTTACCTTGAAATCTTCATCACATATAGTCAAACAGGTCCATTGGAGCGTCGTGACATTTATTGTGAGAGGATTATAATGCTACATATAGGTAGTTGCTAATAAATGCTCCCCAGGTCAGCACCAATGTCATAGCTCTTCGTGAGGTTGCTTCCAAATCCAAGTCTTCTAAGGCTGATGATTATTGTTTAAAGTCTTAAGCATCCGTATGGATTTATATCCCTCCCAACAATATCATATGTTAATTTTAACTTTGTTTCAAAGTGTCAGTTATTATATCCTTTCACCTAGCTGTTTTTACAAGGCTGGGATTTACATCCAAAGATAACGAGGTGAGTTTCTTGCTTTCTCGTTAAACCCGCGATGCTCATCGAATTACGCTACAGATCATTGTCGCCCTCGAAAATGCCATGACTACGATCTGTGAAGTGGTAGCGACTACAGCTTTGGCATGGTCACTCCATTCGTCGCGGACAGGCGTACCAAGGTGAATCAAAAATGAATGAATATAGTCGGTCGACTGCGTTTTATTCTCATTATTCATCTAGGACCGATAACATCTTACACAAATTGCACAATTATACGATTACACGAGGTGTACTCTTGACGATCGTGCAAATTTTATCCCTGGTGTTTTATGTGGCACAACCTACAAAGCTGACTTGGTGTGTAGCTTGTACGATTTTGTCCTAGACTTATTCTGACCAACAATGGAGGATTGCATTCCACATGTGCTTGAGCAAGCTGTATTTCATTACCATGGGTTAGTTTAAGATTTTCTGTATCCACTTTAATCTCATTTATCTCTTTTTGGTTTTATTTCAGCTGCAATGTATTAGGGTCTCCTCGAAAATTTGTGCAAATTTTAACATTCATTGATAGGCTCAACACTCGTTCTTCTCTACGGAGGAGACTCGACAGGACTATCACAGACTCGGAAGTTGGCCGAATCATCCAGCAGAGCGGGCATGACTTCGCCAGAGGGACCAGCTTTGTCCTTGCGTCGAACCCAGATGCCAGCGCTCTCAATGACTCTAATTCTTTGGCCGAATTTGGACTAACCCAAATATCGACTCCGGATACCGAGAATCCAGTGCGTCAATCTGTTCACTGAAAATTTGTGGAGTGTATTCATTTTACCTACGTAGGATGACGATCATGAATCAGTCCACTCAATCAAAGGTAGATTGTGGATCAGTTTTCTACATTATTGTGGTCGAGTTTGACATAACGATCTCAGTTCCAACAGCACTCCAACCGATCGTAATAACCAGAAATCGGATCTCTACCGTGGATTATCATGCAGTAAGTAATGGCATTGTACTATACGTGAACTCGTATATCCGCATTGGACTGAAGTATTCCTCCTAGCCGGGAAAATGTTGAACATGAATCAAGAAAAGTCGATTGTGAGACCTGTTGATGTTGGCTGTAGTAGTAAGTAGTGCAAAGGCGGAAATCTGAGAAGAGTTGATAGTCGTAGCATCCCAGTACGAGTATCCAGTTGTGTCTGAGTATTGTGAGTCGTTCTTGAGCTTGATGCATGTCCCTTCGAACATAGTCTCGACTGGGGAGATTTATAAGGGTCATCTCTGCCTCCCGAACTTAAACCTGTACAATGAGAATTAAAAAAAGGTGTTTGGTTAAATTGTCATCGAAAACCAAAACAACTACAACTCACTATTTTAATACCCAGTGGTACCCGCACCCTTGAATCTTGCTCCTGTGCTCTTTCCTTATCTTCGCTAGGTTGCGGCAAGGAAACTTGGTGATGAGCTGGCCGTAAAAGAAAGTGAGATAAGATCTGATAAGATTTGCTGAATAATTTATTGCCGAATGATTTGATGGCAACAGTTGCACGTTGCAGGTCTTTGCAAAAGCGCAATATGATTCTAAACATTTGCCTCAGCCTGGTGATTTTTGCGTCGTCGATTTCTTGAACATGAGTCGTGTCTTCAGGTATGTGGAATACGTAGTGAGTCAATCGCCAAGGAACCAGTATGCCTGCAACTCTATAGGGTATCATCGTTGGGCGTTAATTTCAAGCTTCTCTGCTTTATAGCTTTATATCATATATCGAGGGGTAACACGAGATACACGGATTGTGACTCATGACGGTATCAAAACCCCCTGCCTTGGACATGGACCCACATCCCCTTGATTCACGATAACATGTTAGGCTTTTCTTCCCCTGCGCCTATTAGCCCAAGCATCCAGCAGATTCCTTCCCTACATGACGTCGAATCCAGATGGCATGAGCGAGAGGGTGTTGCGGATCCACTTCAGCCCAGTGTTGATGGCTCTCCGAATACTTTCCCCCCACCCAATCCATTGGCCAATTATTCATCTACAATACCATTACCACCAAGTGAAGACGAGCGGACTCCACGCCCTTCTGGCGTTGTTGTACCTATGAGATCTCCAGATACAGAGATCAACCAAGTTTCGTTCATCCCAATGACATTTATCCCAACACTCGAGCAACCACAACCTACTGATCCTTTACAGTCGACTAATGCAGTTAATAATCATGAACGTCCCTCACCTCATCATGCCGGACCTGAAGAAAGGGCTGGGTTCCGACCTTCCCATGATCATGATCGCACTAGCGACAGAAGTAGTGATAGCTCTCCGTTGTCACACAGTGAAAGACCACCGTACAGAGTCAGATGGGGTAGTTCATTGCCTTCACATTCTTCATCTACTACACTCCCTGGCAGGTGGGATACTCCGCTTCCTCATCCTCCGTTACACACATCTTCGAGCATGAATCCTCCCCCGACCATAAATCCTCCTTCAACTGTACCTCCTCCTCTGACTATGCCTCCTCCGCTCATGTATCCATTTAACATGACACCTTTGTGGAGCTCAAATGGCCCTCCACTTCGATCCTTACCAAACCCCCCACTGTACCATTCCAACCAGTCAACGCCTTGGTATTACACGCCACATCCTTTGCCCGCGAATCCTGTAACACCGTACACCCTTCCTCCTATGACTCCCAACCCGATTACCACGTTCACACCTCACTCTACATATGGACACGCACCCGAAACAGCTTTCGGTATGAACCACACACCTTCCCGGATGCATCAGACGCCTTCCGGTTTCGATACATTTTCGAATGCCACACCTAGCACTTATAATGGCATGTATGGACCCACGCCCGAAGCGCCTCGTAGGAGAACTCAATCTCTCGAACCTGAACAAACTACCCATGAGCGATTCCAACCACGTGATAATAGCAGCAATAGGCGGGGACCGCCCGGTAATTCTGCGTCCGCAACACCACTGCCACCTTTTTATCAACATTCGGTATATGCCCAACCTCACGAGAGGTTCTATCTTATTGATGGAAATGTTGAGTTTCGGGTAAGCATAATTGTTTTTCGAGGGAAATGGCTACAGCTCACGTTCACCGAAGGTTACCAATATACTGTTCAGAGTTCATCTCTATTTTTTCTCCCAAGCCCGAGTTTTCTTCGCCTTTCCCTATATTCCCCCAATCATCGATCTCACTGGTTATGGCTTCAGTCCATCTGAGTTTAGTTCCTTGTTAACGATGTTCTATCCGAGGTTAGCGTTATTCAACATGCACATAGTAACATTTGCTCACTACTTTTTCCTGTAGGACGTTTGGGTCCCTTGAGATACAAACTGTCGAAGAGTGGATCTCTGTTCTCAATGTCACCTCCGCATTAGGCATGGAAGATATCCGCACTTTAGCAATGAAACGCATCTTGAAGGATGCTTCCCCTGTTGATCGTATCATGCTAGCGAGCAACTATGATATAGATTCTCAAATACTGGTTGCGGCCTTCGAAGAGCTCTGTATGCGGTCCCAGCCTCTGACTGAAGAGGAAGGGAAAAAAGTTGGGGTTGAGGGTTTGATTAAATTGGGTAGGATGAAGCATGAGCTGCAACACAACGTGAAGAGGTATCTAGATCCTGCCAAGATTGATCAAATGCTTCGAAGGCTAGTTGAAAGTCCTTGAAAAGGATAAATCTGTGCTTACTGATATACTATTCCATGCTCCTTTCATGTTCAGATACCTGACATTAAGTGGTAGATATTCTATACAAAACAATTCGAGTTAAATGTACTCATGAGTAGATTACATTCTATTTCCTCTGTGTATACATTTGTTGGAGGAAACACTGCCGGAAAAATAGTAAATCTGGATTACTCGTGTCACAATCTATCTGTCTTTCTCAAATGAAGATTCATACACTCCGTTGATTAACGTTCATACTCGTATGGTCTTTTTCTACCTTGCAGCTTCCCGAAACTTCGCTTCAAAAACAAGGTTTGCCCCTTGTAAGTTCGGATTTACATATGAACATTTGAACTGCGTCCCATATTTCGACTTTAGTATTTACATTGTCGTTCACTTGTATATAGGGTTGCTATTGACGCCAGAATTATCCCTAGGTAAATGCGAACGTTGATAAGCACGGGATAAGCACAAGCCATTTCAAGTAGCCTCTAGGCCGTCGACCCTCTATATATTTAATCCACGATCATGATAAATTAAATTTTGGATTCAGAGGTCCTTGTTTATTTCATCACATGTACTCCACTTCTGATTCTAATTCATGGAGAAGTTGTTCATTGATTCTGGAGCTAGGTTTTGTTCCTGTGCATACATGAATACAGAAGGCTGATAAGAGGTATGCTTGAAGGACCTCGGGGATACCGGCCTTCTTTTGACGGACAAAGAGGCAAATCGGATATGGTTGTGGCATTTGGCATTTGGCGGCCAAAACTGGCGGCATTCTCACTCGTTTTCAGCTGGTTCTCATAGAAATATAGAAAAACTTCAAATTATCTTCCTTTCATCACATTGATTGCAATGCCCTATATATGATTTCCCCCTTTTCTTTTGCTCTTTGCAACAGTTTGCAACGCAGTCATACAAATTTCCGTTGGCAGTTGCTGCATTCAATCAACAAAATATGTTTGGCGTTACATTAGTAGATTCAGATAAATTCTGCTATCAGAGCAGTGAGTAGTGAAGGTAGGCGACTCCGAAGGTGATAGATAAGTGTCGGTGCCGGAAGTACGCATTGACGTCCATCTATTAGTACCCCAAATCACATTGGATAGTGACCAGTAATGACCTCAAAAGTAAGTAAAGGGACCTACTTACGATACCAATAGTCGCTCCATCTTCAACGATTTATAAATTATACATACCTTGTTAAATCAACCTCAATGACTAGGTACCCCCATTGCGCAATAGGTAGCTATTCTTGTCGCTATTTGTGTTGATAAAGTTGAAAATCCTACTCCACTGTCCTCGCCTGCTCCTCGTGTTGTTGCGCGTCAAGTCACGTCACAGCCTAGGAGGCTGTGATTAAGTTGTACAAGGCAAGCGCATTGCTACCTGGATTTGAGCTCTCGAATTACCGAAATATATTTGGGACGCGATTGGTGTTAATTAGACACGCCACTTGGATTTCACGTTGAAAGTTTTTTTTGGGGGGGGGAAATGGGGGGGATGATTTCAGGAGACATTGATATTATTGTTAGCTGATTGATTCTCCTCCGATGGTTCACAAAGTTTATGAGCTGGAGGCAGTCATGATACTGCTCGACCAGGATCAAGTCTTCCGAGTCAGTCGAAAACTAGAATAAATGTAATCTTCAAACCTTTTGTGCCCGCGGATAATAAATCTATTTATTCACTGTCGAACTCCCTTGCCGCGGAGATTGAGAATGTAGACAGTCGAAATCGAATGTGCTTTCGTAAAAGAAAAAGCAACTCCAAATTCTTGACCATGATTCATGAATCTCCATGAACGTCGCCGCTAGTTGCACATTCAATGGATTCAAAAATGGATCCCTGTAGATCCATTCTATCGTGAGAATTGATTACCCGATAGCCGGGGGCAAATTGCAATAGTACCCCTGGTGCCCTTGCGAGTTTCCCTGTTGAATCCTACACTTTTATGCTGTGCTCCTCCATACAGGATTTCAAGTGATAAATGAAGTAACGCTGCTCATATATAAGGTCTGCTCGTTAGTACTATCCTGTGACCCTCCCTGCTTTCTGACCGCCACCATGGGTCCGCTTACGGAACCTTCCATCCTCACCGAGAAGCTCTTGCTCGAGCTACGCAACTCTATACGAGGGCAAGTATACCAAAAGGGGGAATCCAAGTAGGTCTATACATCCTGCATATTTTTTCTGGCTAAAGTAGCTTCCCAGTTTCGATGAATACACCCTGATGTTCAACGGAAATGTCGAGCCGAATGGTCAGGTTGTAACATGTCCATTGGATGCAGAGGACGTGAGCAGGTAGGCAACATAGTCAAAAATGTCTGTAAATGATAATCTAATTTCTGTCGCAAAGGATCATACTTTTCTGTAGAAAGCATGCATTCTCTCCATCTGTTAAAGCTGGGGGGTTTGGAACCGCTGGCTGGGCGGTAGGAGGCGAGGTTATTGTCGATCTCAGCCGAATAGGGGACGTCGACGTCGAGCCTCCCAATGAGGAAAGCTCGTACACAAGTATTCGAGACATGGCGCCATCTAACAGCAAAGGAAAAAAACCTGAAATCGCTCCTTACGACGTGAATCCAGGAAAACGGCGAAGAGAAGAGGACGACAAGCTTCGTAAATATCATGCTGCTTCTGGCTCCGTTGCAGCATTTCTTCAAGAACCCTCTCGCTCTGACTCGCCACCACCGAATGTCAGGCGACGGCTCAACGAATCCACTGAAGGCTCGCATGACAATATTTCTAATACAAATATCGAAGTTGTCCAAAGCCCTACGCCCGATTCCAATGTTGAAGCCTCTGATGCTCAGAATGCTCGAAGCGCCCACGCAGATGATAATACTGATAGTTCGAATGCGCCTGTCGACGCCGATCCATTTGGCTATCTCGAGGAGCGTCATCCCAGCGGTTATTCTGGTCGTTCAAATTTACAGTCTACCTCACGTACGTTGTATGACTCTTGGGGATCCGGATCTAGATCAGCTGGGTCAAGTCTCGCTATCACCACTGCCCCCGCTGTTTTACATTCTATCCCATCTCAGACCCAAGCAATTCATTCTCATGCGTACGTTACATTTGGCGCAGGGATGAGGCAAAAAGAAATCGATACTTTCACCGCCAATAACCCTCTGAGAGCTCAGTCGATTTCCGGAGGGCAAGATACTGTCCCATATCACGTACCCTTGTGCGTTTCCTGTGGTATATTCTGTCGTACACCATCTTGATGCCATTTTTTCTAGTGCAGCTCACCCTGCTGGATCTTCCATTATGCTTTTGGGAGGATTCGGCTTCCTTGGACGGCTATACGGGCTTAGCATTGATAATTTAGTCGAGGTTGAAATGGTCTTAGCTGATGGACGCATCGTGATTGTGAACAAAGATGAACATCCAGGTTCGCATATTTATCATACATACACACCTATATTTCCAACTCTCTCCCAAAGATCTCTGGTGGGCTTTACGAGGTGCTGGGCCTGCGTTTGGTGTAGCTACTCGGTATAAGGCCAAAGCTTATCCAATCCCCGTCGTATTCGCTGGTAATCTGATTTAGTAAGTGCTTAAACCAAAAACCTTAATGTATCCCAGGGATGCCAATGGCTCTTGTTTAGTCGCTTTCACAAAGCTACAGCTGCTTCTCTGATCAAGCATTTTCGAGACTGCATCAAGAACGCTCCGCGTGAGCTATATGCCAACGTACTGTTGACTGCCGGGCCCAAGGGAAAAGATTCCCTCGTTGTCATCCAAATGTGTTATGTCGGCTCTAGGGAAAAAGGCCAAGAATACCTTGCAGCATTGGCGTCGTGGGATGGTGAAAAATCCCTTCTAAACGAAGTTCACGAGAAGAGTTTTTTGCACCAACAGGATAGTGTTGCGCAGGTTTTGCGAGGCAAAGGTGCGTTATCTCCTCTTCTGGAGCAAGACCTGGCATAAAATTTTTATCTTAGCGGGTAGACAGTGGTTCATTCGTTCGGCCCTGATTAACTCGCTTCCAGACGATATTATTCACCAAACCGTTTTGAAGTTTGACGATACTCCAGTCGGCTGCAGTAAGCAATAATACTTGGGTATTTTCAGAATCGCCAGAAAATTTAAACTCTGAATTCATAGCTTGGCTTTTCGAGCTCGCTGGTGGGGCCATCAGTGAGTTTGAAGACACGTGTGTGCCGAAATCTCAACGGGAGACCTTGTTCACGGTCGCCGCGCTTCACCAGTGGGACATGGGTATCAACGATCCTCGGTGTATCACGACTGCGGAAGAGGTGAGTATTGAATGTTTGTCTGTCAGTCTCAAATTAGAATTCGCGCCCACAACCTTGCAGTGGATTGCTGAAACGCTGAAGCCAATTCAAACCGGTGGACCTTTCCCTAGTGTCAGTGTATATGCTGAATCCTTTCCCGCCGTTACTCACCGTGCAGCTCCAGTTCCTTGGAAGACACGAAGCTCCATCTCGTACCATTTCTGCATTTGGAAGCAACTGGGATCGTTTGAAAGAATTGAAGAAAACCTATGACCCTACAAATGTCTTTAGAAACTCACTCTGGCCTCTGGATTCCGAAGGGAACATTGTGGAAGCATCCACGCATGAGCCTGCTACACCTTCCGCTGCTGGTACTTCTTTTGAAGTCTTGTCGAAGAACTGAGTTTTCTCTGATCCGGTTTTTTTGGTTGCAATTTATTTGGGAATATAAAGGGTTTGATTTCCTCCCAGGTTCTTGGATTGTTTTGTTGTAGGGCTTTCATGTTGTGCTTTAGAAGTATAATTCCAATCCTAAAATGCTCGGGAACAGATGTGAGATGGTGTGGAGGTTTATACAAGAGAAAAAGAGGAGCAACATGGGTGAATGCATACAACAACAGCGAATTAGAGACAGAAGAGAGCAAAATACAGCTGCAAGGCACATATATAGGGCAAATAAACAGGCATGGTAGTAGCAGAAACATGAAATGACTAGATATGCAAAACAGAGAAAACAATTCACGAAATGGAAACTCCGATCGGTTCTAAGAAGCTTGCCAGTGCCCATCCCACAGTACCCACTTCATTCCTACAGAGCAATAGACAGTCCTCTCCATCATCAACGTACAACGGAAGTTTTGGATGAATACTTGGATGTCCAGCTTCCTGCAGGATCTGGTACACATCACCCTCGATTAGAGTAAAGAAAGGGAAACCAAAGTATGAGACGACGGCGGGCGGCCTGCATGGATGAACAACTCGGCATGCATATTTGGCTTGTGCAGACGACCAACTATCTCTACGTAAACTCATTTGTACCGGAAACGATGAATCATCCCTGGATGACGATGTCGGCGGTGAGGTTAAAGAAGAACTGAGCCCTTTGGAGGACACAGGTCTACCATTTCGTGGCTTTGAGCTAGAACGCAGCGTCTCACTAATCTTTCTTCTGAAACTTGGCTTGCGATCATTCCTCCCGCGGTCATCCTCTAAAGGTGGGAAAAACGATGCGTCATCTATGGGTGAAAGATCTATTACAGGAGGCTTGGAGGCTGAGGAAGAAGAAGAGGACATGGAGGTAGTCTTCGCAATCTTGGTCGAAGGCATGCTCTTTGTGCGTGGTATTGGCAGAGTAGGGACACCGGCCCCAGCAATATCCAGGCCACCAAGAATTTCACTCCAGTCCTCATGAGGCTGGAGAGATCTGGATTTCTTTTCTTTTTGTTCCTTCTCTTTCTTGCCTAACTTGATGCTTGCAGCAGCTTTTAGATTTTCATTCGATCCACGACTGCGTTTGGAAGCATCACTGTACCCACGTCCTCTACTTTGGTAGGCAGGAGGAGGGGAGGAAAGAGCGAACGGATGAGAGACTTGAGAATGAGACGGATCCAAGGAGTGTATGATGTTCGCAACACTGTTGGCACCGCTACTCTTTGATGACTTCAACGACGGAGAATGCGGTGAGAACGAGAAAGTACTCGCTGACGCCGGTGGCGTTTGTGGGGATACAATGGGTTTGAGCGGTTCCTGATATATCTTCCGTTCGTTGGTGATAGCAAGAGACCTGACAACCTCGTCGACGTCTGACCAGCGAGCTACCCAGACGGCAATCGTCTCATCCGCTCCAGCATTCATCTCACCCTCCACTCGAAGCATCTCCCACAACTCGGCCCAACGATCTCTTACGTCCTGCCAAAACTGTGTTTGGATATCGGCTAGTCTGCGGACGGAAAGGGCTATCCCGCGGTGAAGTAAGTTCAAATAGCGAGGGAGCTCTTTAAAGAGTTGACCGCGGAGGGCGAGGTAATTTGTGGATGCTTCAAGGAGAGCTGGAGGAGGCCGATTCTTCGGGGTGACGTTCATGGTGAGGAGATGGTAATGGAAAGGTTCTTGTTCGTTCATCGATTCAAGTAGCTTGATGGGTTGTTGCATTGTGGCAAGCAACAGCACAATTTCCTTCAACAGCCGTTCGTTTATGACCTTCTCCAGTTCGACGCATAGAGGTCCAAGATATTGGTCCAACAGCCCTTTGAATGCGTCAAACGCTTCACTCCCTTGATCTTCCGAAAGTCCAATGACCTTTCCGAAACTAACGGCCCAAATCATGAGATTCTGCATGACCGAAGTCATCGCTTTGCTCCAACTAAGAACGTCCTTGGCAAACTGCTGCGCAAACAGATCAACCTTCTTCAGCTCGCCCTCCATCTGCTCCACCTTTGCTGCCTCTATGGAACCACTATCTGACGGCTGCGCTCTTCGTAAGCTTTTCATTTTACTGAGGTTGACAGACGCCGCAATCGTGATATTGGACGTGCTAAGTTTCTTCTTGGGGTCGCCTGACAAAACACCCTTGATCACCTCGGCGCGCCGCCGCTCTTCGTTGACACTACGTGCGAATTCCTCAATCTCGGCTTTTGCAACCCTGAGGTTTTCTTTGTCAGGATGGGAATCAGGTGTTTCGTCAAGGATAGTGCCGAGAAGGAGAGGATATTTAAGAAGCCGCTGTACAGGCTTTATAAGAAGAGAGTGAAGATCCCAAGCATGCGAGACTGATGTCGAGTACGTCCGGGTCTGAGAAAAGTAGGCTTCGAGTGCAGGGGTCTTTGGTAATGACTGTAAGTGTTCGTCCGCCGTTCCTTGTTTAGTGATATACTGTTTGTACGGGCGCTCCATCTCGGGTATCTTCATAACAAGATGTGAGCGAAAAGCTGGACATACACATATGAAGACTTACTATCCGCCTGAATAAATCGCCGACGCAATCCTCGCCGATGCCACCCTCCACAACCGCGCCTAACGCATCTTGCAGACGATCACAAAACATATCCGAGAATAACGCCAGTTCAGCGATGTTATTGAAAATAATTTTAGCGTCTTCAGTAGACATCGGGGCGTTAAAGGACCCGACTGAAGAGTCGGATGCAATGGACATTGTGCGTGATGATGAGGCTGAGGACTGAGGAGGGCTAATGGGAATATTGCTTAACATTGGATGACCTATAATCAGAAGTGAGACAGTGTTGTAAATGACAGGTGGAACGTACCTATTGCTAAAGGGATGTATATTTCTCTCACCAAAGCTAAATCTGAGGCATAAGCTCTTTCCGATGCTAATAACTCGTGAAGGGCATGCTGCCTCTTTGTGAAAGTGGGAGTAGTTTGTTGACCATGCGAGGATGCGGAAGAAGAAGAAGCAACTTCATCGTCCATTGGGGACAAAGCAAAAGGAGAATCTGGTCGTAATGGCAAGGCTTTGGATAGTTCAGCGGCATCTGGAAACCCGTCCACGAGGCCGTTGAGAGAGGGAAAACTCCTGTTTCGAATTTGAAACGACAAAGGCATCGTAGAAGGGTCAAAATCGTCTTCGGAAGGTGTTGGCGTGGAAAGTTTAATGAAAGCGGAGCTTAGGGCAGATTCCGTCGATGAGGCGGAAATCACCGATTTCGTTGGTGGCGGTCGGAGAGGTGAACGAGTAGGAATTGTTGGACGAAGCAGAGCTGAATCTACAATAGATGGTGAAGAGGAAGTGAAAGGTGGGTCGTACGTTGATTGTGGTCTGACGGTACCCACGCGGCGTGAACGAGGCTGGACCTGGAAAGTGTCTTCGACGGATGCCATTGGATGAATGCACGGATTAGTTGAGTTTCGATAAAATCAAAGGCAAAAGTTCCGGAGAATCCCCAATCACCCAGGTGATTGGCAGGCCTTGTAGTTTAAGCTCAAATTCCTGGGTGCAATGTATATGAAAAATACAAGGCAGATTCTGTTAGTCTACGACAGCCAAATCAAATACTTGCAATGGAGGTTTTAACATAGAGCTCACGTATAGGTAGGGCTCCAATTGAGGCTGTCAGTCAAGTAATTCTCAAAATCAACCAGTTCTCCAGTGTCCCTTTTGATCTGAGGCCTGCGAATTGTGACACTGTTCAGCGAGGACTACACTGCTTCAAGCCTTTCAGATAGATAAGAGTTGGTCTAGTTGGCAGGAGAAGTTGGTAGCACTGAGCGTAAACAGAGCGTAAACAGAGAAGGTATAATTATCCAAGTGAATTCAAAACCAATAAGACGCTCATGTGGGTAACTTCCCCGGTAAGCTCCGGCCGTTCCCCGATTCGACTATCAAGATAGGGGCTAGACGATGTTCTTCTAGCGTATTGAAGCCCGCATACACATAAACAAGCCTTGAGCACTGTCTTTGTTAGCCCGAAATGGGATAACTGGATTCATTTTCGCACTCACTTTGATTCATGAACACCGTGCCATGGCTTTATACGACTATATTTACTGCTCCATCTTGTGTATGTCGAGAAAGCTGTCAGTGTATGGGGAAGGGGAGTTCTGCAATCTCTTCGAGCAGCGATATCAGCAAGTAAGCAATTCAGAGACAGACCTCGCGAACATCTGCCACTGCGTCCGACGCGTCTGAACAGTTTCGGCCCATGTAATTAGAATATTGAGCAGATAGATAAGCCAGAGAAGAGCTTCAGACTCAGAGTGTAAGAAAACCTTGTTAAATACTTCAGGTTGGGGGCCTTATTGTCTTTTCTCCGGGTGCCAAATGTATTGTTTTCAAGGATATAGGGAAGATTCAAGAGACTTCCTCGTACATATACCAAGAGTCGACTGCACTATCGAGTCAATGACCGAACTTTGGCCAACGAATTTCAAGAGTTGTATCAGGTTGTAAGTAATGACGGTACGGATACGGTAAGACGCGGATCCTTCCTGTTTTCCGAAATTATCATATTGTAATCGCGGGGTGCAAAAAATGCATGATCGTCCACTCTGGTGGTGGCACGTTGATTGTGTGAATATAATTAAGTACGTTGTCTCATCCGTAACAATTATGTGAATGCGGTCTTCGGGGGGCTTTTATACGGGCAAAAATAGGATTGTTCATTACTGAGTGCCACGATATAACGTATTGGATTTGAGAACGCAGCTGTGCATAAAATCCTAGTGGTCGAGGGAGCAAATGTATACTCTATGTCAGGTATGCTTCAATACTAACTAGGGTCATTCGGTCCCGATGTTACTCGCTGTCTTGAAGTGTCCTGAAGAACTATGGAATCATGTGAGAAGCTATATACAATCGATTCGCATCATCTCACTATCAGCTGTGCTACTTGTGTTATCCACCAACTCCACTGACAGAAAGGCCACAAGCCATAGACTCTCCCTTGGAATTTGTCTGAATATATAAAATAATCCTCGGTCCTCTCCTTCAACTCTGATAAATTAGTCGTCCCTTATGCTTTACAGACTGATCTAGTCATTTTCACCACTGCGAACGGGATTTGTCGAAGCCCGCGGTCTATTTGATACTACTCACCCAACCTATACCTCAAACCCGATTCTGAACGACTCCAGCCCAGCTCTCATCGTCTGACCCTCCGGCAGCAGTCGTCCGTCTCTCCCAGCCCCGTCTAAGCTCATGCAATGTCGCACTAATTGCTGCTAGTATTAATAAAACGCTCAAATCCCTCGAGCTCAACGCATCCGTCTGGAATATTCGTTGCATGAAGGGAACATAAATCAGTGCCAGTTGAGTCACCGCGGATATAGAGACTGTCGTGATCAACATCTTGTTTTGGGTGAGCCCACAGTTGATGCCTCGGTTTTGTACTGCGGAAACGAGGTCGAGAAAGACGAAGGAAGTAAATGTCTAGAGGTTCATTTGAGGTTGAGCAAAGATAATATAGAGTCGAGGGGATCTATTCACCATAGTTTGTTCGCGTTTCGACATCCGGTCATCCGAAAGTGCGTACGTGTACACGAATAATGTTCCAAGCACGATCATGGACGCGGAAAACAGCACACGGTATAAAAGTCTTCTTGTGATAATCGGGGCGTTCTTCTTTCTCGGTGGTTTGCTCATGATAGAGGGATCTACAGGATCTACACCGAGACTTTGACTAGGAGGTCCTGAGAATAACGCATTACATTCACAAATAGCCCTTGAAGAATTATACTCAACGTACCATCCATTAGAATATTTATAAATAAGATTTGCATTGCGTTTAGTGGATTGGTGAAGCCCAACATAGTGCTCAATGTGATGAGTGTGAGGGCGGCAGCAGCAGTACTGAGTTGGAAAGCCAAAAAATTTTGAATGTTATGGAAGATGGATTTTCCTAGATCAAATTATGAGTTGATCTATGTTGGCGGAAAGCAGTCAACTCACCTTCTTTCACTGCAGATAATATCGTACTGAAATTATCGTCGACGAGGATAGCATCAGCAGCTTCCTTGGCCACATCTGTTCCAGATTTACCCATAGAAACTCCAATGTCCGCCATTTTGAGGGCCGGCGCATCGTTAACTACCTAGGATATCAGTCCTTCCGCTTGCGTCGCAAGAGTGGCAATTTACCTCCATCTCCAGTCATTGCAACTACTTCTCCCCTACTCTGGAATGCCTTTATGATTGCCATTTTATGCCTGGGTGTCGTTCTGGCGAACACGCTAACGTTCCCGATTCTCTCTCTCAACTGTGCTTCACTCAGCTGATCAATCGCCTTTCCAGTCAAACAATATGTGCTCGGGCTGAGCGCAGTTGCAACGGAACCAGTCCGCCCATGACCACCCATTCGAGTTACACGGTCCACACTCCCGCCATGACCATGTCTTGGTCCAACATTTAGCCCTAGTTTTCCAGCGATCGACAAAGCTGTCTGTTCTGCGTCTCCAGTAATCATCACGACTTTGACGCCACCTTGTTGAAGGTCTGCAATCGAGTTTCTGACACCAGGCCGAGGAGGATCATACATAGCTTGGAAGCCAACGAACACCATATTGGACGCAGACATGCTAGGTGATGAAGAACGACTCATGGCGGGTGAGCCTGAGCGAGATGAATCCTTGGATGGAGCTATAGTCTCAACAGAACCGTATCCGTATGCTATCGTGATGACGCGAAGGCCTCTCGAAGCCACAGCTTGAGCTTTTCCTAAGATAGCGTTCCGCATGTTGACATCCAATGGGGGCGTCGAATCTTCATTGACGTAGTAATACTTGCAACGCTCCAGTAGGGCTTCAATAGACCCTTTCATGTAGCACATTTCGCGTCCACCGGCGCCAGTTGACGGATCCAGGTGAACGCCGCTAATGGCCATGTATTTCTGTTCGGAGTTGAATGGGCGTTCGGAGATTCGTTTGAAATTCTTTGTAGAAACGAATGAAGTTGATTTTGGAACATCTCACGGAGGGATAGGACTCACATTTCTCTTATCCGTCAGACCGACCACGCTCAAGATATTAAGTAACGCGACATCCGTTGATTGCCCAACAACCACGGGTGCATTGTCATCGTTTCGGGTAACTTGAGCATTGTTACACAGGGCGCCAATATCCAGTATCTTGAGCAATGCAGGGGACCAAGGCCCATTGACGAATTTGCTCGAAGTCGGATCCAGCACGATGGTTTCATCAACGGCATAGGCTTCAGTTACTGTTTGCTCATTCTTGGTCAGAGTACCTGAATGGCCATCTGCAATGGACCGTATAACTCAGCAGATCGAGTACATACCTGTCTTATCTGAGCATATTACTGACACAGAACCAAGTGATTCGACAGAATGCAGCTTCTTGACGATTGCCTTCCTTTTCGACATTCTCAATACACCGAGAGCCAATGTCACAGTTGTGACAATTGGAAGACCTTCCGGAATAGCCGCAACAGCGAGGGATACTGCGAGACATCGGGAACGGAATTTACTCAAGGAAATCGAGGGTACATACCACCAATTGTAAACATATCTAACCAGCTTCGTCTTTGTAGCACACCAATCAGACATATCATCCCGATCACTCCGAATGAAAGTATCGACAACTTCTGGGCCAGTTCGTCCATACTCAATTGAAGCGGCGTCCGTTTTTCTTCCACATCCTGCATCATGGAGAATATGATACCAAATTCAGTGGATGTTCCTGTGGCAATGACCACACCCGTTCCTCGACCTGTGGAAAGAAGTAAAGAAACAGCTTGTGATATACCTGATTCAGAACATACCATTTCGCACCAAAGTACCCATATACGCGATACAAGACCGGTCTGCTAATGCCACGGGTTCACCAACAGTGACTCCGTTAATTCCACCAAAACCCTGCGATGAGTTATCAAAACTGCAGGTATTGGGATCCTTAGTTCGCGCTTCCGTTTCGCCTGTCAGACTGCTTTCGTCAATCTCCAAATCTACAGCAGATACTATACGGATGTCAGCAGGTATTCGGTCCCCGATACTGAATGAAACAAGGTCTCCTGGTACAAGTTCGTTTGCGAGTATGTGATGAGTTTGGGACGAGCTAATTTTGTGAATGAGGTAAGTATTGAGGGAGGGATACGTCCACCAACGCACCGAACGACATGACAATGATGCGGAACGAGTTTGTTCAATGCCTCCAAACTCTTCTCTGATCGACGCTCTTGTACAAACCCCACTACGAGACCATATGAAAATCAGCGCCCAGTCAGGACACATGGGAGCAACTCACCAGTCAAGACAATCAAGACCGCGACAGTGATACTGACTGCATCATCTATGTTGCCCATGATTGCACTGACAGTTGCGCTTCCACATAATAGCAAAATGAGCGGACTCTCGTAGATAGTTTTGGCAAATTTGATGAGCACAGGTTCAGGCGCAGATACGGAGAACTCGTTGTAGCCATATTCTGTGAGAAGATGGGAAATATCAGAGAGTAGCAAGCCAGTTGTGGAGGAAGTTCGAAAGTGATTTATGGTGTCCTGTGAAAGGGTCAATACAAGATAACAGAAACACAAGTGAACAAGGCGCACTTCCACCGATGCATGTGCAAATTTTTCCGATGCTGTATGACTGCTTTCAGTTCGTCTAGGTGCAGGTGTTTCCCGGCCATTTTCCAAACGATCCTCTTCCGACGGCTGGCCGGTCACTGTTGTGAGTACTTTGGACCATAGACTCTGTGCTCCGGTTGCGATGTGGCGAGGTGAAGCTAATGAGTTTTCGACCTGGTGTCTCCGGAACGTCGTACTGTATCCAAAATGGGCATCTGCGTCTGCTGTAGGACGTAGGCTTGCATTGGGATCAGCTGAAAGCATAGGAAAGTACGCAGATGCTGGAGGCGAAGCAGAGCGCTGGCTTTGACCGTAACCTCCCATAGACAATCCGGCGGGCAAAGAGAAATTCTGCGGGTGCCTAGAGAAAGCGGAAGCGCTGGACGATGCAGCATGAGGAGGATCCGCATTTATGGTCAAGTTTGTTCGTTTACGTTCGTAGCCTTGGCCATTTCCCAAGGATGAGAAGCGCGGATGTGACATTAAATCTTCAGCGTCGTGGTGCTGATTCCCGTAGTGATGTTAGAAAATGTAAAGTATGTTAAACGCGACACGTCGTGAGAGGAGGTGATCAAGAAAAGCGGTGCAGCCGATGCGGCTGACCAATAATGGCAGCCCGTTTTCGACTTCGAGCATCAGCTTGTCGCGAATAAATCGGGGAACCGTGATTTTTCGCGTCGCAGATATCATGAAGTTCACAGAGCTCGATTTGTGCAAACTGTGTACCAGAGCAATAGATACACAGGCTTCTCCAACGAAATCACAGGAAATTACACCCACTATAGCAATTCGAAGATAGAATAGGCGTGTGTGTGCGGTATTCCTTATGTCTTGGGTAAAAATGGCTATGCTGGCCTACTACTACCATGTCAACTTACTATTAGGTCAACTCATGATCTACTGTAAGGTTGGGCTTGTGCCAGTGGTTTGCGTGGCTACATCTGATCCATGGATAAAGTAACAAGTTTAAAATGTAAACTATTGCATGCATGTTGAGGCAGGGAAGACTGTGCTGTCCACTGTACCATGGGAGGGTTCTTTTCTACTTCAACCCGGGACATGGATAACCATGATCACCCCCCTCCCTTGTATTAAGCATGTACATGGTTGTTTGGGAATTGGATCTCACCAGTATAAATTATAATCCATATCCTGTCCAAATGAAAGGAGGAATAGTGTGCACAATTTTCTTGAACAGTCACCACATCTATGTACAAATCTAGATGATATCTAAGGAGCAAAAACACAGGCAGAAACCAGGCATAGTCAGTACAGGACAAGATATGTGTTGGTACATACAAGTAGGTCTAACAATACATAGTTGAATGTTCATGGGTACAGTGAGTGTAAATATCCAACGAGCAGGCAACAGAAAAAGCATCAGCGATGGAGAACCATCTAACAACGTTCATCCAGAAACGGAACAGATGTGAAGAGTAGTTTATACTTCTAAGTTAGGACCACCGCTGGACATGATCGAACCCAGCACCCCATCTAACCAATCTATTCCGTCGCACGACAATGCACCTCGCCAATGAGGGTGGAGTTCTTCCAAGTCGTTCAAGCGGATCAAAAATTCAAGAATAGGTGAAACGGACGACTCTTTCTCATCTGCAGATGTAGTCAAGAACGTGATATCCCCCAGCAAGGTAAATGCAATGACGACAATTGCAAGTGCATCAACAGCGTACTCCTGACTTGGTACAGTGATGAGCAGACGTTTGTTGCTTCTTGATTCCGCCGAAGTCGATGGAGGTGTAAGGGAGTACGATGACGGAAATGGAGAAGCCGAAGACGATGAAGAGCGCGACAAGGACGGTGTAGATGCAGTTCTTGGTGAAGGCGGAACAGAGGAAGTTCGAGCCAAGTTGTCCGTGCGGCGAGGAAGGACATTCGAGAGAAAGGCTCGCGCCAGGGACATTTGTTCCAAGGATGTATGCGGGATTCCATCATCTCGCACACGAACTACCCGAGGAGACAAGAATAATTTAAGATCGTTTTTCAGCGCGTCTTCAACACCACCGGTCGACGCAATCGAATCCATCTGATCTTCCTGCTCTCGGGAAATGATTTGAATGACTCGATCGGCGCGCAGCAATTCTTCGGCAAGTGAATCATCGGACTGGTCTTCATCGTCACTTTCCTCGGATGTATTCTCCCAGTCCCAGAATGCAACCCATATTTCGGATCCTTTAACAACCTCCTGCAGGCATCTGGCTTTCTCCCATCTCTCTCTATCTCGTAATTTACGTTGCTGAGTCGAAGTCTCTATCCTAGACAGTAGTGAACGGGGGCGTCTCGGACGCCGGCGGGGCATATTGGTGATATGTGGTTGAATATGACCTTTAGACTGAGGAATGACATGGCCCAATTCGAAGGCAGGAGCAGAGGGTTTAATGTATATTGGTGCGACCGAGGGTGATGGCTCGTCGTCAATAAAATATGCTTCGGGGCCTCGAGGTTGAGAGCCGGAAAACGAAGAAGAGGAAGAACGGGGAGGTGTAGGAGATCTGGCTGCATTCGTGCGAATTGAGGCAGACGATAACGCTTTAACGGCATCTAGTGTCGCCAACGTGGGTGATCCTTTGGGGAACGCTCCTACAGATCGTTGCCTTGGTTTCCTTCTGGGAAGATTGCTGACATGGGGCTGGATTGGTCCTTTGCCTGTACTCTGAGGCTGATACATGATAGATCGAAGATACGGTGGAAGCTGCTGGAGACGAAGTTGTTGTGGTGAATTTGACAGGTCGACGTTCTTGGGTTTCTGAATTCGGTGAACAATGAAACCGGATTGGGTATGTGGCTCGGAAATATCGTGGCCTGAAGCAGGCGTGATGACCAGTGAGGATGAAGTGGCAGAAGCAGAATCGCAGAAGTCGGGTCGACCGCAATCTGTCATGATAAATGTATATCTAAAGATAAGAGCAATAGAAGTCAGAACTTCGCGTATCAGAGAAGATTGGAGGCAGGAAGAAAGCTTTACCGATGTATTCACTCGGATGAGAGATGATAAAAATTTGAAGACAAAAAATTATCCAGGTATTCTCCCAGTCGTCGCCGCGTCGCCGACAAAAGTTTTTTCTCGCTATCAATCCTTCCGACTTCGGATCGCTGTAGAAGAGCTTGAACTACCTCGATAGCGTCTATGGCGGTTATAAAGGCAAAAGAAATATCCAAATGATTGATCAGGTCGATTTTGCCGAAAAATGAGCAGCAAATTCACCAGATGAGTGTTGTTTGAGAAAGTAGGGCCAGTCTAGTAGCCCGTAGAGACCTTGAAATGGAAGATAAAGAGCAAACAGTATTTGATACAGCCCTCATACAAGTCGTTCGGTTTCAACGCGTCACTTACATACATATTCAGCGTGGCTCCAATGAGGAAGCGTTCCGCATTCGGTCCATGGTCAAGGCGGCCCGACACTTGCCTTATTTTCACATGCGCATTACGGACATCATCTTCCTGCGACGAACCCTACCAGTTGTCGTTCAAATTGCCATTGATAGACCGACAAAATGCAGAAATTACTAGATATTGTAGGTGACGAACGTGAGTATGATACATACATTAGCAAAAGATATCAGATAATACAGTTATCCAGGATCCGACAGTGCAGAGATAGTCCAAAAAATCATGAAAGAAAGCATTCATCACAACACAAACCTTTCTTCAACCTCAACCAACCCATCTGTTAACTTGCTGACCACTGCCCATTTGGGTAGGTAGGTCAACACCTCCTCGAACGCAGGTATCTTTGCACTCGAGAAACGATCTCCAGATGATGATGGTATAGGCGAAGTGGACAAACCCATGCCGACCATTCCGCTTTCGTATTCTGCCCACTCGCATGCTACACGTCCTGTATGTGTGCTTGTTTCTTCGAAGAAGGGTTTCTGGCTCGAACTCGTTTCTGTAGCATGCTGCCCCGCGAAAGAAGATTGGTTGGACCACTGCACATCCACGACAAACTTCTTGGCCCATGCCCGAGTCCAAAGGCGCAACATATTGTAGTGATCAGATTCAAACCCACGCTGGACCCCCCAGCTCGCATCGTCATCTACTTCATCATTCACCTCGACATCGCTATCCACGTCGACAGTCCGAACACGGAACTTTTCAACAGGTTGATCAAAGTATATCCTACATGCTCGGCTGTTATTTCCCATGATGGAAAATTGAGCACCAGGAGTCTCGTTGAAAGACATGGATTTACCATGAGCCTCGAACCAAGGGTTTATGGTAGACGCCCAGTCCCAAGATGAGTGATTCTTTTGCGCATGCACATCAAGTGTGTCTGTAGCGACAGGCACCATATTCAACGCATCAAACGATGTAGTGTTCGAATTATAAGTTTCCCAATTGCAGTTTGCCAACCCGATTTTTCTCTCGTCAACATTGTTATCTGAGCACCCAACTAGCCTTCCGCTGGCCAAAGAGTGTAGATAGGATGGAATCAAGGGAAGTATCAAATCGTGAACAAACGGTGTAGCGCCTGTGAGGGTAGTGACAATTCTTACTGTTGGATTAACGTCGGTGCCTGAGGGTGAAAGATCCACCTTTTGTTGGAAGAACACCTTCAGCGGCGCATCCTCCGAGAATGGGAACAATCCACCTTTGAAGCCTTCGACACTTCCAGCCCAAGGACCGGACCAGGGGATCCACGCCAATGCTATGCAGACGACCCACACGAGACCCAATATCCAGAACAGATACCGATGCACTCTCCGAGCGCCAATGAACGGAATGGCAGGAAGAGAAGCAATAAGTGAAATGAGAGATATCACGGCGTAGACTGTGACGGCAGGACTTCCATCAATCATCGTCTGACTGACTGAATTGATGAGGAAAATGGCAATATGGGATATAAGTATCAGAGGGAATGGAACGTAGATGAGGAGGACAAGAATCCACAAAACATATGGCTGTGGGTTTTCGACCGGGTCGACACCTGATTTAGATTTGTTCTTTATGACGCGGAGATGTTTTCGGCCAACCAGAGGAGTGCGCTCATTAACTTCTGTCTCTTCTTGCTCTTGCTCAGCGACATCAGTATCATCCCTGAAGACGTGAACGAGCCGTAGCTCTGCGGTTTCTGCCACACCAAAACAACCTGCGATACCACAAAGCACCGCAGCGAGCCATGTGAGGCCATTACAAGCACTAGCCATATACAATATACCGCCTAGTCCGAACTGTGTGATACTGATAGTGGACAACACAACTAAGAGCCAAGACAAGATGTAGCTGTGGACAAGAAGCGTGCGGAAAGATTCCCACGCAGGAACATTAGTCGTGATAGGAGCTTGAGAGAGAACCAGAATTCGAGCGTGACCACTAATGAGAGGAGGCGACAAGACGAGGGCTATGACTAGGATTGAGAGGGCGAATGAAGATAGTATTGGAATGGAAGGGTATCCATACACGATCTGTGCAACGGATCAGTCGCTGCTCCGGACATTCTTTTTCAAAACTTACGAAGGGACTAAGATTAACAAAACCAACAACCAACGCGATTTGAGCCCCAATAGCAATGATCAGAGCAACCCAATACCGTCCGTGCTTCCACAAAACACGAGAAAACGTATTGAGTCGATGTTTGGCTTTAGCCCATCCGGTCTCACTTTCGTGTGGCTCGTCTTCTTCATTTTCGGAAGGTGCGTCTTCCACGACGGTACCACCTGGAGAGAGCATCTGTGAGGCTGACGACTCTGTTTCAAGTTCCGCCGGATGCACTACGCTCGGAGAGAAGGTCGCCCGCTGTCTTTTGGCTGCACGCGAGCGAGCTAGCGCAGATTCGGATACAGCGAGTAGGATAAGAACAACTGGACCGACGATGAGCGCGGTGATATTGATTGTAAGAAGATCGGCGAGTCGCAAAAGTATAAGAACGGAATTGAACACTAATATTAGATTTCAGAATAACGAAGGTGTCCCTAAGATCGACAGAAGACGTACACTCGAAATACACTGCCTTCTCGTTGACGTCTGGTGATACACTGTTATCGTTGGCAAGAGCAATCCCAGCTGCAGATGCCGGTTGTAGCATGGCCCACAACGCCTTGTCACCGCCTTCTATATAAGGAAGCGCGTCGTACTTTGTATGATACTTTGATCGTCCCCGGTAAAAGGCAAAGTCCAAGCCTCTCAAAGGCGCAAACTTGGCCGAGTCCAGTGGGTCGGGTGCGGCAAATCGACTACTGTAAACGGAATAATCTGTTGAGCTGCGAATAAGACCTAGATTGAACGCTTCGGCAGATATGATATTCGCATGAGGGTTCTCCACGTTTCTCCAGCTCTTGACAGACCCATGATCAGTAGCACGGAACATCAAAGGGCGCCCACCGCTGCCTGCCCCCTCGAGGTTGAGGAACGTAGATCCGAAAAGGTTGGTGTATTCGATATGAGACGTATTTTTGATCCAGGGATGTTCAAGAAGAATATGAGCGCCGTTCAAGCCATCTTCTTCACCATTGTTGATATTAAAGAGGACATCCCGTCGAGGAGGATGTGAAGCAAAATATTGTATAAGCTGAAGCAATGTGACGACGCCGATTCCATCGTCAACCGCTCCTGAGGCTGTTGACACACAGTCGTAGTGTGCAGAGAACAAGACAGCTGGAAGAGGAGGATGAGGAAGATTCGAAGACTCGGCTTCTGCAGTCCCACGAATTTTTACAAGGATATTGTTTCCTTCAAAATAGTTCCCAGAGCCAGAAACACCAAAGCTGCTGGACCAGGTACCATTCGTAATCACGTCATCATCAATGATAAAGTTGTCGCGTGAACCGGATTGGAGCCGAACGTTGCGGAGTCGTTGCAGAAGGTATTCGCGTACTATGTCGTTAGCGTGCGAGTGATATGGATGTGGTCGTGCAGCGATTATTTGCAGGTCCTTGTAGGCTTCTGTGACATTCAAAGCTCCGTAGTGCGAATGCAAAGTAGATGCGGAAGGAACTGAGGGTAATTGATCAGTGATGAGTGTTGAAAGCGCGACTGCGAGGTAAACAAGGACTAGAAGAATGGTGACAGGGATTGTGAGGAAGCCCGTTGTCCGGGCAAATGCAAGACGAATCTTGTCAGTAATATACATGATCACTGTGGTAGAAAGGACACAAGTTCCAGAATTTATGTTACACATGCATGAGCATGCATATCGTGAATCCAAATAAATAACAGCGCTCACCTGTCACAACACAACATGCAGGTCCAGTCCAGACCGAGAGTATCTCAACACCACAAAGTTTGCTATCAAGGTCAATCAAAAACTATAAAAACAACGCTGAAGAGCTAAGCTCTGGCTGGTTGAGGCTGGTTGTTAATGAAGAAGACGGTGACGACATAGAACGACTTTGAACTTGAGTGAATAATTCGGACCGGTTCGGAGTATCCGTTCCTTTCCGGTTGTGGTTTTCTATTCTCTTAATTTAATGCAGCTCCTGTAGCTCAGCTGGTTAGAGCATTGTACTTATATGGGTGTCTTTCTTCCCCAAGCATTTTATGCAAGGGTCACCAGTTCAATCCTGGTCAGGAGCAGTGTTGTTTTTGTTACCCAGAAATAATCTATAGATCTCTTTTGTTACGCACGAGTAAGTTTCCGTATTTGCCTGAAAAAAGTGGGAGAACCATATGCAATTTTGCATTTCAATCTCCAATGTAATATCCATACATAGACTATAATATCTACATAGTACAATGCAGTACTAACATGCATTCATAGATACCTCCTTCCAACATGTTCAACAATATTCCACGCTTCGAGGGAACGATGAGGATCATTAGAGAAAGGCATAGAGATACTGGGTAGTGGTAAATTTGGTATTATTGATAGTTTCGAAGCTCCCAGAAGTTTATGCTTCATGTATGCTCCGATAAGAAGTTGTTCAATCCTGGATGGAATGAAATACAGATCAAATGAGTATCATAAAAAATAAGAGGATGAGGCCAGTGACAGAGGGATTAACGAAATGTACTTCAAATTTTTGAAAACCGGAAAGTGTGGCAAGGACTCCAAGAACAAATTATATATCTAATGCTCACCGCCCTTTCACAAGAAACGTTACCCCTTGATTTAAGAATCCCTTTAGTATTTGCATTTCGAGACCTTGGTATAAGCTGTTGATGCCACTAGCTCGGCGAACCTGCTTGTCACTAGTGCTACTAGTACTACTCGTACCATGATGATATCGCCCATGGTAAGCATCAAGCATAACAGCACCCAGCGTCTTCGGCCTCGACGCTGACTGAGACTCGGAGGATCCAAATGCTGTTGACTTACTACGCGAGGCTTGGAGGCGCGTTTTAGAGAGAATGAGAGGGTACAGCAGCGCTACAGCTAAACACACAAAAATCATAATAATCCGGGTTCTTTTAGATCGGAGGGTCTTCATAACAAAGCGTACGTTCAACCTACCAATTGAATTTGAGATTGCCCCACCGAAAAAAGCTTCACCCGGAGTAGGATCTACTATCAAAGCTGGTTGAGAATTCGAGTGTCGTCGACGAATCAATGCTAGTAATCGCCGGAAGAGCTGAAAGAACGCCAGTGTTATTGATGGATTTAGCGAGAGCAGGATCGATGTATTGAAGCCTGTCACCACGGACTAAGATTAGCAGGGGCGGCAATCCACGAAAGAGAGACAGTAACATACCGCGCCAGAATCCGCTGAATCCTTGCTCCTCGTAAATCTTTTTCACAGTCTGAATTACTGCATTCTCTCTTGCCTCAGGCTCTTGTTTAACCATACCAGACTCATCCGAGTCCTCATGTCGACCTGTTTGTAGTCGCAGAGTGATTATAGACAGCGGCATCGACACTGCTCGCGAAGCAACGCCGGACATGAATCCCAACGCAAGATCTTGCCATACGGCTAATTTAATCGAAGGAAGAGGTCTCGTAGATGATGACTCCTTCAATGGGGATGCACTGCTCAATTGAGATCCAGCGATACGCCGGATGAGGAGTTTACGAAGGAATGAGTAAATATAAAAATAGAAGAAACTAAAGAATGGAAGAATTAGTGTTGGAAACAATTTCTTGAAAGCCGTGTTTCCTACTTGGAAATAAGCGTACTCGCTGTATCAGTGAATAAACCATCATAAAGCGCCCCGACGCCATCTGATTGGATGATGGAGCGTAGGATTCGTACGGCTTTGAATCGAGTGGAGTTTTGGAGTTGTTTCGTGAATACATGCGGGGAATTCGAGCCAAGCGCATTCTCCTGCTCCCGTTCTTTCTGCTTGCCCACGTTAGCATTAATGCCCGTGTCCGCGGGAGAAGATAGTTGCACTCTCGTTGTGACTAGATCCAAAGGATATGTCAGAGTATTGGCTGATGCGCTGCCTATAGCGCCGGCCACGGCCTGGACGAGGGGCGGAAGGGTGGATGTCATGGTCTCCAACAAGATTTGATGAGTTGCCTAGAGGATGTATTAAATAGTGAGTGGCTAGACGACGTGAAGCGATTAGAGTGGTTAAAGTGCAGACAAATAGCTGAAGCGCATACGACGCGTTAAATACTTGTGGAGTTTTTAACTGAAAGTTATCGAGCTTTTCCCCAACTACGTCATTCAAGTGACGCGCTTTGGCATTTCCATATTAGAATTTTCCCTTCTCCCACAACGTCGAAAATCTCAGTGTTCGTGGAGACTTCTGTGTACTCTTCTTCTACTTCTATCACGAACATCACAATTTCACTTTTTTCTCACCGAGATTGTCTGGAACTCAGAGAAATTTCGAGGAAAATCGACGTATCATTACAGAACGACTTTTCATAGATGCTCGGATTCCAAAACCATTGCAGTCCGGGATACTGAAGGATGCTGGTACCGTCCTTTTCAAAACAATTCCATCTTCGACGAAGCACTTCTCAGTTACCCTATGAAGTTTCGGCGTGTAATTCATCAATCTCCTGTCCCCGTGTCACAATTTCGTATCATCCGAATGATCTACTAGTTCCTACATGTAGTTCAACTCCTTGAAACTAGTCGGCTCGCGGCTGCCCTTGAGGCTCAAACTTCAAGCTTCGTATTCAATTGTCTGCTAAAGGAAGGAAAGGAGGTGCTTGGCTTCATTCTCATCATGATCGTCCTGACTGATTAGCTACCAGTAGCTACCTTTGCCGAGACAAGAAGCTTCGGGATTCGGAAACAAAAATGACCCAAGGAAATCTTGCACTAGTCTGCGTTGTTCCATTGTATACGTCTTTGATCGTCGCAATCACCCTCCCGAGAAGCAATGCTACATAGATCGGAAATAGTGCATACATGACAGAGCTAAGAGTTGCTGTGGAGTCCATGCACAATGCGCTTCGCTGCGACGATGGTTGGCGCACTGGTCTAGCGCTGGCTCATCGTCAATCGCAGAATCATTCAGGATTATTTTCGTTTCTCCTCCCCCTTAGGCTTGGCTGAAACATCAATACAGATTAATACCTTTATCTTCTTACCGAAATTGTTCTATGCAAGTACAGCCCTACACAGGCATCATATAGGGCCACCAATCGATGAGAATAATCCGGAACGTCCATCGGAAGAGAGGTCGTATACCCGAATTTCCGTGTACATATGTACTACATAAATCCCGGCTCTGAAGGCCTTGTACGGCCTTGAAGGAGTCCTCGGCGTCGAATCGAGACGAAGAAAGCTGGACGAAGACTCTTAGTACCGCTCACGACCAGGTCCAGCTTAGGTTATAAGCGTGCAAGTTTGACTTCGGCGTTACAATCTGCAAGAACTGTGTGTATGTAGGTATATGTACTGAGTTTCCATGGCATAGAATTCATTCTACACGCCCGAACTAATGGGCATTGCACCAATTTAATGCCGTTTTGGACCTGATCGTTGGTTTGATGAGTTGCGGAAGACTTGCCGAGTGTTCAGTGCTTTCCGAGACTATATAAGAAGGGGATGACTGACGTGGGGTTCTCCTCAGTTGCATCTTCTAGGCTGGTCCTATCGTGCATCTCACCTTCGCAGGAATATCTTTACGAGCATTACAGCAGATTTTCGAGGTCCACTAACCTTCGTTGATACCAAAGTAAGGGTTGTCACGTTTCTAGAAGCAAAGTTCTAAGAATCTCTAATTTTCTGAACAGCATCGTTATCAAGCGAATCCACAACTTTATAGCAATGTCGCTTGCCATTAGGTTGAACACCGTCCCATTTCCTTCTGAAAGCACTCCATCCCCATTAGTGCTTCAACCAGGTCCTCTTCATCGACGACGAGGCGTAGATTTGGGGATGACGCTGCAAATGCCTGCTCCGGCTCAGTTCGGATACGGTTACGCTGTCGGGAACGAAACTCATGCAGTTGCAGCTACTGCGGCAGCAGCAGCAGTGTTTAATACCACCGAGAGAGGCATTAACAATAACACTTCTTCGACCACAATTGCCGGCAACAACTTGTACAATCCTGGTACTGGGAGACTAGGATATGCGTCCTCGAGCTCTGGGATATTCGGGTCAGCTGTGTCGGCCAATGCGTCTACTACGTTGTTCTGGTCCCCTGCGTCTGCGGCAGTTGGGACGAAGGGACCATTGCAGCCTCATGTTTCAAATTTGCCGCGAAGGAAACCTACTGTAAGAAGAAGGGATTGAAAATTGTTTATGTTTCTGGAAGGGGTAGAATGCCTGTCTGTTCTACTCGTAATCATATACCTGTACTGTAGTTCCTTTTACTGGTAGAAAGTCGAATTTTTGTCTTGAGACTTGAATTTTTTTGCCGCTAAGTGATCCGATGCGCCCAACGCGCCCGACATCACGGACCGACTTGGTCCGTGCACGTTGATGGTGAGAAGAATTCGTATTGAAGGGACCGTGGCATTTCAGATTCTTACTTTACCAGAGACGTTTTGTTCGTTTTTCTGGATATTTTATCTATCGCACTTCTTTTCTTGTGCGTGTCTTTTCAACCCTCCACACTCTTTTTTTGCCTCTGCGCACTCCTCTCCACGCTCCCTACTAAAATTACTTACCTTTTTTTCTGACTTTTTCTGCCTTTTATCCGTCCCTTAACATTGTCCTCCTTGTCCTCTTACTCTCTTTATCGCAACCATGGACGAATCCCAGACAGCTTTTGCTTCTCAGTATCCTTCTTACGGCTTTGATCTCGATATGATGAAGGTATTTTTTTCACCAACGTTCTCATCATATTTTCATTCTCAACAACTCCTTTTTTTGTGTTGTCCTGTCAGAGGTCCATGGAACCTGTTGGAGGCCCAGATGCGAAAAAGGCTCGTTGGTCGCCTACTTTTCCTCAACAAAACTCGTCTTCCAACGCTAATTCCAACCGTGATGCATATGCAAACTACGGCTATGGTCCACAGGCCTCTATCTCTCAGTCGGGATACGCCTCTTCTCCAATCGCACCCAGTCCTCTTTACTCTACACCTTCCTTGTCTATCAATACCCAAGCTGGTGGCTCTATGAACCCCCAAATGAGTCCGAACACCGCCAACTTTCCACAGCAACAGCAGCCGAGTCCAAACGGCTCGTCACCTTATGGTTTTGGATCATATAACATGCTTGGAATGGGTATGCCAGGAATGAATATGATGGGCGGGTTCGCGTATAACGGCCAAATGGGCGGATTCCCTCAAGTGAGGGCGCTATCTTCTGGCTTTTTGCAACCATTCTGACTGTCGCTACACTTTTTTTATCTTAGCAACGACTACCTTCTCTGACTATTCCTCAGGGCAATCTCAACGGCCCTCAGACCGCTTACTCTCCAGTTGCTCTTTCCGCGGCCCTGTCAGCGTCCAACAACACCACCGGACGTACTGTATACGTCGGCAACCTACCCGCCACCGCATCTGTTGATGAGCTCCTCAATCTCGTTCATTTTGGTCCCCTCGAATCAATCCGAGTTTTACCAGAGAAATCATGTGTATTCCTGTCATTCCTCGATGGTGCCACCGCGGCAGCTTTTCATGCCGATGCCACCATCAAGAAGCTGACCCTTCACGGACAGGAGCTTAAGATAGGCTGGGGAAAGCCCAGTCCCGTGCCTGCCCAGGTTGCATTAGCAATCAGTCAAAGCAACGCAAGTAGAAATGTCTACTTGGGTGGACTTGAGGAGAACACAACAGAGGAGCAGCTGAGAGATGATCTTAGTCGCTTTGGACTCATCGACCAAGTAAAAATCGTTCGTGACAAGAACATTGGTTTCGTGCATTTCCTGAGCATCTCAGTCGCAAACAAGGTAACGGCTTCCCATCGGTCCATTTTTCGTATGATCTTCTAATTTATATATAGGTCGTTAACACATTGCCTACTGAACCCGCTTGGGCAGGCAAAAGAGTTAACTATGGCAAAGACCGGTGTGCCTATATTCCGAAGTCGCAACAAGCTGCTGCCCAACAAGCTCAGGCAGCAGCAGCACAGTCCCTGGTAGCTCAATCCGCTGCTGCCGCTGCCGCCGCCGCCGCCGCCTCCTCTCCTCAATCTGCACACCCGAACAATATGGGCAACGGTGTCGCGTCCCCGTTCAATCCGTATGCTCCTTTTGGTGCTGGTGATGCGCTCCAGCAAGCTATGGCTGCTGCTTCGGCTGTAGGAATGAGTGGTATGGGAATGAGTCAAGGTATCAACAGGACCGTCTACCTTGGGAACATTCACCCTGAGACCACGACTGAGGACCTGTGTAACGCGATTCGTGGTGGGGTGTTGCAGAGCATTCGATATATGCAGGACAAGCATATATCTGTGAGTTCCTCGTCATTATCTATATATCTTTCTCATGTTTCGTTTCAACAGTTTGTCACATTCATTGATCCCGCCGCAGCCTTCACTTTCTTCCAGGTCGCGTCTTACCAAGGCATGACCTTGAACAATCGTCGTCTCAAAATCGGCTGGGGAAAGAACTCTGGTCCCTTGCCACCCACGCTGGCTTTGGCGGTTCATGCTGGCGCCACAAGAAATGTGTACATCGGTAACATCGAGGACTTTGAAACATTTACCGAGGAAAGGTTAAAGAGGGACTTTGGCGAGTATGGAGACATTGAGTTGGTCAACTTTTTGAAGGAAAAGTACGTGTAGATCACACCTGACAAAACCAAGACTGACCACGCTCTGCCCCTCCTGCACTTAGAAACTGTGCTTTTGTCAATTTCACCAATATTTCCAACGCCATCAAAGCCATTGACGGTGTCAAAAACAAGCCAGAGTACGGTAATCTCAGAATCGCACATGGAAAGGATCGTTGCGCGAATCCGCCTCGTTCAGGACCACAGGGTGCTTCAGGCGGTAGAAGGACTGCTTCAGGAGCAGGAGCTACCGGAGGAGAACCAGTTAGTGCCATCGATGGCGCTGGGTTTGATGCTGAACTGACGGATGCGATGGTGCAGCAAGCAGCTGACGAGGAAGCTCTGGTCGCTGCTGGCGTTGTCATTGCAGCACCCGATGAAGCGCAGCAAATGCACGTTGACGGTGGAGAGGTGTCTGCTCCTGTCTAATAGCCGGGAATTCCATCTGTCGTCATCCTTCGCGCACTCATGCGTGTCAGTTTGACCTATCTATACCTGGAATCCGCAATAATCACCCAACCTTCCGTTTTCACCGCTCAGTTATTCACTGAATCCGTGTAACTTATCAGCACCACACTCTTTTTGGATACCCGTCACTGTGCACTAATTGCTCGCTACGCGTCCCGTTGCCTCATATGAATATCCGTCTCTTTGATCTGCAAACCTGTCTTCCTCTACTTCATCTCTGTTTACGCGATACATAAAAACATAAAGGGACCACATCAAAATTTATCTCGCTCGGAAAGGACAATGTGCTTTGTCCTTAGGTGTGTATTGTTGTCCATATACATCGCGCCTTTACGTTGGACGAAGTTTGGTTCGGGATTGGTTGGGACCCCTCGTTGACTGCACGAATACCTCGTGCTGAGTCTACAGGAGTAGTCCGTTGGGCTATTGGTTGTAGTTTTTATTCAACTTGTGTTCTTCGCCTCATTCATCCTTCATAAAATTTCTTTGTTTTTATTTTCTTTACTATTTCTTTACTCTTTTTCTCTTCATCATCAGCCCGTGTACTTACTAAATGTGTCGGCGGAGGAAGGCGATTACTTCGTACTTCGTTTCGCCTTTGTTCGTCGTGCCTAACTCCGCTTCACTTGATCTAATTATCTGTCTCTGCGGACCCGTTTTCATGAATTGAAGAACACACCCGCACATCTCACGAACCGAAATCATGCTTGCGTTTCGCCCTCGAACTTTTGTCAGGATAAATTCACACACCCTACTTTTTGAGGGTTATCCTGATCAGCTACGACGATATCTGTTCGTCTGTCTCTACCTCTATCTCTATATATTTTCCTTGTCTCGTGTCTTATTATAAAATCGCTTTTTTCTGTACCCTGAATCCTTAGTTTTAAGAGATCTATCGTAAATCAGTTAATCGTTCGGTCGCTGTATCAATTCATTTTCCTGACGTGTACAATTGTCGAACCTCGTACCTTGCTGAGTACACCTGTCCGCTTTGCTTCGCTCTCGCCCTCATGGCGTCCACCAAGGTATGGCTTGCAGCGTCGTTTGCGTCCGTAGGTAAGATCTCAATTTCTTCATGGTATGGTAAACCGATAATTGGCACAACATCTTGATATATATATAGGAGCATTCATGTTCGGGTAACATCTTACAGGACATCTTTCCAGGGAAAGTATTTGCTCAAGTACAGTTGTCAGCTTCGACACGGGAAGCATTGGTTCAATCATAGTCATGACCCAGTTCAACGAAAGTGGATTTATGTTGTCCCCCACACTCCAAGGCGTTGTTGTTGCGTAAGTTATACTCGACTAACTTGGCAGAGGAAATGCTAAAGTCTTGACACTATACAACTTGAGTAGAATGATTTTGATAACATCCACAATATCTGGTGTATGTTCAGGAATTCTTGCGGACAAAATATCCCGAATTTTCACTATGTCTCTTGGGGCAGCTATATTCTGTGCCGGGTCGGTCATTGAGTGTGTTTCGCTTGATTTAGTTTGTATACTAGTTGGCAGAGGTATAGCTGGGGTAGGAGAGGGGTTTTTCCTTCCTATCATTGCCGTGTACTGGTGTGTTTGCCTTTCTATTTTTGCTTTGCGTTCTGGAAGCTCAGATATAATTTGAAGTGTAGAAATATCTCCAGCTACTTCTCGGGGACGAGTTACTTCAATTGTCCAGATCGCGGTCACTGTGGGTATTGCAGCAGGCTTTTTCTGCTGCTATGGAACCGTTCATCTGGATTCTTCTTTTGCATGGCGCATTCCCTTCCTGATCCAAGCCTTGTTAGCTCTTCTGTACGCGATTGGTTGTCCTTTCATTCTTCCTTTTAGCCCACGATGGCTATGGATGAAGGGAAAGAGGTCTAAAGCTGAGGAAGTTATGCAATTATTACGCAAACAAGGTGACAACGACGAGTCTGTTCATATCGAGGAGTGGGAAGTAGTCGGGGATGATGGAGAGGAGAGATCGCGCATTCGTGATATGTTCAAAAAGGACGTCAGGAAGCGCACACTTCTCGCTTGCTTTTTTATGGGTGGGTAAAGAAACAAGTGCAACCATGATATCGTCTGACGAATCTGCAGGAATGAATCAGCTATCTGGGATAGACGGTATTCTATACTACGCCCCCGTATTATTTGCGCAGGCAGGGCTTTCAGCTTCTTCATCCAAATTTCTGGCTAGCGGAGTGTCAGGCCTACTCAATGTAGCCGTCACAATCGTTTGTACACCATTCATGGACCGTATGGGTCGTCGGATATCTACGATAATAGGTGGTATTGCAATGGGGTGCATTATTTGTATCATAGCTAGTATCTATGCGGCTGGAGCGGGATCAGGCGGAGGTCGATGGGTGATTATCGTCTGCCTTTACCTTTTTCTCGTCGCCTTCGGAAGCACATGGGCCCTCACTACGAGGTAAGTTGCTGAAGTCCCTTGGAATAATACTATCCACCCTTGAACTTTCAGAGTATACGCATCCGAGATCCAGCCGTTGCATAACCGTGCTGCAGTATCTTCTATCGCAAACTCGTGCAATCAAGGCGTCAATACTCTCGTAGCTCTCACATTTCCCGTGTTTCTAGATAGCACGACTACTGGACGTACGTTCTCACTATTTACTTCTTAATGCCACTACCAATTCGAATCACTAAAACCGATAGCTTACTGGTTGTTCATGGGATGTCTGTTCACCACGTCCATGATTGCTTGGATGTATATGCCAGAAACCAAAGGACGTTCTCTTGCTAGGCAAGTCTCCCCATACAAGCATTGTACACGCACGAACTAAATATTACTCCCAGCATCGAACAAGTTTTTACCAAAAAGGCTCCTGGACTCAATTTGGGTATGAAAGCTGTTGCATTTCTCCAATGATTCTCAAGCCTACGTTATGTGTGGTCTACAGCGAACGTTATGGTCCGTACGGTAGCAATCGCAATCAAACTAAGATAGTGAGGAATATCCGACTATTTGGGTTTCGTAAAGAATGTATCGTATCTTGACCATTAGAAATGAAATAGCATTCTTGGAAAGAAGGGTGGGTGCCTGCTCAGAGGCAGGCAAGGAAAAGTGTCTGAGCACCCAGCATGAGCCCATTTTCTCACCCTGAAAAGGCTGAAATTATTGTGGGCTTTTGTACAAGATTCTCCAAATATGCGCATAGAGAATATTTTGAATAGTTCCGTAATTATATTTAGCAGAATATAAGGCTCACATGCAGCAATTTTCAAGAATAATCACAACGTAGGTAACTGGAACAATAATATTGGACAACCAACCAGTCAGACTAATACAGTTACAATATAGCTACAGCGTAGAAGCAGAAATAACTTTTGATGGATACAAAGTCAAGTCACCAAACCTACTCAGAAAGAGTTGGCAGGACGAGGAGAAGTGTAGGGTGTGCGTGATGTGTAATGGCTACAAATAAATAGATAGCAAATAGCAGAACAAGAAGGGTTGCAAGATCGCGTAAATATGGACCCGGTCCAATCTGTCGTCGTGGAAAAGACATTAAAACGAGCAATAAGGATACAAAAAAGATGAAATGGAAAATCCATATTAAAAGTCGTAGTGTATATCATGAGGGGAGTGAAATGCGATGTGGAAGCGCAGGGATATCATGAATTCTAGAAAAGGTCGGACAAACTAATACGTCGTGAGTTGTTCGTGTTGACTTTGCACGGGCTGCTGAAACTCGTCGTTTCCTGGTCTCGTAAAAGCACCTGTATCAACACTGTTCGCACCAGTCTCACTCTCTAATACAGGCGAAGGCTGCTGATAAGCAAAATCATCCGCTTGCGGAACAGTAGAGTCAATTGAGAACCCCATGACAGCAGCGAACGACCCGCTGGAAGATAAACCTTTCCACAGATCGTCAAAGGCAGCAGCAGAATCTATGGGAGCTAATAGCGATGCTGAAGCCGAACGAGATTCGCTGCACTGCATTTGGACATCCTCGATAGACGGTTGCGCCAAAGATTGGTCGTGTTCATGGTAGGTCAAACCCACATCCTCCACAGAAGCGGGATGTACAGGTTGTGGCGCGTGGAGAACGAGCTCTTGCTCTTTCTCGGAAGGGGGCGGAGAGCCAGAATACGCGGGGGAATACGACTGCACGGAGCTAGACAGCGGCGAAGTGTCGAGAGGAGAATACGAGTGGGTGTCAAGAGGTGGGAGTGAGAGGTTATGCGGATTATGGAACTGATTTTGTTGTTCCTGAAGGAACTGCTGCACGAGTTGGAAATCATTCGACTGTTCCATACTGTAGTTTTCGAATGGATTGCATTGCTGTTGCACGTCAAAAGGCGAAGGCTGCGGTTGTTGCGACGATGGAATCGAGAAGGTGCTGCCGCCAAATGCAAATCCAGGCTGAAACAAGCTTGTGTCAACTTCCGGCAACTCATCTGTTTCCGTCTGTAGAGGTAGAGAAGATGCAGACGTCGATGGGGAGGAACCTGTCCCTTCTCCGTATCCAGTTTGCCAGTTGGCGCCGACCCATTGACCATGGACGTCCAGCCACGTCGTATGCGGTATCGCCCACGAATCTTCTGGGCGGCCGTAGTTGACGAACGCCTGCGCACTAGAAGCTCGTCTTCCGCCCAGGACCATTCTCTGTTGGCGTGAAATTGAGCCAACATTGAAGTTTGTAGGAGAAGGCGATGGAGGCCGAAGGGCGTTTAGTGGCGGGAGCATGTGGAACGAAGATTGAGCAACATGGGTACCATTATATCCGGCGAGGTCCATAGAAAGCCCGTGAGAGGTTTCTGTGGCATGAGAAAAGGGAGCATCGGAATACTGTGAGAGATACTGCTGAGTTTGCTGATATCCGCCTTGGAATGGAAGAAAGTCGTTGGGTAAAGGGACAGACGAAGGACGACGAGCTGGGTATCTGGCGATTGGTACAGCAGAACGGGCGGGGAAAGCATCGGCGTTAGACTGGACGTGCGGCGTCATTGCCCGAGCTTCTAGTGCTGCCATGCCCTCGGCGCTTTCGTCCCAGCCATGTGCATCATCCCACCAGCTGACCTTTTCCTTGAGAGCATCACCCTTGAGCCCGTCCAAGAGGCACTGGGCGATAAATCCCTCCCGTTCCGTACGCAGGGCTTCAATAGAAGCAAGTGGAGGGGGAAGCGAATCGGTCTTCGTCTTCTTATTCGCAGAGGGGGAATCCGCAGATTTGGTCTTATTCTTGTTGTGAACAGGACGGAAACGATATTCAGGATATTTGCGTTTGTGCTCGGCCTTTTCTGCTCGGGCCCTCTTTTCCCATATAGCTTTCTCTTCAGTGGGGAGTGAGCGCCAGCAAGATCCTAATTGATTTCCGATGAATGATCAGGCCCAGCGACAATAGATAGAACTGCCACAAACCAATGATTTTACTCAGAGAGCTGTGATTCGTCTCTATACTGTTTGGAACGTGTTTCTGCTTGACGAAATCGGCTCTGAACAGCATGAACGCATTCGGAGGACGAGGAATGTATCCGAGCGAGCGACGTTTACCAGGTGGTGCACGTCGTCTACGAGGTGGAGGCGCAGGCATCGAAGATGGAGGGAAGAGTGTCGCCGAAGAATCATCCGCGGAGTCGTCGTACATGTCTTCTGCGTCTGCTTCAGTTTTGAATGTGGTTGGAGTGACGTTGGGGCAAAAAGTCAAGCGATTTGGTTCTGGAGTTTGGACACCATATATTCCAGGTTTTGCGGGCGGTACAGAGACTGTCAAAAGTTAGATGGGGAGTTGGCGTAGTAACAGAAAAAGAAAAGGATAAGAACTAACCCAATCCGAGTGACGACTTTCTTCGAGCCCATGATCGAGTAGCAGGCATCCTTATTGTTCTACAAAAGCAGTCGACAAAAGAGAAGCTGACGGGATGAGAACAAAAGGGATGGGTTTATTGTTCTTCGGGGAGTATATAAGGAAGGAGATGAATGGAAGGAAGGAAATCAGACGCTTACGTTAGTCGACCCTTGCATGCAATGTTGCCACATTTGGGTCTTAGTTTATCATCAGATTAGGAACTGCGTTTGTATTCGTCCAATACGGAAGGTGCGGGAATAGCGACCTTGTAAAAAAGATCATCAGGTGCAAAGTACAACGTGCATATATTGACATTGTTGCCGTACGCATTACCTGGTTCAGGAGGGAGCGTTCGTCAACGCACCGTAAAAATTCTGATGCTGCAAACCCAGTAATCCACCTTCGAGACTGAAGCTTTGGACTTGGTTATACTGTTCATCAACGGATGACTGAGAGAGAGCATAGCGAAAGCTGTTGAGAGCCATATCTGAAGGGACCGGGTCTCGTGGCCAATGTGAGAATGATTATTCTTCGCCTTGAATGATTCCAACATTTCACCTATCCCAAACCGTTAGAATAACTCGAGCCTTGAAGCTTGAAGGGAAGGAATCCAGGAATAATGATCTTGCACAGAGTTCAGTTAAGACTAAGCCTCAACATAACAGTGGAGGATGCGAGATTTCCCGAAGACGTAGAAGACCATGCCCTGACCAGCCCCGACCCATCGCGTCAGGAATGATAAGGGAAGAGCAGTGCAGAATCCACAAGTATCAATGTCTGACAGCCCCAGACAATGAAAAGGCGTAGATTTTGCCTTATGTTCGGGCGACAGGAGGCGACGGCTCTTAGTATACTTAGAGGGTTCGTTGATTACCGCTTTCAGACCTTTTTTAATGACAAGGGATGTATAATAACTTAAATAAGATCACTTACGGGCGCACCTGAGGTTTTCGTATCGCGTAGCTTCCGTATGCATCAGGTATGGTGTTCGTCAATGGACCAGCAATGGACTATCTTCTGCTCGTATGACTGAATGATCCTGTCATGGAATCCGAGTATTCGCTGGTAGTGACATGTATATTTGAATTCAATTTTGAGCAGAGACTTATAATCTTGGAAATATTATTCACACCCAAAATACACCAAACTCCCATAATCATTGAAGAGTTCCAATAACGTAGAGGATTTATCGCACTGACGACGGCAAGCATGCTCGCGGCATTCTGTGCTCCTTCAAACTATGAATCGACAGGAATCGACATTAGAACTTGAAAAAGGTTGCGTAGTTTCAGTTTGCACATGTAGTTGAGTTTCTGGCAGTCTAGAGGTCTCCAGCGCCGCGGCAATTAGCAGTGGAAAAGATGCAGGAAGAGAACCAGGAGAGAACAAAGAAAAATGAACGGCGAGTTAAGTCGTGGGAAAACCACGACCCTCAACTTGAACTTGCTCCGCTCCTCCCAATGGAACTCCTCGATCTCCGTCTTCGTTCCCTTTTGAGCTCGGGGATAGCGCAGGACTCGCTCTACTCACGATTGACGTCAAGGAAACGTCTCAACCAAACAGATTGCTGCAAGAAAGCTTCCATGTGTATTCGGCCGCATAGCCTACTGGATGCACTTTCATTCAACACGCACTCTAGTAATACCAGCGTCCAGCCTGTTTAGGCGTAAAAATTGCTCTCTATGACAGGCCAGTAGCCCCGCTCTTGTACTGAACCAATCGTTGCCAGACGAAAGCATACCATCCCACCGCGCGACATTCTATCTGATCGCGATAGACGCGACAATAATGCAAATATAAAGAGGCAAAAGTACATATCAACAGGAAGCAAGGGGAAAGCCCACAGCTGTTCATAAGTGACCAAAACTATTTGCGAGAGAGGTTCGGGTTCTCAACAAGTCCGATAACTGCAGAGTCACTCTCACCCCCAAGCTAATAGTGCCGAGTTCGTCACCTTGCCCCTTACATTGACCCTCATTAATCAGCATTGACCTCGCGCAGCGGCACTATCTGGGCACTATCCGACGGGTAGCGTCCTAGATAGGAGACCTACCGTACTATGGAACCTCTTCTGCATAGACTGACTTGCGTGGTACGCCTAACAAATCTGCAATGGCATACGTATCCTTCCGGCATCTCAACTTAACTCGTCATCTGGTGTACATTTGAGCAGAAACGATGGCATTCCTTGCGTGAATATTCGATCTCTGAAAACGGTGCCCATTCACATTTACAAACTAATCTTTCAATGGCATATTGAGTTCCTCCTGCTCCAGCTTCCTCCTCTTTGAGGTCATCTTAAAGGCTCGCATCCGAGTCGCTCATAACTGATCACAGAGGACTACAAATCACCAATCGATCATTCTACGTACTAGCAAATTGCTACAAAAATATATATATTTCCAGCCGCAAATGCCGTTTTCAACACTCACTCTACCAAGACCAGACCTATTTTGATTGTCTATGTTTGTCTATACGGCTCTACTTCTGGTAGAGTGACTACCCCGATCTTGTTCCGAACCAATCCTTCACGGCCGAACGGATAACACATCGTTGCATTTACAATTCCAAACTGTCCGCTAACAAGCACCCTTGCTCCCATTCGTGCTCCTTAGGTTCTTCGGTCTTCACTCTCCGAAAGGGACGAAAAAAATTGGTATGCCGCAATACAGCGCCAAACTGCTCATCGACCCAAAGTCATGGCGAATACTACCATACCCACCTCCCCGTGGGATTGGATAAAGTTCAGAACCCGAATCTCTCAACTGCCCCGAAATCATTCCGATTTACTCTGCCCAGCTTACGAGTCATACCCTATAAAAGAATATCTCCTGTAAAACTAATAACAGAGAAGGATTTACAATGTCTACTCAACCGGTACAGAAAAGTCAGCTCAATATTGTTATGGTACGTTGGAACAACGAGCAGGATGTTGAATCAACTCTTACATCCCATACGTCTATAGGGTGCGATGACCTTCGGTAAAGAAGGAACAATGGGAGCCCGTGTCCACGACTTGAAGGACGTCGAGGCAATCATCGATGTATTCGTCGCGCACGGACATACCGAAGTGAAGATCTTCCAATGCCTTGCCTCACACTCTGCTGACCCTACATTACCCCAGGTCGATACTTCCCGTACCTACTCCGGTGGAACCAGCGAAGAATACCTCGGACAACTCGATTGGAAAGCAAAGGGCTTGAAATTGGAGACAAAGCTCGTTCCAAAGCATGTGTGTAGCTGCCTACTTGTTGCGGCAATGACTTCGACTGATTTCGACAATCATTAGGATAATCCCAACCTCCCCCAAGCGATACGAGATTTCATGAACCACCTTTCGCCGGAGGATATTTATCACACATACGAAGTAATTTTCATCGACGGAATGAATGCTTAATCTATTTAATGACGTCTGGCCACTTTGATAGGACATGAAAAAACACATCCTCGTCTCTTTGAAAGCTCTCAATACGGAGTAAGTTCGTTATTTAGCTGAGATCGAGGAACTCACACACCGTGTTCGTCCCACAGTCAATTGGAAATGTGGTATCTACATGCCCCCGATCGCACGTATGCAATTTTCTTAGCTTTTCTGGAAGTATACAAATTTTTGGTCGATCTTCTAGGGTCCCCTACGAGGTCACTATGAAGGCCGTCAATGACCTTTACAAGGAGGGCTATTTTAAAAGATTCGGTATCAGTAACTACATGGCGTGAGTACCTCAAGTCCTCGTTAATGATTACTGGTTGAACTCATTCATTTGACAGTTTTGAGGTCGCTGAAATCGTCACCATCTGCAAAGCCAATGGGTATGTCCTCCCTTCTGCATATCAAGGTATCTACAATGCCATCCATCGTGGGGCGGAACCCGAGCTCTTTCCTTGTTTGAGGAAATTTGGAATCAGCTTTTACGCATTCAATCCATGTACATATATCTTCCACTCTTCGTGCGAGAATCTTCTGAGCTCTGGTCGTTTAGTGGGAGGTGGATTCTTCACCGGCAGATATAGTTCTCTTCAAGATTCTGTCGAGGCTGGATCTCGTTTTGACCCACAAGGGTTTCAAGGACAGGTGGGCCAGTCCAGCAACACAAGATGGCTTTGCGATTGATTCAATCGGCAACTAGAGCTATCGAGGAAGATACTGGAACGAGCATTACTTCGAGGCTTTGACGTCCGTCAGAAAGGCTGGTGAAGCCCACAACTTGACTCTGGGAGAGATTGCACTGCGTTGGGAGTCCCATCATAGCATGTTGAAGCGCGAGCACGGAGATTCTATTCTCATCGGAGCCTCCAGCATCGAACATATCAAACAAGTGAGTAGACGACTACAGGTTAAGTTTTATCCTGATTATGCCACCGCCATGAATCCAGAACTTGATCGATTTGGAGAAAGGACCTTTGCGTGAGTACTTTGTGATTTACGTTCAGAAAATTTCCTTGCTGAAAACAGTATCCTGATTATTCATGTTGACAGCGGAAGAAGTTGTTACTACTCTTGACGAAGCTTGGGCATCAGTCAAGCCATTTGCATCGAAATATCACTTTTGAAAGTAACTTAGGAAAATATCTGCGTAGATAGACAGTGCAGGGTATGTCGTACATATGTAGTACATAGCAAACTTTGTATGCCAGTTTTGATATGCGCTCATGTGACTAGTATTACCAAATCGAGATAAGAGCGCTTTTCTGAAATTCTGATCTTGTCTTGTCACTAAATTGTCATGTCCGCCTCATCTGTGAGTGTTGTAGCTCATTAGTTTGAGATCATACAACTAAGTGTTGCTGAATAAAACAGTCCTCCGATGTAGATTACTCCCAAGACGTGGAGTTCTATCTCTCCCCACCTGACATCGAAGAAGAACTTCAACTACCTTTACACGAAGCCACACCACCCGAATGCAAGCCGGCGATAACAATTGCTGAAACTCGCAGCAGAAGAAAAGCCAGACTATTACAGCTTGCTCTCACTCGTTCTCCTTCGCCTATCTACTCTCTACCTTGCGAAATGTTATCGTTGATCTTCACCGAATATTGTTTGATGTCGATCAGTCCCAACAAGAAACCATCCCCTCAGTCTGTTCTAACCCAGGTCTGTTCGACCTGGAGGCAAGTGGCTTATGGAACACCAAGGTTGTGGTCACGTTTTCAGGCTTTACTTGGGGAAAATGGGTTCGAAGTACATGGTGATACGATGACTACGTGGCTCGGTCGTAGCGGAGAAGTTCCCCTCGAAATAGCCATTCGGCCGAAGGACATCACTTTCTCTCCTCCATCCAATATACTTGAATGCATGGGATCGTTTTGTCACCGTTTACGAATCTTACATTTGGCCATTCCTCTCCACGCAGTCATTCCTTTGAGCCTCCTACCCGGTTTCCCGCTATTGACGGCCCTAAACCTTAGTCTCATCAGAGACGAATCAACCCGAAGTGGACCGAACAAAGTCGGTGCCAACGATATAGGGCAACTAGAGCCAGGATACCACCAATTGTCGATCTTACGGAACTCACCGAGGCTGAGTGATCTGAAGTTTGTGGGGTGGGAGTTGAGCAAGGAGATGGTGCCGAAAGTACTCAGTCTACTGCTTCCGGTATCTCAGCTGAACACTGTTCAGTTACTCGTAGCCGCTGAGGCCTGCCACATTCTGATGGATCCTCTCCCTTACCTCAAAATTCTAGAGGGAAGCTGCGCTAGCTTGGTGCAATGCACGCTTCGCTGTCCTCAATGGATGTCCGGAATCATTGTTCCTGGCATCACTTTCCCACTGCTGCAAATACTTGATCTGGTCGACTGGCATGACGAATGTGAATCACGTTTCCTGAATGCCATTACCGTCCCTTCTCTTCGTTATTTCCGCACGAATCATACCTACCACGGCGGCTTTGTCAATGAAAGCTTTGCGAGTGATATGATCGATTTACAAGAGCGTTCGTCTGCACCGTTGAGGACTTTCGAATTACTGGGCATGCATGAGTTACCAGTAGACGACCTCCTTTCCATCCTTGCCGTATTCCCTATGTTGCACAACCTAGGGCTTAATCAGTGCGACCTGGATACTGCACCACTAATGCAGGGTCTGGAATTCTGTGTAAACAAACCTCTCCTCGTACCCCGACTTCAAACGTTCAGTTTCAAAAATGCTCAACTCAAGCCCAAGGGTTCCGATCGGTACATCGCCGATATGGTCGAGTCACGTAACCTTACTATAGATCACGACCAGCCAAGACCTATCGACCTACATCGTATCTCTAAATTGACCGTGATCTTTGAGAAGACATCACTCAGTCATGCCGTGACGAGACGATTGAAAAACAGTGGAATACGCGAGTTGACTCTGACAGACAAGGCGAAGAAGAAGGTGAACTGAGGAGAATGCCGCGAGGGATTGTCACTAGAGAGTTGTATGTAGGAAATACCTCTTCGTCTGTCGGGCCCATTCTTCCACCCAACTGGACCTGGCGAATGGGCTCTTCCTCTATGAAGAGCTAGCCATCGGAGGTGGTCTAGTCTTGTTCATGAACTGAAGCTGCTTTCAATTGAAACAGTTCACTCAACTTTTGTAGCGTCACGTAACATCTTGAGCATGGACATGAATGAATCTGTAGCATTACTTTATCATGGCTTTCGCGGAAACGGAACAACTCGTCGTCCAGCCTTCTATGTAGTAGTTAAATACAAGTAATTAACGAATCTTACGGAACGGAAAAGCAGCTCATTTGGCTTAACATGTTGCACAAATGGCAGTTCACAAGTAGTAGTACGTCCTTAACGTGTTAGAAAACAATGAACAACAAAGTTTTCTGAATGAAGATGTACGTTGATTGTGATCGTGATCAAGAGAGGAGAAAACAATACGATACTACATATAAATATACACAGTAAGCAAATATTGAAAGAATTCTGGTACAGATTCGTAGTTTTCTTCCTTCCGCGGACAGATTCCAGCACCTGATATGTATACGACGTGCTTTTCCTGAACACGCAAATTCAAGGGAGCGTCAAGACCGTCTGCATGAACTGATCGTAGTTTATCTGGACCCATCCATCGCGATCAGTGTCGAGTCGACTGAATGCCTCGCTCAGCTGCTTGATCGCGACGCAAGCACGGACGAAACGGTCGAAGGAGATTCCAGGGGGAGGCATACCACGAGAACCCGACACGCTTGAAGCTTTAACGTCTACCCCAAACAAGGGTAGATAGTGAGTTTTTTGTAGTAGGCGAGAAAAGTGAATAGAAGGACTGACCATATTTACGCTGGACTAGACCGAGCAGTTGAGGTGAAAGTTGGTAACTGTAGGAGAATGTAGATGCTTGAGATGCGGAATTAGAAACAGATCAGCGAATAAACATACCCGAATTGAGATAGCGCGTCCCTCAGCTCAACACCGTCGATGGATCCAGACCGATCCCGGTCAAAGTGGCGGAATACGTTTTGCCAGTCCTATACATGGATAGTTCAACGGATGCAAACGACAGATGTTCGGCGATGATTACCTTGATGTATTTCCATAGGCCAGCGAACTGCGCAAGTTACACGTTAGGTAAAAGTACCCAGCAAGAGGTAGAGGGACTTGCCTCGTTGAAGCCAATGGTCCCACTTCGATCCGTGTCCTAGATAGATAACGGTCGGCGCAACGGCCATTAATGCGTATACACGATTTCGCTCACAAAGATCGACATTAGCATCTTGACAGTATCCAAGTCAAAGGCTTCACAGATTAATCAGTTCGGCTTTGATATTATAAATGAAGCAAAAACGTACGAGTCCAATCTCCATTAATCAGTGCTCTCTCTATGAACATCATCTCAGACAAAACTGCCCAAGGTTATCATCTTCAACGTCAACTACTCACCGAGTTCTTGCGCATTGATGCTGCCAGAGTTGTCGGTATCTACAGCAGCGAACCAGCTCCATAACCTTCACATAATATATTCAGTTGAATCGCCACAGATCAGTTTGCAAATCCGTACTGAGGATCAGCTCCAGGTGGCGGACCCATGGATCCTCGAGGAGCGAAGCCGCCGCCTGGAAGTCCACCTGGAGGGCCGCCTGGAGGAGGATAGCTTCCATAACTACCTGGAGGAGAAGAATCATATGAAGCAGGAGGAGGGGGTCCATATCCGCCTGGACCGCCGGGAGGAGGGGCATATCCGCCACTACCGTACTGTTCGCAAGTAGTAAGTACAAGTTTCTTCAAGTTGCGATAGATAACAACTCAGAACTTACACCACCGTAGGACATTGTATAAAGTTGGAGAAGTAAAGTTGTTGTTGTGGAGAAAGACAAAGAGATAACGCTGAATGATTGATCGAATCGTGAGCGCACAGCACATGGCCGTGCGCCGAGGTCAAAACTATATTGGTGCCGCTGCTTTGTTTCTGAACCACTGCGAAATAACGACAACGAAGAGTGTAGAATTTATCTACCTACTCAAGTACTTACTGTTGGATTAATGCTATAGCTATGATACAGAGTTGTGGTAAATATCCAGATGAGCAAATTAGAAAAGAATATCAGATGCAAAATACAGAGAATCAGGTAACGAGGGCCCGGTCCCGTGTTTTCTCCTTCATGTTCAGTCTGTACCTTGCTCTCCGGGCTAGAAAGACAAATGGAAAGGAAAGAACTGAGAAACGTAAATGCGATGAACTATAAAATGGTATGCGATAATAAATACTATAAAACGGCATGGTACTGAAGTGACGGGAAACACAAGCTGATAAGAGCAAGGTGTATGATGAGAAGGGAGAGGATATGGACCATGGATCCACGATTGCGCGCGCACAAATGCAAGTTAAGCAAGTCAAGCACTAGCAGCGACAAAAGGTGGAAACGGAGGCCGGGGGTCTTGCCCATGCCCTTGCCCTGGCTGGTTCTGACTCGGATGCGTATGAGCTTGAGCTTGAGCTTGAGTTTGACCTTGCGCAGCATCAAGCATTCGCTTCTTTCTCCCATTTCCACTCCCTACCCCCGTTGCACCTTTCTTCTTCTTTGGCGAAGGTGCAGGCCCGATCACAGGATCTCCCGTGGCTATCGTCATGGACATTGTGGACGCCCCCGGTTTGCTTGTAGCACTACCATTCAGATTCATGGGTCCAGATCCAAATTCGGGTTTAACGATTCCATTCATCAACCGGTTATCCGAGGTTTCTCCCGCTGAGGGCGGATTGGGAGTAACGGACAGCGGATTATTGAAGTCGGTGTTGATATTGGCGGAGTAAGCGTTTGTGTTGGCTTTATTGCCGTTGTTGGAGTTCGACGCTGCACCAGCAGCAGCACTAGAAGCACCTTTGGCCTTTTTCTTGGCAGCTGGATACGATGATCCAGTCTTGACGATATGACCAAGAGGACTCATCTTAGCTTGTGCTGGCGTTGGAGAGTCGTCCGGTATGATAGTTTCAGGGGGAGGTGAGAATGGCTGGGCTGGCGGTTGTAATAGTAATGATGGTTCTGGTAAGCCCGAAGGAGGCAGAAGGGAATTTGAAGGAAGATGAGTGGCGGTATTGTGCATTGGTGGAAGGCTGTTTGATATGGGCGTGGGTGTATGTGCGGGTACTGGTTGACCACCAGAAAGTTTGGGTGGGCCAAGTAAAGGAGGAATATATGGTTTCGGGAGTGATGGTATGCGTGGATAAGGGTTGCTTAGTGAGGGTCCAAGCAGCGGTGGAGGTGCAAGTGGAGGGACCGGTAAATGTGATAATGGAGGTACGAGAGGCGGTATTACTGGCGCGGGAGCAGCAACAGCCTGCAATCGGTCGTGGTAAAACTTCTGTAGAAGTCCGATTTGTTCTGGTATCCTTCCGGCGGTAAGTGGAATGAATGCTGGAGGTGGAGGAAATGGTGGTGGTGGCTCGGTTGGCTTCGTACTGCGTTCAACAACGTAAATCAAATGCAATAGCGAAGCAAAAAAAAAGGATACGCACACGGGTAGAAGGTTCGTTCTTTTCTTCTTCCCTCTGAGTAACCTTTTCGGAATCGTCAAACTCGACATGCCAAATTCCTCCGCGATACCCAGTTCACGCAGACCAAAGTAATCCACTCCGAGGGTATCGGCGAATTCACCACTAGAAAGAGGTAATGGATCAGGAACTGATCATGATCAATACGTAGAACCACGTACAGAGCCAAAGCGCTATTTTCTTCCTCCTCCTCCTCGTCGAACAGACCCTCGTCTTCCAAAGTTTCCACGGACGTCTATGAAAGAATATAAGCGAACCAGAAACCGTGAGGTTAACGCCAGAAGATATTTCTACTTACAACTTCTCGATAAGCTCCCACAAGCTTCTTCTCCAAATCAGCCAAGCGAGAGCCGTATCGCTCAACGTCATCAGCGACATAACGTTCAAGGTCCTGGATTTCGGAGATACCGGATTCAAAGAGCGTGTGAAGGATGATTTCCTGCATTCATCGATTAAATCTCTTTGATCTTTGTGGAAGGAGAAAGAATTTGCTCACCTCTGTGCTCATCGTATTTGCAAATTTGTCGCAAAGGAACTTGATCGTTCGGCCCACATTGAGGAGATACTCCGATGCTACGCCGGACAGTACGTCCAATGCCGCTCTGGATGTCCCTAGATAGCATAGATGGATGTAACGAAGGCAAAGGTTAGCAAGATGATGAGATAGATACGCGGGGCCAATACAAAGAGAAAGCTATGCAAGAGTCACGGATAAAGACAAGAACCATGAGAAAAAAACGTGTTTGCGTTCCAAAACACGCAGCACATAGTATAAGAAGGTGCGATAGCCATCAATAATGGAGAGGATAAAATCCAACGAAACGAAACGGGGTAAAAGGACTGCAGGAAGAAACGAAAGGACATACCTTGAAACCCAGCATGTTCCAACACTTTCCCGTTCATCCACCGTAAACAATCATCAGCATTTTCGCTTCCAATTTCGATCCCACTGATCTTACGTCCCCGCCTTGTAGGGACCTCCCACGGACGTTCATCGACCCGGTCGTCAATCGCTTCTTCCACGTCCATTGGATCTGAACCCAGACCGCCTGTACCAAGGCCAGGCCCCGGGCCCACCGCTGAAGAAGTCTGAGCATTGAAACCAGGTGCAGCCTCTGCTCCTTCCCCATCTTCATTCCCCCCTCCCGAATCTTTCGTCAACCCCAACGCAGCAAACCTCGCATGAGTATGTCTTACGCGTTTGATTGTACGCACATTATTGTTCATCAAGGTCAACAATGCTTTCGGTTTATCTTCTGGTCGATACGAATGCGGCAATTTCTTTCTGCATTTCTTCTTCTTTGCTGTTTGGGCTGGGGATTTCGGTATTGGGGGTCTCAGGAATGGATGCCGTGGCGATGATGATGATGCGGAGGATGGAAATTCAGGTAGGCCATTGGGTAATAGAGCGTCGGATTGGACAGTACTCCACCATAATTGTGTGAGTTCGTCGTCCTTGGAAATTGTGGTAGGGGAGCCAGGCGAAGAATCAGATAAAGGAAGTGGAGTAGCGAATCGAATACGTTTGTGGGCTCGGTAATCATTGACCCCATTGATGACTTTTCTTTTATCGCCTAGCTGTGCCGACTCGTCGTAGTCGTCGTCATGCTCGGACGGGACAAGTTCGTGCATTCGGGTCCGTATATCGGAGGTGGACGAAGACGTGCCTGCTTCTTGTAAACTTCGATCCAAGTCCCGGAACATGGACATGCCTTCTGGCGTTCTAACCAATGCTGGAGATTCCTCAAAGGACGTATCTCGTCGAGGGACTTTGGTGACAGCTTTCGCTAGAGAGGATGTTTTGATAGTGATTGTAGGTAGTTTGGAGGACGACGGTGAAGCGACGGATGGAGAACGAGTATGTGCACGTCCATTAATGCCATTGATCTTTGGATGCAAGGGGCCGGATGAAGAAAAATCGTATGGGATATAGGGATCTGCACGTTCCTTGCGGTCGGTGATGTAAACGAGGAGTTTATCTGCCTTGGCCTTGAGCCGTAGGGCAGCTTTGGGAAGATGGTGTCCCTGTGTTGAAAGACTTGAGCATGCGAACAAGACGCCACGGATGATAGACATACCTCTGTTGAGTTATATGTACAACAATTCGACCAAATAAGATCCAGGTCATCCTTGAACTCTTTCTTAGACTTATACTGTCTTGCTTTAAGTTTCTTACTCATGGTCTGAAAGTCCATGGGATTCGAGATAACTGGACGAACGGATGAATAATGAGGCAACATCTGAAGTCCGGCACGACTTGGACTTACCATCATAATAGTCCGCGACCTCCGCCTTAAGCACTGGCTTAAGGAAGGCCTCCGCATCGTGATTATCCTTCAGACGCGGTTAAGAATAAGTTACATCACCTGAAGCGTGACTTACCAGGGTGACCGTTTTGAGGTCTGCCAAAACTCCTTCAAGTGACTCGTAGAAGGCATTAGAAAGTGCATTATCATCTCGCCGCTATGCATGGGCGAGCTGTCAGGTAACCGTATGGTTATTAGCTGAACTACTCACTCCTCTACCATCCTTGACAGTCGTTAACAGTGATTTGAGGTCTACATCTGGCAAAGTTTTAACCTTGCTGTCCGACAAGGTCCTCAGCAGGTTCTATGATGTTTCCGTCAGCTTTGCACTACAGAATATCCGTAAACACTCACGTTCATCCTCTCCCCGCTGCTGTCGACGATGGTGGAACCGTTATCCTTGTCTTGATTTCAAACTCAGAAAGCACGTGCTGCCTCATTCTCTTATAAGCAAAGTCACATATTCGGCACCCCATCAATTTCCCCTTCCTCTCCTCGCCCTCTCGACAACAAAGTATTATGATCTAGCTCATGATCTCTGCTTTACTGGACGCGTCTTTTGATGTGGTATTCTCTGTATAGATCGAGAGAAATGTGTGTTCAAAAAGTACAGTTATCGGACATCGCTATGCTGATGATTCTTGCTGCATACAGAGCCGTTTTCCTACACGACACTTATTTTGCAAGTACTATTCCACATCATGCCACACACCCGTACCCTTGTATTTCTTTCCATTTGATCATCCACCGTCTGTGAATGCAGCACCAAAGTATTTTGGCATCTCGGATACCTCAGTAAGCTTGTCGCACTTCTCTCTTAATTCAAACATGCGCAGTTCCCCTACATACCAGTACATACCCTACAGTAACATAATGATTTACCGTTCAAATAAATGATCATTGATTGTTACTATGCTCTGCTGTCGTAGACTCGCACATTGCTTGGTGGTGGATAATATAGATTGATAACGCGACGTGCATAGGGTACGCCGCGAGTGGGTACATGAGGAGAGGAGGGTGCTGGTGACACCCTTAGAGCGCCTCAAGCAAGGTGATTCCAGGGTGATTCCGTCAATACAGGTCAATACGTTTCTCCCTTTGATTGAAAAGCTGCGCCGACATCGGCATGCACCAGGCAGATTAGACAAGTCAAAAACTAGACTACCTGATTGCAAGCGAAGCGCATCAACCGTCTGTTTGTTGCATCAGACCTCCTCAGACCGGTTCGTAGAAACCTCATAATTGTTTTACAGAGGTGCACCAGCAGGCCCCCAGAAGCTCCACCAGAAAGATGTCTGAGCAAATCCTTGTCTAAAAATAGCAATATAGCATACTTTGGGATCCAAATTCTCCATCGTTGTCCTGAATAGTGAACCCCAGACCGAATACATATTATACTTTAGAGCACCCAGCCAGACATTATTCTGGTGAAGCTTCCGGGGGCTTACATCAGCACCGACGCCCCTTGAAACTACAATTTCGAAGAGCCATACACAGAATGGAGGCAGGCGAAGGAGGCTCACATGCAAATGCATGTTAAATACTAGACTCAAGCAAGGCTCTGTATGCAGGATACACTCCATCTCCATTACAGAAGCAACAGCAAGAATGACTTCCCAGCTCCGTTACCAGAAAATCCGAACTGAGATATATTCCCGTATGATTCACAACAAACATTAAGCATTCCTAAATAAAAAATAAAATAAAAAACCGAACAACAAAAGGAAGGAAATGACAGCGCAACCACCATTCACCTCAAAGGTGCAAAGAGAGCCCAAAAATTTCAAAAACATTACTTTCAAAACCCCCCATTGTTGCTTTCACCTGCTAACCGTCAACTGACAGTGTCACAAAGGTGCAAGCAAGAAAAAAGAGAGTGAAAGCAAGATCCAAAAAGGATCCCCCGACGACGCAAGCTGGTACTGCAGTAGCAAGGTCATCACGTCCCCGTGTTGCAAGCAGAGCACGAAGAGCAAGGGCGGCAAAAATTAGATAACCAAATACAGAGGGCGGTGCCCTCGTAATAGTGGTTAAACTATTAAGAACAGATACTACACTTGATCTAAGCCAAAAGGCCAGAGTGGTAAGGAATCTAGACGTGGGAGGAAGGCTTTTATATGATTTTTAGAGAGACGCACGGACCATTCTTGAGGGCAGGTTGGGAATGTATGAGGCACGTTACTATACCTTTTCGAGGTTCATATTCCTAGCTTTGACCGATGGCAAGGAGAGAGTCTGATCAGACTTTGATAATAACGTCGAATCATTGGTAACCACTCAACATATTTCTCTCGAGATTCATTCAAGGATTAACTGGATTCAAGTAGGTGTGCGGACCGTCTCTCTTAATAGCATCAAGATGATTGTACTCATTACGATCATGTACCCAATGCATTCGCAAGTATCAAGCAAATATGCTCTTGATTCAGTTCAAAGCAAAGAATATACGTATCTATATCTACTTTAGAACGCTACGTAAAAATACAATTTTGGTTAAAACTGAATAATGAGAAGTGGGTAAGATATGTAGTGCAAGAGTAGGAGGAGAAGTTGTTTATCTAACGAACGAGTCCAATTGCGGAGAGCAAGGTATCTAAAAGGATAGATTAAACGTTGAACGGTCGTAAGTAATCTACGTTCTTTAAAGACATGAGAAAAAGAGAAAGGGATCTATTGCTTCTTGCCAAATCGTTTTTTCAGCGATCCAGCAAGACTCCCAGTGCGAATGCGGAAGAACCAGGTAAATGCGTATACACAAGCAATCTAGAAAGAAAAGAGAATAATCACCGTTAGACATGTCGTTGCAGTTTATACGAAAAAAAAATCAGAAGAAACTCACGTTGAACAGGATATAAGCACACAAGAATCCGATATCTCTCCAACGGTGCGCATACGAGATATTGAACGAAGCCTCGAGGAACTGATCAGTCGTCGCGGTGGAGCAGAATTCACAATTCGACGTGGCATCGCCGTTCGTGAGATATCCTCCTGCGGCGCTGATATAATTCGACATGTATTGTGAGCAAGTCTGACCGGAAGGAGGATTCAGAGTAACGAGTTCAACGTCTGAACAAGTGATGCTCTGTCGTCCGAGGGCTTGACCAAGAAGACCCTCAATAACGTATGTGTACGGCGAAAGATGGTACATCCACTGCCACCACCCGAGCTGACTGAAAGGCTGCAAAACACCGTTACTACAAAAGATATGCAAATTCAGTAAAATTGAGGTGACGATAACGAATAAACCTCGGCTTACAAGGTCAAAACGAAAGAGAACAACAAACTGAACAACAAGGCGGCGATCTCGGCGCTGGGTGCCATAGCCGCGACGGCATCGGCAAAAGAGACATAGTAGAAGGGAAAGATAACCCCAAGAAGAAGGTAAGTATATCCAGCGCGGGAGGAGGGGAACCCAACGGTCCAGTACCAGCAGAAGAAGAACAGCGAGGATCCAAGCATGTTCCAAGGTATTTCTGCAACCATCTGTGCCGTGACCAATGAAGTCCAAGAATACATTCGACTAGGTCGTTCCCTGATCTCGTATATCTTGCGCATATTGATGAAAGGAACTTGAAGTTGGTTGGCAACCGGAACCGAAATGATAGTCCCCATGTAGATCGCCTGCAAACGGAGCGATGATGAGTTTTTTTGTTAGTGCACGGGCAAAAACAGGAAAGACTTACGAAAAGCTTGTTCTGAGTACCCTGTTGGGTGTCTTTTGCCTTGAAGAAAGTGAAACCGATGAAAAGACCACCAAAGATATTCAGAACAAGTTTCGCGAGAAGGTACGTAGGGTCCCTCCATCTGAACAGCATATCCCTTTTGACAAGCTGGCCAAATTGATTCAGCCATCCCGTTGCGAATTCCGAATGATAGGTAGCGGCAACTGGAGGTCTATGCTTTCCATCTTCGTAAATTTGTTGAATCGCGTCCTGAACGACCTTAGCCTCGGGAGTGTGCCGCCATATTTCGTGCCAGTCGCGGTCAGTAGTGGCAGTAGCGCCAGCACCAATCACATCGAGCATAAATTCAGCACTAAAGCATAAGCGTTAATAATTGAGAAGTAGAAAATAATCGAAGACTTACGGATTCTCCTCAGGGTGACAGTGACGCGAACCATTCCTCTCAAAATATTGGATAAGAGTTGTCGCATTATGACCAAGATCACCGAAATATACTGTTTGACCTCCTTTGCGAAGTAGAAGGAGACGGTCAAACACTTGGAATAATTCGGCAGAAGGCTGGTGAATTCTGAAAGCAGATAGGACAAGTAAGTACACTAGAAGAGGAATTGTTCAATAGGAATACGTACGTGCACAGAATGGCTTGCCCGTTCTTCGCTAACGAGCGCAGAAAGTCCATGATAGCCCAAGCACTCTGAGAGTCTAATCCTGAGGTCGGTTCATCAAGGAAGAGCAGAAGTTTCGGTTTAGCGGCAAGTTCTACGGCAATAGTAGTACGTTTGCGGTGCTCGACTCCAAGTGTACCAACGACAGCATCAGCCATGTGTTCAAGACCGCACATTTTCAAGCAGGTTTCAACGCTGATACGAACAGTTCAGAATGTATAACATCAAAGAAACGTTAACTCACTAAGCTTCCTTCTCGGCTAATGGGACCGAAGCCGGTTGACGCAGTTTGGCAGAAAATAGAAGAGCTTCTCGAACCGTGTCAGTTCCTACATGAGTATCCATTTGTTGACAGTAACCTCTGTAAGGCCATTGATCTTGAATAATTATCATCCTTTACGGTTAAAAACACTCACGTTTGCGCTTGAAAATCCCGGGGAAGCGGCTGTCCACTGACGAACATATCTCCAGTAACAACACCAGTGCTAACCCGTTGAGCGAGAACGTTCAGCAATGTGGTCTTCCCTGCTCCTGATTCTCCCATGAGCGCAGTGAGCTTTCCAGGAACGACAAACCCAGAAACGTCATCCAAAAGCTTTCTGTGCCCATCGGGGACTGGAACCGTATAGTTGACGGATTGCCACGAGAAAACTTCAGTCATCGCAGGTGCATCGTGCAAAGCTTCCTGCACATCCTGCGAAGCATTCTCTGTAACATGCTCAGACGGTCCTTTTTCCTCGTCTGAACCGGATTCAGTGACAATGGCGGCGGGCTTGGAGCCACGTTGGAAGAGAGTACGAGTTGTGTCTTCGGAAAGAGTCGTGTTGAGTTCGGAAGCGATGAATAAGGCACAGAGGAAAGCGACACCGAAGGCGATAAGGATACCGAAATTCATCCAAGTATGGCTAAAGGAGTACGAATATGACAAGCTTACGAATGTGTTCCCGTTGACTGTATCTTGACCAGGTACAGATCCAACTGCGGTACACACTTGATTGGTCAAACTGACATTTTCGTAACCAGGCCCCTGAGGAACGAGTGAGGCGCATGTGCCATCGAGGGTATGGAATTCGTTGGTTAAGACGCTTTCAAAACCGTAACGAAGTGGCTATGAAAAAAAATCAGAAAATCGAGCGAGGGGGGGGAACACTCCGACGTACGTTAATGTACGAAATCCATCTTAACGCTCCAATCATGGAAGATTTAGGAATCGTGTAACCGGTGTAAATAACTAAAGCCAGTAGAATGAGACCGGCCACTGCTTGAGCAGTAGCTTCACTCTTGAATATCGCAGCAATCGCGCGGAACCAAGCCTTCATTGTGAGTGTCATGGTGAATAAAAACAGATAGAATATACTGCATTGGAACAGATTAATTCGAGAGTAAGGCAATATCAGGTGAAAACGTACAAAAATTGAGCTGCAGTTTGCTGCAAACCCACAATGAAGTAGATTAAAACACCGAATATGATAGTATTAACGAGCGTGATGGGTATGTCGACCAGGGTGAGCGCAACACTCTCTATGAACGGGTGATACATGCCGGCCTGCTTTTGACGATGGAGAATGGGGCGTTGAGCGAATAACGACGGAATCTCAGCCATTGACGATAGGGCGCAGAAAAGCAGGGCACTGGGTGAATGATTAGTCCCAGAAAGTAACAGCTGAAACTAAATACCCACAAGAAAAGAACACCACCTCGAGAAAAATAGGCCGAAGTCGAGTCGGGAATTTTCAGGAAGACCGTTCCAACGATAATACCTTGAATGATGAAGGACAGAAGGTTGAATATCGTGGCTAGAGAGTTCCCGATGAGGATTTGAACACGTCGCTGCATGACTGCACGGGCCTGCATTGGCAGAGAAATGAGATATGGCCTAGAATGAACTGGTGAGCAGCGACAAATGGGACGTTATTCGCAACGCCACTTACGATTGAGCCCTCGTGTGCTTAGCCTTCTCCATTGCGGCACTACTCCTGTAAGCATTGGCTTTCTCTGACTTGTGTCCCAAAACCGCAGACTCTTTGTAAGACGCAATTTCCTGTCGATTCGCAATTCCTAAGTGACTCTCCTTGAACCTCACAGCAAATTCTTCTGCGGTCCTCGGCCGGTTCGCTACGACCTGTCTTGGGATTCGACCAAGGGGATCCGTGACAGCGACGAGAAAATCGGGGGTGGTTTGTCTATTAGCTGGTTCATATCCAAGGTCGATGAAATACTGTCTCGCTTGATTGGCGGGACCAAAGTACGCCATACGACCTTCGTAAATGATGCAGACCTTGTCGAATAGATTGTACAATGTTTCTCCGGCTTGGTAGATAGAAACGATTGTAGTGAGACGGTCGATGTCGGTAGCTATCCGAAGAGCGCGGCCGAATTCGAGTGCAGTGGAAGAATCGAGACCACGAGTAGAGCTTAGCGTTACGATAAATATAGACTCCACGTTCAAGCACAAATAAACTTACTTATCCCATGATCCCAGACGCATCCTGGTAGCAAGAGCTTCAGCGATAGAAACTCGCTTCTTCTCACCGCCGGAAACGCCTCGGATGGAGGCATCCCCAACGGGAGTACGACGTGCATGTTTAAGACCAAATATCGTCATCAACATCTCGGTAATAGCGTTCACGTACTCTGTGCGAGTCTCGCCAGTACGGGCTTGTGGCGCCCGAGTTTTGGCAGCAAACCTCAATGTATCTTCGACGGTCAGTGAGGGAAAATGCACATCGTCCTCTGGACAGTATTGGACGTCACCACGGAAGGATTGTTCGATTTCTTTGGGTGAAAGAGAATCATAATGGACAGAACCAAGGACAGATTGATATTCCTGTGTCTGATTGGCAAGAGTTTTGAGAAGGGTAGAGCAGCCGGATCCAGGACGACCCAAAACAACTAGGGCGAAAGTTGATAAGTACGGAATATGGGATATGACTGATAGCGCAGCTCACGGATCATTTCTCCTGGCTTGACGACACCCTCAAATCCAGAAAGTATTTTCCGTGTTGGCGGGTGTCTGGCACTATGAATCTGTTTGATGATATTGAACGGATTGATCGTAGAGCCGAGAGTTTCCTGATACGAGGCTCCGGAACCCAAACCAATGACAGTCAGATCTTCAAAAACAACACCTAGATGCCGTGATGGGATGTTAGCCCCTTCCTTCCTGGTATGCAAAATCAAAAAATGTAGGGATAATGAGAATCGGAAAAGCACAAACCTCTTTGTGCTATCCTCGAGTGCCTTCTCGAAGTCAAACGGAGCCTCAACTGGTGAAAGAGTAGCGCTTGAATCTCTAGACGAAGACTCTGCGTGCGATGGTGGTTTGCCTTCTTGCTGCTGAGACATCATCGACAACGTCCGCTGCAACTCCCGGACTCCTTGAGGGTCAAAATGATCTACCGAAACGTGAGACGCCGAAGAGCCTCGTCGAGGTCTTGAAAAATGTGCAGAAGCCATAGGTGGACTGTGAGTAGTAGGTTGTGGTTCTAGGGGAGTAGTCTGTCCAGGCTTTTCTTCCTGTATATCCCTAAGTGCGTAGGGATCCATTGCAATAGATTAAGAGAGGAAACCTTTATAGTACGGGAAGGAAGGAAGCTGTAAGAATCGATCGAGGAATTGATTTGCTTTATATGCCATGCAAACGAGATGAGCCTGCGTAAGCGGGAGCCATTTGTCTAAGCCTGTCTAGCCCGAAATGCGGATTGCGCGAAAATCTTTTATTCATGTCGAAGCTACTGTAGCCGAGCACTTTATAGGCCTTGATATTCACATCTTTGGAAGCTAAAATGCTGTAGAAACCCTCCGCAGCCAGTTCACAGCAGGCTTAGAAAGAGACTGGGATAACTTTCGAGAATGAATCTGCAGCGTAAACCCAGGCGTAAACCGAGCCGGATATCCGGTGACAAACGAGTGATGACTCAAGTTCAACCGAGTTCCGCGGCCCGCCTATGCAGCTATACCGACACGCGTACTTGTAACAGGTAAAACCCTGCAAAACCGTATGTATGCTGTACATACATACATAGAAAAAACGGTAAAAGTCATACAGTGATTTGTGTAAGCTAGGTACATATACATACGATACGCAAAAAACCCTACTGCACATCACGATAGGGCGCGGGTTCATGGTTGACAAGGGATGGCGAGATTCGAGGAACAAGAGGAACAAGGTGACACTGACAAACAATCATCAACAAAATGCGCTAGACAAAAACCAACAGAACTATCTATGTGCATATACAGAATTCTGAAGAAGACGGGACGAGATTTCCATAAGATGGAGAAAGAGGGGTTTCGTCAAAATATCTGGCTGGGGTTGGAGGTGTCCGAGGGGGAGGCTGAAGTAAAAGACAAAAGGATGGACTGAGGCGAGAAAATTCAGCGTAGGCTCTTTGCAAATCTTCGTTACTATTAGCACAATTTATGAAAAGAGACCAGTAAAGCCTAACCTAGATGCTTCACAATTTCAAACCAACTCACCCTAAATCTATGATGCAGGGTAGTAAGAGTTCGCAGTAAAAGGCACTGCTAGAACAGAACAAGGAACACTTTCTACTTGTCGGAAACCCGGAATTAAAAAATCGCCCGGGGTGAACACGCGCGTTGATTTCGACAGTACTGCAGACGGCATGCAATATCCTTCGGAGGTAGAAGAGGAAGGCATCGGAGCAGGTAAAGAAGTCGGAATTGTAGGTACGGCGCCTGCAGACATACCCTGTAAGGCACTGAGGTAAGAAGCGAGGGACAAAGACGGATAGAAAGACGGTAAAGCTGTATCGGCAAAGAGGGGATTGAGGCTTGATGTTTCATGTTCAAGAGCAGATAGGTCCAACGCAAAGCTTGTGCCATTGGAAACGATGTTCGTGTCGATGTGTTCGTACATGTTCTTCCGATCAGAAGGGCGCATCAAATCACCAATGATAGAGGGAGCAAAAGAGCAGTCGAAAACGGTGTCCATCGACTGGTCTTGACAATCAAGATCTTCAGGAAGATTGAGGAACTCGGCAGCGAACTCAGCAGCAGAGAAGGATTCTTCCTCGAGTGAAGGAGATGGCGACTTACAAGACGAAGAGTCGTCAACGAGTGATGGTGTGGATGGACCACTGGCTGAGGGAACATAAGCGTCTTCAGAGTAAAAGCATGGTTGTTGTTCCATTACTGCCAGTGTAGCTGCGTTAGTGACTGCATCGACGTCGCTGTTGAAGTAGATATCGGACTCTGGAATATTGGTTCCATTTTCGGGGGAGAAGTCTTCCTCGACACTGGCAGTCGCTGGAACATCTGGTTCTTGGTTATATGTGGTGGGACTGGAACTAAAGACACCATTTTCTACTGTAGACATGAGAACAGGTTTCTTGTAACTTTTCCTAGATATCTTCGGCTTGGGAGCAGATCGCTTGGCGGGCGGAAGCTTCATGGGTTTGTAAAATTTCTGTGACACGTTCTCCTAGATGCAATACAGCAAGGGTAAGCGCATACAAATACACGGATCACGAAATACCTTGACTCCTTCGTCTCCATTTGTTTGAGCTTTTGCCTTCGCGATTCTGCTTCTAGTGAGATTGCTGTGACGATCCTCTTTCGCAACGCGGAGACCTGAACATGTTCAATCATCGTAGGTTTCAATGCCGAAAGAAGAACACACACCGCGAGAATGAAAGTAGTCGTAAAGATGCCGCCTATCGACTTGATATCGAATCTGCAACTCTTTCCTCACGTCGAAGTTGGGCATAATCGCTCCAGGTTTAATGAAAGTTTCCATCTCCTTGACGAGACCATCAGGTAGACGTTCAGCAAGCTCTACGAATGACATTTAAGCCGGCAGTAGATCAAGAAAGCCAGCAAACCTTACTGAACGGGTTGATCCTTCTAGTCTTGTTTTTATCGTCTTGATTCTGAGGATTCAAGGGATCAAAGTCGTCGTCTTCAGCTTGACGCTTTCGTTTGCGAGTGCATTCAGACATAGATTGAGCGAAAGAGGAGGTTTCACAAAGAGAGAAAGCGAGCGATGAGTTGCTAGAGGGCTTCGCGAGCATTATGAGGGCAAGAAATAGCGGAGTACGGGATGGTTTGAGGAGAGTCCTAGAAATCTTGAGACATTGGTCCCAAGGCTCTAAGTAGGGTACATCACGTGGAGTTTCGCGCGCACGGTCACATTCCCTGTCACATTGTCACCTATTCGAAGTCTTCTACATAGTACAACGGTCTCATATCGTCTGTATAAGATGCGTCTGAAAGCTATCGATGATGCCGGCCCAGGAGCAGATGTTCCTGTTACAATATTCTCTCTTGGGACGAAACGAAAATTCATGGCCACACCTAACGACTATCCTGTAAGTGCTGTCACAGCATATCCCGTTCGTCTCCTTCAATGTACAGCCAATAGGACCTGGTGCGTCTAGTGAGGCGGAAGTTCAATATACCAGATGAATGTGTGCCGATATTCCGGTCGCGCGCACCGACCAGCAATCGCTCAGAAGAACGTTTTGAAATTGACGATTCTGCGTACGAGCACATGAAAGGCTACATTGATGAACTGGAAATCGTTATCGATGTAGATGCTGTATCTCGAACTAGAGGTGCGCATCTTTTATGCCGCTTTCTCAAGCGTGTCTAAACTTCATACAGAAGAGACAAGTCTGGAACATGGCGGCGATGTGAAAGGGAAGATGAAAGCCAAAGATACCCCGGTAGTATCTCCTTCCTCTGGTCGAGAAGGTGCAAAACCCAATACCAAATCATTCAATAGACCCCCAACCACTGTAGACATCTCACGGACACTGTCTACGTCGTCTTCCTCTGTGAAACCAAAATCTATTCCTGTGCCTCCTAGCCCAAGGACCCAAACTGATGCACATGACCTTTTCAATGAGAATATGCCTGTTGAGTACGCCTCACCCAAGAAAAAGAAAACCACGAAGCCACAGGAAACTCCAAACACCATCCCACGACATGTCCATAATGTTGATGCTGATGAAGATGAAGTGCTGGGTACCCCTCAACCTGCAGGTTCGAAATCGAAGTCTACCAACTCCAAGGGTAGCTCTAGCGAATGGGAAGAACTTGCTCTTCAATCAAAAAGTTCGCAAGAAGAAGGAAATACGTTGGGTGAATGTTCGTATCTAATTGAGTTCTACTGAATAATCTTCTTAATCATACTGCGTAGCCTCCAAAGGGCAAAAATCGAGTCACAAGGGTGCCGCATCGAAAATCGATGGGGAGATATCTGCTACTGTGAAGAAGGAGAAATTAGCTAAACCGTCAAATTCCACTGCATCCGCAAAAGATACTAGTATGGGATTTTGTTTCGTATGATCTCATTTATTTCCTAATCACGTCTCAGGATTGCTTGCTAGAATTGACGCTATTACAGATAGCCAGCCTGCCATAATCTTGACCCAGGATCCCAACCCTTCTGCCCAGAGTCAAAACCAATCGCAAACTCAAACCCAGACTTCAACATCTACCGAACCCGAACCGCGTTTCAAAATCAGAATTTGGGGTCCCCGTGATCAGAATGGTGAGTTTATGACTAAGAAGAAGCACACTGTTCGCAAAGTACTTGCTGGTGCATGCAAGAACTTTGGTCTCGACCCTGTTCAGTGAGTTGAATTCTTCACATCTGTGGGTATTTAATTTTACTTATATACCGCGTTTTGTCTTAGAGCAAAACTCCAACTGGTAGTCGAGCTCCCTGATGAATTCACTGGTGAGATGGTGTCGCATCACTATGATTGCGACAATGAGGATACTGTAGGCAAGGCAGGTATAGGTCCTGAATCGACGTTGAAAGTTTGCGTGTTAGGAGAGGAGGAGGAGGAAGATTACGAAGAAGGGAGTAGTTATTGAGGGCGCTATGTATGTTGAAAGAATTTATGTACATACTGAAGACGCGATGTTATCCGTCTAGAAGTCGATCTTGCATAATGCACATAGATATGTCTTGGAAAACCCTTTCCAGCGCGCGAACTTGCTGACTGCTCCGACGTCTAGCACCCTCATCGCAGCGGCGATGACACGTTGCCATATAAGTCGAACAATTGGCAATGAGAATATGGGTCATTGTTCTATGAGTGGGACATCTGCACATGGTCAAAGAGGCCTTTGTTCTTCGTTGATGATCATCACTGAACGACAATTCATCGACAGCTTGACCACATTTCCAATTGACGGGACGGCTACGCCACTGAATCGAGCATATACTCTCAGGGGAGTGCGGTGTTATTCCAACGCTATTTTCCAGATCGTAGCCCTTCCTCTCCCATCCTTGCTTTTTCCAAAAACAATTAATGATGTCCTTTATTGATGCACCAAACACGTGATTTGGGTTGTTGTGACTAGTCTGCGACGCGACTTGACTTCAATCTACATCCTCAAGATCCTCTATGCTTTTCCTCTAGCTTTATATTCTGCTTGAAACCCACCTATACGCTTGACAACCACATTTACTACGATACCACCCACAACGAATCCCAAACAGCCCCATCATGTCTGGATTGAAAAATTCGCCTTTCGGCAAGCGCTTGCGCGCATCACAACAGGAAACTGACGATGGTACGCCCAGGCGGAATCGGCCTCGGATAAATTCAGTTTTTGGCGTTTCCCCAGCTGGCTCCGCGACTCCCTCGCTCGATTCACGACCTACAACAAGCAGCGACAGCAGCGGCGGACCGGATTCACCAGTCGATCCACCGCGAGTTGCCAGAGATTATGGGGACAGATTTGTGCCATCGAGGGATACAGGAGATATGCGTACATCTTATCACCTTATGGAACAAGAACCCTCTACACCGTCTAAGAAGAACAGAATCATTCCCTCAGAGTCCGACGCCCTGAAAGGTTTGTATTCCATTTCGAATCTACTAAAAGTTTATTAATCGCTTTGCAGAACAAGCAAATGCTCTATTCTCTTCCATACTTCACACAGAAGTCACACCCCCATCTCCCCATCGGCCATCTTCTCCTACTCGACCACCTGTTGCTTCCACTTCTGCTGCTCCTCCTTCTACTCCCACTCGACGGCGTCTATTCGCTTATAGCTCCCCTTCTCGTTCTAATCCCAGCACTCCTTCTCGCCGCCTCGACACACCCACTGATGAAGCCTATTCGATGAGTCCTGTGCGAGCTCAGAGTCGGCAGTTACTGGAAAGCCCTCGCCGACAGCTCAGGAGTGTTTGTAAGACACCCTACCGTGTTCTCGATGCACCGGAACTTGCAGAAGATTTCTATCTTAATCTTGTGGACTGGTCGAGCACTAATGTGCTCGGCGTCGGACTTGGATCATGTGTATATCTTTGGACCGCTCACAATGCCGCCGTCTCCAAACTATGCGACTTGGCGGAATCGCGGGACACCATCAGCTCGGTATCCTGGGTACAGAAGGTATGTTATTGTCTTCCTGGAAAATGATCAATAATGAGCTCCAACTAACTTAACAGGGCTCAACTCTTGCTGTTGGCACCCTCTCAGGGACATTACATGTATACGATGCCTCCACCCTGCAACTTATACGTACATATCCCCAAGCCCACGGTCAACGTATCGGTGCCATAGCCTGGAATGCGCACATTCTCTCCTCTGGCTCGCGTGATCGGATGGTTCATCATCGTGATGTACGTGAAGCGGATACGAGACCGTTCAAAAGATGCCAAGGACACAAGCAGGAAGTCTGCGGTCTCAAGTGGAGCGGTGATGGAGGCCCATCGTCTGCGAATCTTGCCAGTGGGGGTAACGACAACAAGGTGTGCATATGGGACTTGCGAGGGTCCAGGCGTGCTGCAGCCGGGTTACCAAATGCAGGAAGGCCGGTGCCGGGAACGTCAAGTGGTGATGATGCGGGCGCGGGCGACATACCGCTATGGAAGTTCCACGAGCATACCGCAGCAGTCAAAGCACTGGCATGGGACCCACACGTTTCAGGCGTCCTTGCCACCGGAGGCGGAACGCAGGATAAACACATACGTTTCTGGAATACTGGGACAGGGACCATGCTCAACGAGCTCGACACAGGAAGCCAGGTCCGTCTCTTAGTCTCGGGATGTTGCTCCCTACTTACGATTTTCTTCACAGGTTTGTAACCTGATTTGGTCCCTGACTTCGCATGAGCTCGTCTCTACTCATGGTTTCTCTTCGACCACTGCTCAAAACCAGATATGCATATGGAAATATCCAACTCTGAACATGGTCGCTTCTTTAACTGGGCACACTAATCGAGTGCTTTATCTAGCCATGAGTCCGGACGGCGAAACAATTGTCACCGGTGCTGGTGACGAGACGTTAAGGTTCTGGAATGCCTTTCCAAAGAAAGAATCTAGTGAGAGAGAGAAGGACAGTCGGCTGGATTATGGGAAGTTAATCCGGTAATGGCACTCCTAATTTCTCGAGGTACGGGTACGGGTTTTCTTCTCCTTCTAAATCTGTACTCACATATATCGTATGTCTTTTTGTATCAGCACTTCTTGTCCCCTATTTGCTCTATCTAATCATATACTATTGCGTCAACCTCAACATCTCATTCCTTTCCACATCGACTCATCATATGGCTCTCGCAGCATCTATATACATACTCAGTCTGCCCTTGCCTTGCCTCGTCTGAATGCACGATGACCCCGATTCTTTCTACATGCAATATATAAGACATCATATACATACCTAGATCATCTCTAACACCCCTTCTCTCTGTCATGTACACATTCCTACACCCTACTTGATCTTGCCTGGATAGTCCTCCATGTTCGCCAATCTTTCTATCTATTTTCTTTCTTTGGCCTACACGGGTTACTATGTTGATTGACCTTCTAACCTTGCTCTTGCATTCTTATTCTGTCTCCGGTCTTCTCAGTCGGCCTTTCATCCATATCATAGTAATGTTGGTAAACCGGTTTAGTGTTAGTCCCTTTATCCACTTCTTTTGTTCTTCCTCTCCCTTCTCTCAGGAATCTATCGACTCTTACTACCACCTAGTATATATGGTTTTGTATGTACCTGGATCCGAATATTTGTTACATTATGCTGCATTGCGAACATTTCAATGCATATCAACCAGAAAGTCGTCAGAAATCTCTCTTTGCAAGCAGCTACGTATGATACATATATCTTTCGCAAACAAGTTCAAAATCTACCTACAGATTACAAAATTGACCAATTCCAGGGTAGATCCGTAAAAGCAACGTGAATGTCACATGAGGGGTTATCGATCATAGTCCTCCGCTGCCCCCTGAGCCCTCCTCATCTGCAAAACATGTATACTCGCGAGAGCAAGGATACTAGCTGGAGAGCGCTCTCCAGCGACGAAAGCACCCAAAGCAAAAATCAAAGCCTGCTCTGGGTGCTTTCGCTGCTGGGAAGTGCTCCCAAGTGCTCTGAGTTGCTTTCGGCTATTTAGCCGAACATACAGGTTTTGCAGATGCTGTCCCTCTCTTTCTGCTATCTTTGCGTTATCATTACACACTTGACTACCAGCGCTTGTCGGAATTAGGCGCTCATATGTATCCTATATACTAAAAAGCGACGGGTTAGGCGCCCAAGTAATTTACATAAGCAGCTCTAGGATCCTGCCGCAGAGCGGCGGCGCGGAGCGCCCACAATATTTGCCGCGAAGCGGCACAGTAGCCACTATACTCAGCCTTACTGTATGGTTTAAGATAGACATAGACTCAATGATAACACTGACATTTGTTGTTACTAATAGTGTCATTATCCTCAAAGTATCTGATAAGTGTGGTGTGTTGTACATATATGAAATGATACAGTGTATGGCAACTTGGAATGCCTGCATTCAATGTCTGGAGAAAGTCATGCATATCACAACTCTGACAATGCTCATGCCAGTGATTTTTGGTATCCTATTGAGTATCTCAACAGTATCAATGGCTCTGGACTTCCTCTTTAAAATTGAAAATGATACTCAGGAATCTGGATCCAACTGCCAGCATCTGCAATAACACTTGGGCATTAATTCAAAGCCATAACTAATAATAAGTTGCAAAGCAAGGACTAATGGGGTTTTGGGGGCTTGAGATCTGCAAAACCTGTATTTTTGGCTAAGGGTTTGAAAGCACTGGGATTTGCTGGGATCTGCTCTCAGTGCTTAGCTGAATATCCAGGTTTTGCAGATGGACGTTGAACAAGCTGTGAACACAGCTGTAGCTTGCAGCATGAGCAAAGCAAGCTACCATAGTGAAGGCACAAGTGCTCTCCATCCAGTACCCTTGGTCAGGCAAATATACAGACATTGTTAAGATCATGTACACCATGCAACCGTGCCAGAGGCTACAAGGTATCTAAGTGCAGAGGGTCGAGTGGGACAGTAGTGAAGTTATTAACAACACCGCCGTTACACCGTTAGTCCCTGGAGAACGAGAACAGAGAAGGTGAGAACCAGGAGCAGCCAAGTCGGAGCGGCGGTAACACCGATGACGGGGAGCAAACCAAAGAACTTCTAAGTCCTAAGAGCGAGAAGTACTTCAAGGCAACAAGCCTGAAGACTTATAGGTGAGAGAGGATGAACTCAGTGTTAAGATCATGTACACCGAGTAACCGTGCCAGGGGCTACAAGGTGTCGGAGGGTCAAATGGGACAGTAGTGAAGCTATTAACAACACCACCATTATGCCGTTAGTCCCCGGAGATCAAGAGTAGAGAAGAGAGGAACCAGAAGCAGCCAAGTCGGAGCGGCAGTATTGCCGGTGATGAGGAGTGAACCAAAGAACTTATAAGTCCTAAGGCTAGAGTAGCAAGTACTTCAAGGCAACGAGCCTGAAGACTAGAGAGTGACGAGAGTACAGAGAGAGACTCAAGTTGAGGATGTTAATAGAGTGATCTAAGATGATAATTAAACTGAGGAACTACTGTAGTGTACAGGCAGTATTTATATCTACAGATCAGCATATTGGAGCAGAATGCCAGACTAACTACTAGGAGCTATACGTGTAGTACCTGCAGGGTAAGTAAAAGACAATAAGGAGAGACTAGGTTGAAAGGGTATGTGTAGCAAGAAAGGACAATAAGAAGGAGATTACAGTAAAGAGTGGATCTCGGAGTACTGAGCGGCAGAATGGGACACCGAGGCATGGACTTGACACTCAGTTGGAGAGAAGAATCTAAGTTGATAATTAAACTGAGGAACTACAGTATCGTACAGGCAGTATTTATATCTACGGATCAGCACATTGGTGCAGAGCGCCAGACTAACTACTAGGAGCTATACATGTAGTACCTGCAGGGTAAAGTAAAAGACAATAAGGAGAGACTAGAAGGAATGGGTATGTGTAGTGAGAAAGAACAATAAGGAGAAAATTACAATAAAGAGTATATCTCAGGATACCAAGCGGCGGGGCAAGGTGCCGAGGCATGGGCTTGACAGACATGAAGTACAATGGTGTTAAAGCTCTGTTTAGTGAAGATAAGTCTCTGGACATTGCTTTACTACAGATAGTGTGTACCCAGAAGTTCTTTTAGAAATGAAATGTATGTTGTTGTCAATGAAAATAGCTCATAACACTACACAATGAATCTGAAAGTATGGAGGCGCAAGGCACCGACCAAGGGGGGTTTGGGGGCTTGCCCCCAACAAGCTGATATTAGGGCTACGTAGATGTATTTGTATATCTCATGGCATGCATAGATAGATGCGGAACAATTGGGAAAAAATAATGCCTACTATAAGACATCGAGGCACCTCCCCAAAACTGGACACACTGGGAATTGAACCCAGCACCCCCCGCATGCTAAGCGGATGTGATAACCAACTACACCATGTGCCCTTGTACCTTTATGCATGGTGTATACTCAAGTACATTGAAATCCTTCCATCAACTTTTCTGGTTCCAAAGGCATCCTAATATGCCCTGTTATCAGTATATCAAAGCCGATTATCCAACAAGAATGAAGGCATTTCCGAAGTAGTTTTTTGGAACACTTTTCAAATTCGATAAATGATTCAGATGGTCATGAATGGGAAGTTCGAGCGCTTATATTCCTCCTCTTCCTTCCGACTCCCACTGTCTACATACTGTAAACCTTGTGCCTCTAATTCTTGACTGGATTCGCACTTCGCGAGCGTTAGATGATCTCATTGAGCTGGTTTCCAACCCGCTTTGGATGTTCTTCGATGTAATTCTCGAAGCAAAACAACTGGCGGTACCCAGTGGCGAAATGCTGCCATTTTGCCCAGGTTTTGCCTCATGCCACAGGTTTGGATGGTCGTAGACTGTCGGCCTTTAAACCTTACATGCGGCACACATTCTTTTCGCTCCCTCATCCTGTGTCGGACTCGAAGATTTGGATAGATCCGATTAACTGTTCAGACGGGGATGTTTCACGGGGCTTCTCTCAACGTGTAACGCCGCAGCGCGCTTATTACGCTTTGTGCCAAATGCTTTTTCGACCAATTTACAGCAATACAAAACTTGGCCCAGGTCTTCCTTGTTTATTTTCATCGATATCCTTCAGAACGTCAATACTGAACCTGTAATGGCAAAGTTTGTCCGAACATTTACAACTTTGTTCAGGAGCTTGAGCTCTCGAAAGAAGATTGCTGCTATTGATGTTGAAGGCAAGCCACTATGTTCCGTCTTACCTTTTTTGTCTTGACATCTTGAGCTTGATTAGACACAACTGTGGACACTCCCGATAGTAGCCAGTTACCGCAACAACCTCAACCACCCTCGAAGTCTCGATCAACTTCAAGAACCCTCTTAGAAAGTGCGAAGCTTCTCCTGGATGTCCTCCAATGCGTGTCAGGCGATGTCCCTTTCACTGGTCTTGGGGCAGTGGTCGGTGGGCTGCAGGTTCTATTTGGGCAATATGAGGTACATTCAAATTCTTCAAGAAACTTTACTTCATACATGTTGAATCGTGGACTAGAAACTTACTGAAAACAACGCAGACATTGAGGATCTTCATCAAAATCTTGAACGCCTAAGAAAACATATCGAACCTATCAAGGACGATATACCGGAAAGTTTCAAAGAGTTTCTGACCATCAATCTAGCACCGTGAGTCATTACCGAACTTCGCAGTGCCCGGAAAACAACTTCTACGCCTTGTCATACAACTGTTTTCAGAGGTATTGCGACTATTACCGATGAGATTAACGCAGAAATCGATAAATTTAAGAAGCCTTCGGTGGTGGTGAGATACTTCTATGCGGCTCATGATGCGAAAACCATCGCAGAATTGGCAAGGAGGGTTAACAGTATGTTTGCTGATATCGTGGTAAGCATACACAAGTATCACTACCTTGAGCGTAATTGATGGGGTGCTCGTTCTTTGGATAGATGCAAATTCATCGTATGACTTTGAGGGTAACGATGGTAAGTGTCGAAATTCCTTCAATGGAGGTTTCTAACCATATACTTCCCAGGAAAGCAAGATTAACTTGGACGTGAGTTATTCCGTAGTACCAGTGTCCTCAAAATGAAGCTCGCTCATTGACATCATAGACAATCACGCCCCAAGTAGATGTAAGTGCATGTACCATTCTGTATTCTCTTTATTTGTTGTCTGAGTTTGACTTCCTTCTCAGGCTATCCGTCGACAGTGTATGTCACAAAGCTCTTGATTCAGCCCGAAATTAACATATGATTTCAAAGTGGTTCGGGACAAACTCATAAGGGCTCAGAACGCTTTACCTGACAGCTTCGGTCGGAAAGCCTGCCATTCAGGAACAAGATCTAGCGTGCTCAAGAGCATTGAAGATTGGCTTAAAACGGATACATCGCCACAAGTGTTCTGTCTATCGGGGCAATCTGGTTCCGGAAAGTCTACCGTAGCTGTCACTGTTTTCCAGGAGATACTAGGAATCGGTACTGATATTCGTTTCGCCGGGTTTTTCTGCTCGGGCACATTCGATGATGCGAGTAATCCGAATTACATATTTCCAACGCTCGCGGGCCAGCTTTGCCAATGCGATGATGCCATTTACTCTATCCTGGAGCCTATGCTTGGACAGCAAGATCCCACTTGGGGCTCCGGGAAGACACAGTTCGAGAAGCTTTTGATCGGTCCTCTGGGCAGTGTCAACGGGACGACGTTGCTTGTCATTGACGGACTGGATGAGTGCAAAGGTCTCTTGGACCATGCCTTCGAAGTGCTCAGTACTCTGCTCATTAACGTTAGTAGAGTGACCACACTGAAGGTCCTCATCAGTTCCCGTTCCAATTCTCCGATTTTTGAACAGCTTTTCTTGAAGATTTCCGAAAACCCTTCAGGATACTGTTGCTTTTCACTAGACGAGGACGTCAGCTTGCCTGAATTGCGCCACGATCTACGTCTTTTGCTCGCTGTAGAGCTCAAAACAAAGGGATTCGGCCAAAAGGACATAATCTCGTTACAGAATGTTATCAACAATGCCAACTGCTCGTTCTTCGTTGCTTTGACTGCATGTGAAGAACTTATCAGCCCGTTCGGAGATTCTTCGAAACAGGCGGATAATTTCAAGGATCTGCTTTCGCGCGGGACGAACAAGATTTATGAGTCCGTCATAGAGCGGGCGATGTCCGTCGTCGATTGCAATGCTGATTCTAGTGATCCCATTCAGCGCCGCGGTCTATATGCTGCCTTGGTCATGGTCGCTTTTGGACAGGACTCTTTAAACTTAATCGAACTAGCACCCTTGTTAGCCATTCCTATCGACGAGCTACGAGGTTTTTTCTCCGGCTTTCCCGAGAACATACTCAGTGTCAAGGATGAGACTGTGCTCATTCTTCACTCATCGTTCCAGGATCATTTGAAATCCGGCCAATTGGCCAAATCAGAGGGTTCACTGCAAGATTGCATGCACTTATATATCACTCGACTTCTATTCCATCTTATGAATAACTATCTGCATCGGCATATCTCTGGCCCGGGAGGTTTTCGACTTCATGCGAATACCACCAGACAGTCACCAAGGAAAGATAGTAAAATCACTCCGGATCTATCTTATGCTTGTCGTTATTGGCCCGAACATCTGGTCATGATAAATATGTTGACGGCGCAGGAGGAGAGACATTCTCTTTTCTTCATCTTACAAGAGTTCTTCCATGCGCATCTACTCCATTGGCTTGAAGTGTTAGCAGCACTAGGTGAAATGGATCGTATTGCTTCGGCTCTCAATATCCTGTTGAAATGGATCAAGGTAGTGTTTCTTTCCGACTGAAAGAGTGTAAATTCGAATCTCATCAGGTGTGGCAGGATAATTGTGACTCGGGGTTGGGTGATCATTCATCTTTGGAAGGCACAGTTTCTGATGCGTTAAAGTCATTCAAGTTGTTTCGTACGGCCATAGAGTCATCGCCACATCAAGTCTACCACAGTTTTCTTCTTCCTTGGACGCCCTCTGGCAGGCGACTAGCGGAACTTTACCGCCATGTTGAAGCATCCATCACGGTGGCTGAAGTGACTTGCCATCGAAGACAATTGATCACGATTGAGCCCAGCATTGATAATGCCCAAGAACCTTTAAGAATCAAGCTTTCACAAGATGCGTCTCGAGTCGCGGTTGTGAAAAAAGAACGTATAGAGATTGGAGAAAACGCCCAGGACAGATTTGAGGTGTTTCTAGATGATTCCGGCTCGCAGTCATACATTAACGCATTGTTTGTTGGGAAGGATAATATCCTCGTCACAACGTTATCTCGTTCCAGTTACGCGGAGGTTCACCTTTGGAATGTCGTGTCGAAGAAAATTGAGAAAACCTTACTGCAGCAATACCAAGCAACTGGGTCTAAGATGCTTCCTGTATTGGTGTTTCATTCTGAACGCGGAACTCCCAGTCTGGTCGCACTCTTGACTTCGTCTAAGGTGAAAGTCTGGGAAGTTCGAACATGGAAGGAAAGACTTGTTATACAATGTCGCAGAGATCAAAATCTCCAGAACAGATTGCTCGCTCTTTCCTCGCATCACATTCTAGTCGGGCTTCATTTAAAGAAGTTACCTCGGTCGGGGGGTACAACTAGAACTCTGGATCTGAATTTTGCTGAAGCCCCTCGTTGTGCTACATTCTCTTCCGACGGCAACACACTTGCTATCGCTGGTGATACTGGGATATCACTTTTCACCCATATCCTTGAGGGTACCGCGTTCAAAATGTCTCCCTCCATCGTCCTCCCAGTTTCTCACCAGATTTCTGCCCTAGCACTCAGCCCAGTAGGGCGATATCTTGCTGCCACCGGACAGTCATTTTTGTGGGCTTGGAAATTAGGAGATGAGCAACCATTAATGAGGCTCCAGAACGAACAGAAAAGAACCGTTTCTTCCGTTGTGTTCTCAAAGAACGAGAAGTATCTCCATTGTGCTCATATATGTCCCGGTTCCAGGACGGCATTGTTTGACATGCGAATCATGGAGGCGCCTATATCGGTTCAGATGCCCATAACTGCATTGGCCATGTCCTGTAGTGGCAAGATAGCTACAGGATCCAGTAATGGCACAGTCACTATCTGGGACTCCAGCATGACAAACGTGTCGCGATACTGGAAAAGGGAACGTCATCCTAGTGCAGTGAAATTTGTTACTTTCAGTCTGGACGGGAAATTCGTTGCCTCTATCTCACCGGAGAGAGTGTACATCAGAAGTACTGGTTCGGACCTTGGAAGCAACGAGCTCGCACAAAGGCTACCAGTTCAATCTCTCCCCGAATCCCATAGTTATTCTTTTTCCCGATGCGTATTTTCTGGGGATTCTTCAATATTCCTATGTATTGTGAAGGCTGATACCCGACCTACATTCGCGCAAATATGGCAGATGGCTACCTGGAAACTTCTGGCAGAGTTCGAGCTTGACAGCCGGGATCACTCGCCTGACGAAGATATACAATCCATATCACTATCACAGGAAGGAGATTTGTTCGCTATCAGCGCTAGGACAAACACGTTGGCCATCTATACTCTCGCCCATAACGAATCTTCGATTGACATCAAACACACCCGACGAATATCTGTGGTTGGAAGACCTCCGCTACACTTGTCGTTCACGCTGGACAAAAAGTATATCCTCTCCACTGCTGGCGCCTTTGACATTGAGCGCGGACTTAAGCAAGTCAATGAAATATCTCGCACTGATGCATTTTTCCAGGACGGCTGGATTGTTGATTCTGATGGTCAACAGAGATGCTGGATACCATTCGAAGAGGACATCCGTGATTGGGCGTCCTACAGGTCTTTGCTTGTATTTTGCACTAAGGCATTAGGAAACGTGGTTTTAGTTGGGGTACGTCCGATTCAATGATCATAAATTGTCGCCTCGGTCATTGGTACATAGTAGTACATAGTACGATCAAATTTTTTTTGTAATACTCGTAATAAAGTTGCCTGCCACTAACCACCGTGTCTCCTCGCAGAAGAGTACCATGGCCAGGTGGTTTCCTCATGCATACTCGCTTAATATGGTCATTGACGTCTAACTCTTGCGTGGCAAAGAAGTTGATTGATGGATTACTGATTGGAAGCCTCGCAAAGCAACGAATCATGATAAATTGGACGATTTGGAGTTAATACGGTCGCTCTGCAACCACTATGTCTGCCCCATCCAAAATACCACAACCACCGACGCTACCTTTCATTGGCAATGTCGCCCATCTTGACAGAGAGTTGCCCATCCAAGGCTTCACCCTTTTAGCTCAGCAGTATGGAGAAATATATCTCATTGACATTCTTGGTATGCAAGAACGATGTCATTTTTCCCAGTTTTTCTCTTTGTGCTGAATAGTCCGATAGGTCGCAAGCTTATATTCTTGAACACGCAAAAACTTGTGAATGAAGTTTCTAATGACGCTGCGTTTCGGAAAGGCGTAGTAGGGTCGCTGAATGAAGTACGGTATCTTTCTGGTGATGGTTTATTCACTGTGCGTCTTATGTTTGGGTTTGGAAAAACTTGGATTCACCCTGAGATATAAGGCCTATGAAGATGAGCCCAACTGGGCGATTGCACGTACGTGTTATTGTGAATCGATTACTCTGCCGTTCTTGATGCTGTTTTATAGATCGACTCTTGATGCCTGCATTCAATACTATGGCCATTCGAGATATGATGGAAGACATGCGTGATATCTGTAGCCAACTTCTTCTCAAAGTTAGACTTCTTATTACTGCTCCGACCACCTCGTTCTGATCTTTCTTTACAGTGGGAACGGTACGCCGGGATACCACAATTTCCTTGTCTATGTATCCTCAATCTGTTTGATGAGCTTCGGACCGGACCATGTTATTGATCCATCAGACGATCTTACTAGAGTGGCTCTCGATACTATCGCTCTGTGCTCTATGTCCCATCGGTGAATTGATTATTTTCGTCAAATCAGAAAACTGTGGGGCTGATTTTGTTTCCTAGATTGAATTCCTTTTACACTGTGCGTCACACTTCTATCACCCGATCATCATCATCCTCAACAAGGTCCACAGGAAAATCAGCCCGCCTTTGCCGCAGCTATGACCGATTTCTTGAAAGAATGTTACATTCGTTCTACCCGACCAAGTTTTATGCAGGCCTTGATGTCGGGTACCACAGCGAAGTGGGAAAGCGACGCAAAATTTATGACGGATGTTGCGACTCGTAGTAAGCATCCTATATCACAACGTTGTTCAAATATAACTCAGCAACTCTTGACAGTTCTTAACGAGCGAAGAGAAAATCCTATCGGGAAGAAAGACTTGCTCGACACCATGCTTTATTCAAAAGATCCCAAAACGGGGCAGGGCTTGAGCGATGATGCGATAGTGAAGAATGTATGAGCATCAACTTTCAGTTTTTGGGTTGTCAGCTTGATGCCTAATGACCTTGTGTCCAGCTCCTCACTTTTTTGATAGCAGGTAACTTGGTGACTTTGTTTGATTTACACTGACTTCTTGGCTGATTACATCTGTGCAATCCTCAGGTCATGAAACCTCTTCAGGTACGCGATAGGGCATTCGATGATATCCCTCACCCTCTCAGTCCCGTATTAGGCCTTATGAGTTTCATGACTTACTACCTAATCAAAAATCCCGAAACAATGCGCAAATTGCAAGCGGAGGTCGACGAAGTCCTTGGTGGACAGCCTGTTCAATACCAGGACTTGAGCAAGATGCCTTATCTCACCGGTAAGTCATGATTTGAGATGATATTAAATGTTTAATCAACCTGCAAACAGCGGTCATCCGAGAAACGCTTCGTCTCGCTCCTACCGCTCCCATGCGGATGGTAAAGTCATTAGAAGACACCTATCTTGCGAACGGAAAATATTTTGTCAAGGCGGGTTCGTCTTTGATAGTCAACACGTGGGTGTATCAGAAGGATCCCAAGGTTTGGGGAGAAGATGTAAGTCTCCGTGCATAGCTGTTTGCCTGTGAAGTCATTACTTGGACTCCATTCTTCTCAAGGCTCAAGAGTTTCGCCCCGAAAGAATGTTAGACGGAAAATTCGAAGCACTTCCGGTGAGCTTCTAGGTTTCTTGGAGATATTTATTGTCAAGCTAAACCTTCATTCAGCCCCAGTCCTGGCAACCAGTACGTTTTCAGCGAGTTCCCATCAATGGTGGTTTTTAATGAAGATCTTTGGCTTAGTTTGGATTCGGAATAAGAGGGTGCATAGGTCGGCCTTTCGCATGGCAGGAAGTCAGCCTTGTAATGGCATCAATTCTGCAAAAATTCGATCTGTCCTTTGTGGACCCAACTTACAATCTAGAACTGAAGCAAGCACTTACTGTCAAACCAAAAGATCTATTTATTCGTGCCAAGCTCCGCCATCAAGCTCCCCATTTCTACCCAACTGCATCAATTCTCAAACAAGTTTCGCAGAATAGTACCGCTTTATCTGTGGCTGCGGTATCCGAAACCGAAGCGAGACGTCCTATGTATATTTTCTATGGATCAAATACTGGAACTTCGGAAGCTTTCTCACAAAGAATCGCGAATGATGCTCCGAGCTATGGTGTGTAGGCTTCTGGAATCATTGGGGAAAGAACTGAAGTCGTAATGTAGGGTTTGCACCCAGACTTGGTAGCCTTGATTCAGCAACTGGCCACCTCCTTACCGATGGCCCAACAATCATTTGTACTGCTTCATATGAAGGTATATACATTGCCAATGTCGAAATCTGCTCATGTTGATACTGTCCTTGGATTCGCAGGTCAACCTGCGGATAATGCTGCCCGTTTTGTTGATTGGATATCCACTCTTCAGCGTAGCGAGCTTCGAGGCGTCCGTTATGCAGTTTTCGGTTGCGGAAATAGCGACTGGACCCAGACATACCAACGAGTACCTACGCTGATCGACGAAAAGCTACAAGAAAGTGGTGGAGAATGTCTCCTTCCTCGAGGCGCAGGAGACAGTAGTAAAGGAGATTTCTTCGATATATTCGACCAGTTCACAAGGGACCTATGGTCGACTTTAACGAAGGTGAGGACAAGCTTGCTGACTTTTTCATTCCGTTTACATGGCTTGTCAATTTGTCAGGTCTACTCGACTGTACACTCCGAGTCTTTGGATTCCGGGTTCAAAGTTGACATCGACTCTGGCGCTAACAGGCCGGCTGCTTTGCGTCAATCTGATGCAGCCCTGGGTTGCGTCATCGAAAATCGCGTTCTGACAGCCCCTGGTCATCCCGTTAAGAGGCATATCGAATTCAAGTTGCCTGAAGGTTCAACATATCGAGCGGGTGACTATCTCGCAATGTGAGTGATTCTGTGAGTATCCCGCTGACGCTGACCCTATGCTCTTTGTCTATAGTTTGCCTCAGAATCCTCCTCGAAACGTTCGCAGAGTTCTTGCGCATTTCGGCCTTTCCAATGAACAAAGTGTATGTCCGTCATTTATCTCATTGTACCTTCTGTACCAACTTGAGTCGGTAACCTTAAGGTTACGATTTCTTCTATTTCTCCAACGTTCCTTCCAGTGGACAAACCTGTCTCACTGACTGAAGTTTTGAGTGGCTACGTCGAGCTTTCACAGCCAGCTACCGCTCAAGATCTGCGCACTTTGATCGATGCGACAACCGACGACGCCGTCCGGGCGCAATTAGTCGAGCTTCAAGAGTCCTATCAAAAGACTGTACTCTCTCGCAGAATCTGTGTCTTGGACCTTTTAGAAAAACACCCCAACGGAATCAGTCTCGATCTTGCCACCTACCTCCGTATGCTTCCACCCATGCGAATAAGACAATACTCAATCTCCTCTTCTCCGTTGTGGAATGCTGAGCATGTCACGCTTACTGTGAGCGTGCTTGACGCTGAACCGTTGTCCGGAGAAGGAAAGACATTCCTTGGTGTTGCGTCTAATTATTTATCAGAGCTCGTTCCGGGAGATCGGGTGCAGATGTCTGTGCGTGCTTCCGCCGCTGCTTTCAGACTACCAGAGGATCCCGAGATACCGCTCCTCGCGTATTGCGCGGGCTCAGGACTGGCTCCACTGAGAGGGTTCATACAGGTATGTACAATGCTGTACAACTTGCTTTATTCATTAAACTCACGCCAATGCCCCATTAGGAGAGAGCCTTGCAGAAAATGTCTGGTCGAAAAATTGGGAAGATATTGCTTTTCTTTGGCTGCCGTGATCCCGAGGGAGACTATCTTTATTCAACGGACGACCTTGCGGAATGGTCAAAGCTCGGCGTGGTTGATATTCGTCCTGCGTTTTCGAGGGTTCCAGAACGTTCGAAGGGATGCAAACATATTCAAGAGTACGTCATTAACATTTCTTTCTCAAACTGTTAGCCAACTCGAACGCTTTCAGTCGATTATGGGCTGACAAAGAGGACGTTGTGGCCGCCTTCAATGACAAAGCTCATGTAAGCCTTTTCCCTGTCTTATATAAGAGTGTCATTCAGTTTCTTGTCCAGTCTTTTATTTGTGGTTCGAACCAGATAGCAAAAGCAGTCAGAGCGCAATCGGTAGAGATTTTACGATCCCTGCGACCCGATTTAGACCAATCTCAAGCCGTGAAAGAATTAGAATCGGTGCTGAAAGGGCGTTTTGCAACGGATGTGTTCGATTAGGAGTTTTTCACTAGAGCTCACTTTTGTAGTTTATCTGTGAGGAATTCTAGACCTAGTCGCAGCCAATTCCTAAAAAGGAAGTTCGGTATCACAATACTTACATAAGAAATTTTTGAATCGGTTGAAAAAATTCTTGACCTCCAAACCTACTCCAAACATTGTCCAAAGGATTTTGAGCTTAGGTGGATGGTACCGTTATTCAAATATTCAGTGCCAACTTGTGCCAATCGGTAGACTGATCAAACACGGACTCCGGACTCAGACCATGGCCCAGTACCTCCTCCAACCTCGTATCGAAGCAATTCCACTCTATCTCTCTCCCGACGACACTTCGTTTCTCAAAACACAAATATCCTCAATTGAGATAGAAGTGACGCGTCTAGAGATTCAACTTTCGCAACTCAAATGCCAGCTCAAGAAGAAAAGACAAAATCTTGCGTTTATGTATAATATTCTTGCACCAGTTCGCCAATTACCCTTTGAGCTTTTGTCCAACATTTTTATCGAATACTGCTCTCTCGCTATCAAAAGGACTAGACCTATCCCGTCCAGAAAAAGCTTGAAACCACAATTGCTCTTATCACAAATCTGTTCGACATGGAGGCAAGTCGCTTTTGGGACGCCTAGACTTTGGTGCGAACTCCGGATCTTGTTGAGCCCAAAAGCCGGGATCTCTTTACACGATGTTGATTCAATGATGGTCGACTCTTGGCTCGAGCGCAGTGGATCACTTCCTTTGCATATCTTGATTGCACAGTGGCATCTGAACAGTTTTCTTGCTCCTCAAAATCTCCTAAATCGACTGGTTCCGTTTTGCAATCGCTTGCAGTCATTGTGCTTAGCACTACCTCTCCAATGCCTTCCTTCATTCCTCGACAGACAACCGGCTTTTCCCGTTTTGAACAAGATCGACTTAACTCTTCTTCAGAATGCAAGTAAATCAGAATTTAGTGATGTCATACCAAATTTCCCTCAATGTCGTCGATTTACAACGTTTCTCAACGCGCTTCAATTGCGCACCGTCAAATTGAACCTGTCTTGTTCAGCATACGGCAATAGCTCTTTCTTGGCTCAAACCGTATTCATGATTCCCCTCCCTCTGAATCAGCTACACTCTTTACATCTCGAACTTCGTGACCCCGGCGATTATTACTCTCTGTCTGATGCTCGCTCCTACTTTGACTTACTTCGTAATTGCCAGCATACGGTAGTCGAGTGCCGGTTCGTACGATGTCCTGCATGGCTATGTGACGCATTGCTCAAGGTTTCCGGATCTATGGTTTTTCCCGCGCTGAAGGTTCTCTGTCTGGAACAGTGGCAGGAAGAGAACGAGGCGCGGTTTATCCAGCATATCACTGTCCCGTCTCTTGTTACCCTCCGTATCGATCACAGTGATTATGGCGGGGATGATCCTTCTGACTCGTTCTCCCGGCATCTCATCGCCCTTAACACGAGATCCTCCTCCTCGTTATCGACACTGGAATTAATCCGCGTGCGTTTGATGTGTACAGAGGACATCCTTTCTGTCCTTGTCGTTTTGCCGACTCTCAAACACCTGAAGCTCAACGACTGTAATCTCAACACGAAACTGCTGATGCACGGACTCCTTTGCAACTCGGAAGGACAAAAGTCTATAATCTCAAAACTCGAATCGTTGCATCTGGTGGATTTCGAAGTTATCCCGAAAGGCTGTGAAAACTGCATCGTCGACATGGTAGAATCTCGCACCGTTGTGAATGGTGATTCAAGAGCGTGCTTCAGTACTTTGACGTTGGCCTATAGACATCATCGAATTACAGAGACAATGATTACTCGGTTGAATGATCTGCTGCTTCACTTGGATCTAAAGGCGAAAGACTAAGAAGGACCTAGACTAGATCGCAATCAAGGGTTCTCAAGGTGGGTACGGGAGGGTACGGGCTGCTACAGGTGGAATTGTTGTACATACATGTTTTTCTGACCGTTGCCATGTCATTCTTATATATAGACTGTACAGCCCCTAAGTAGATACTCAGTGAGACTGAATGGGACTCTGTCGTTGCACACTTTTTCCAGACCTACGATGACAGCAATGTCCCGCCGGCTTTTAGTGCTCACCCCTGTCCTTGTTTTGACCACATTCGTTCTCTACCTTTACACATCGCACGAACTTGGACATTTCTCTGCCCTTTCGACTTTCTACAACTTTTCCTCGGCGTATACTCCGCCAACGCCCCCTTTGGATCTAGGTTTCATTTCCAAAACTTATGTTATTTCTCTTCCGCACCGGACAGATAGACGAAATGATATCGTCCGTCTCATGAATGGGCTGCAGATATCTAATTGGGTGTATCACGATGGAACGTACGCGAATACGTCTATCGTCCAAGATTTACTTCATAACGTCCAAGCTCAGCGAGTGGAGAACGAAGATTACTCCTTGCAGGATACTATACACCTACCGTTTTCCTGGCCAGCAGATGCAAACAACAAGTTCCCCTCATACGATTCCAACTCATCCTCTGATCCCAATTCGATAGCCCTCGCTGGCGCTGAGCTATGGCTTTCACAGCCTACACCAGACGTCCCGCTCCCGAAAACATCGATGATCTGTGCGGAGGACAACTTTCGGCTAACTAAGTATTCTGCTGAGATGCCGCAGTGGCGGTATCTGACTCCGGAACGAGTTGCCGCATTTCACTCACATCTCACTGCTATACGACGTGTCGTGGACGACAATGCTCGCGCTGGGGTAGATCTGAGTAGAGTAGAGGGGAAAATACAGGAAAATATTGCATTAATCTTGGAGGATGACGTTGATATGGAAGTGGATATCAAGGAAAGGATGAGTGTGCTGTTGCCGATGCTTCCTTATGATTGGGATATGCTTTTCTTGGGTGTGCCACATATATCATATTCTCTTCAATCCTCTATCATTGATTATATATTTTCAGGCTTCTGCTGGTCCAAGGAAACAATTCACCCTGTCGTCGAAGATCCCTACATTATCCCCAAAAAGAACCTTCTCTATCCCTCTTTCCAACCTCGCTGCTTACATGCTTATGCGCTCTCACCTGCCGGTGCTGTTCGCCTTCTCATGCATCTCCGCAATGAGGCTTTCGCTTATGGTCGTTCCGTCGACCTCGCAACTGAGTGGCTCATTTGGGACCAACGCGTCAACAGTTTTACCGTGGTCCCTCCTGTAACCATACAAAGGAAGGTGACCAAGACGGATATCACGCTTTTCGGAGGTGCCCTTTGGAAGGAGAAATTGGAGGAAGGCGTATTGGGAACTAAGCAAAGTGGAGACGAGGTTTAGGCCTTTTCTATATCTGCCCACCAGAGTTGAGAGCTACCGTCATGCTCATCCACACTCCAGATTTCGCTGGAACCTTTTTCTCCGATGCTCTGAACTTCTATGGTGCACGTCACCTAGCTGCCACTACCTGTGCACAAGCGTGGGAATATTACATAAGCGGCAAAATCGCCAGCTCACTACCAGACACGATGTGATACACATAGAATTACATGTGGACTGAATAAAATACATGTAGAATTAACGTTGAAATTGTTACGCTATAACATCTGCTAAGCATAATGCAAAGAAACTCATGCTTATGCAGGCTGGGCATGACAACATTTGAGGCTCAGCATACTGCCCAAGCCAGACCTGCAACCCCGAGATGTCAGCAATGAATCTGATTTGGAAGAGGCTGAACTGGCCTTGAAGATGGCCTCGAGGAGCTTATTTACTGAATCACTGACAATGTATCAGTAGATAAATATTACTATATCAGGAAATTTTAATATTACATAATATTACCATAAAAGGAAACGGCAAAAATGGCCCCATGATTTTCCTGAAATTCAACTTGTTCCAAAATCCCTCTAGAGCATTTCATCCTCTATCTATTTACTATCTTTTCACAAGAGGATCAAAGGATTCATCTACTCCTTGAGGCTGCTCCCACGCTTGTGCACAGGTAGTGGCAGCTAGGTGACGTGCACCATAGTCAGTGCTTTACGCTCAGGGATACTGTACTATAATGTATGTTTATCACTCATAACAGTCAAACTCGATTTTCTCCAGTCTCTCTTCTTTGGTGTTTCAAAGAGTTTTGCAACCTCACCTCGAGTGTTCGCGTTATCCCTCAGAGAAACGAGTCGCACTTCAATACATGCAGCTACTGATGGTTATTGCAAGGTAGTACGTGTATATAACCTCCTTTAATCGTTTCTTCTTTCTTACCCACTTGCAGCCAAACAACGACCATTATAGACCCGTGTTCAGTGCTCAAGCTGAGATGTGCAATGAACCATGCTTACCTTAAATGCGGGCTGTTCACATAATTTTCTTTAGCAACGATGTTGTCCACTCCGGTACTATTCGTTGTAGGGGCAAAAAGCACAGATCGAACGTAATAACGTTACGATGAGTATTCAAAAATATTGTTTATTGGTATTTTATTCACCATTGACATACTTAGCGTTCAGTCTCAACTAAAAGCAACATCGGCGGGTAAGAGGTGGTTTTTATCAACGTCTAACTATCATCCTCGGAATCTGACGACTCCGACTCAATGATTTTGACTACAGCACGCCTCATAATAGAAGATTTTCTTCTCCTTCTGGGGATGCTACCAGCCGTTGGTTGGATTTGTCCCTTCGCAGAATTCTTTCCCACAACATCTGATCGGGGGGTAATACTGACAAACTGTTCAAAGCCACGACGCTCTCTCAGAGGGGTTTCGGATAATGTGAGAGGAGGGGGTACGCGGATTAAAGGAAGGTCAACGAGTTCGGGTATTAAGGATAAGAGGGTGAAAGAAAGGGCATCGGAGTAAGAGGAGGGAGAGAGCGTCTTCGGCGAGTAATCTTCATCAACGTCGACGGATATAGAGGGATAAATGGTTTGAGTGTTAATCGTCATGACGGATATCAACAGCGTCAATGAACTTGTTATGTAGTTTTGGTTGGTTGTGAGTGTACGAGGGCAAGTTGTATTGAAGTTTGAGTGTTCAGAAGGGGCCCTCTTATAATCGAGGTATAGGGGCTCTCCGACCATCTTCAGCGAGACTTGGTCCAGACCTCATGCATTCAGACCTGTCTCAGCCTGTCTCGTGTCCTCGAAGCATTACAAGGGCCCCCGAACTTGGAGGGTGAATATGATCTGGACTGAGGTCCAACTTAAGTCGAAAAATAAATCGAAACAGAGCAGATATATCTTGTGTCTGACCATAGGACACTGCACAACCGACCCTCACTGACCATCGTATGTATCTCATTCAAGTTCATCTTGCACACGAGAAAACTCTGTATCCATTTCCCGCTCTGCAATATTTAGAAATGTGGGGAACCTTACGCGTTGAAATTGAAAAGATACGCTGGGCTCTCATAACTTTGTCATGCTTATCCGTCATCCAGCATGTCATTGTGAATCCCAATCAGTCAGGGGAAAAACCCTAAATGTGAAGGGGTTTTTTCGCAGTCTTAGAGAGTGGTCTCTAGATATTGAAAGATGATGTATGGGTCTTTCATTGCAGAATAATCACGTCTCAACTCGGACCTGCATATGCAGTTTCCGGGATGGGAAGCCAGTGAGATCAGTGAACGCCCGTAGTAGGCCGTAGTATCATGTTCTGTGTATCGATGATGTACACTTGCATATGCTAAAGGAGACTTTGAGGAGATCATGAGCTGCATTCTGGATTTGAAACCTTTGAATATCTATGCGAATACTGGGACTAGCATCTTCAGCCTGAGTCGATGCTAGTCACTCGAGGGCACCATGCCTGGAGGGAAGGGGACAGGGGCTTACAGTACAGCGATATATAGAATGTATCAACTCATACTTCATGCTACTGGAACTGGATGCTCAGACTTGACCGTAAAACAGCTCCGGTAAGGACGCATACATCCCAGGCCTTGGTTCAATAACTCCAAAATCAATGCACACTGGCGCCAGCCATAAGCGATATTATAATCGTGACTGTAGTACTCACTCCGCTAACCTTAAGAGAATGGAATCATGCTAGGCTTTGGGCAGTTGAATTGGCCAAAGAAGGCAAAAAGAGCGACCGACTCCAAAGGATCCGATCTATAGGAATTTGATTGTTTTAGAATTATAGTTGACGATTTATAGCGCGCGAAAGGGATGTTGGACGAAGCCAGGCTCAGCGCCTGAGATCTTTGTAGATGTATGCTAGTATTTGATACTTGAATTTACGGAATATGATCTCCACACAGCTGTGTGCTACTGCTTATGGTTCGCTTTGCGCAGGTAGCAGGAAGTATTAGCGTTGAAAAATCTGGACCCACTAACAATAATTATTTAATCATGTATCTAACCTCCGGATCCATTTCTCCCCGACATGGATCGGTTTCGAAATATTGTATGTGTCGTTCTCTCAAGTCCGATCGACTATTGATTTCATATAGAGCTGAGGACAACAGTCCCAGAGAGGCTCATAACCGGCTGTTTCGACTATTGCTTTATGGCTCTGCAAGTTCATCAATCATGGACTCGGGGGATTTTTGATACCTCTATATGCAGTTATATTTACGGTGAGCCAAATGGGAACCGGTTTTCTCTGTGTAGCGCGGCTGCGTTCCGTGAATGGTGAAGGCATCATCAGAACAGTCAATTGTCAGCTTTGCTTCGACTAAATCAGATGGCCCACGGTACTCGTGCTCTTTGTATACGGTAGATGTGCCGTATGGGTTGTTCTTTGCTATACAGTGACACTCTTCGGATCTGCTGTTACAGTTTCACTGCCGTGTCCTGCTGTGATCAACTGGTAGGTTCTTGACGGACACTCCCATTAGCGCTTGGGGGCAAGAGGATGCCATAAGAAGCCCAAGGTGCGTAGCAACCAGCACTTCTTTTTCTCTCCCACACAACTAATCAACATTCGCTCAGTATCAGAATGCCCAGCCCGCCCAGGATTAGCACAATTCCCGGAAGACATACAACATCAGAACCTTGCTCTCCTGTTGATTCGCCTCCAACTAAACACAGACACACAGACTCGGATCCCGCCTTCAAACTTTCCCTGACCCCTCCCACAGTCTATCATAGCTTGGCTTCTAGCTTCTCGTTCTCAACTGGAAGCCTCAATTCCGATCGATTGGGTTCCGCTGGCGGTGGTCGAGGTCGTAGTCTGCACGCACCGGTACACATATCACCACCCCCCTCGCGCGATACCAGTGTCGGCTCACAAGACTCAACGGATACGCACGGATCCTGGCGCAAATATTTTAGTCCCAGATCATGGAAGACCACACCGTCGAAGAGACATGCACCTGTTCCTAAAGAGCAGACCGATGCGTATTTGAGAACGAAAATGGTACGGTTCTTCTTTAATCTGACATCCTTGGTACTGATGAGTCGTATCGTCAGCGCGTTCACTATGCTGTCAAATCAATCGGTGAGGTTGCTCGTACCGGGATCGAACTTGTTGCAGACACAGGGGAACTCATTCCCGTGCCTGGTCTCGCAACCGTCGCCAAGCTACTCTCGAGCATTTGGGACGCGTTAGATGAAGTCGGTGTACGTCGCCTTTGTCTGACCACGACATCTATGCACGCTCTCATTACAGTCTTCAGTCTAATCGGCTTGCATGTTTACGTTTAGCTGGTCGCTGTGCCGACTTTCTTCTCGCAATATATGAGGAAATTCACGAGAGGGGGGATAGAGTCACTGTAGAACTTGCGAAACCTCTCAAGAAGCTTGAATCGTACGTCGGATGGACTTTTTCAAACGTATAATCTCACATACCTTTTCCTCGTAGTTCTTTCAACATGATTTTCGATCTCATGGTAGAACTCAAGGACCAACCTTTCTGGAAGCGTTGGCTTGACAGAGACGAGATTCAGGCGGATATCGAGAGATGCCACGAGTCACTGCATGATTGTCTGGTCCTCTTCAATGTCAGCCCACATATTTACCATGATGGTCACTGTTATGACAATCATTGACCACCCTCGTAGATGTCTATTCTTACTCGTATCCTAAGCAACGTATCAACCTCATCAAACCAGCCTGTCGAAGCCATACCAGGCGTCCTATGGTCCGGTTCCAGAGACACGGCTCACGTAGATCTGGACCCGGTCGACCTCGATGACCCTTCTCTCGGCCGCCTGCCTAAATTCAGTTCCTCCCCTCCCCTAACAGACGACCTAGGAATTACTGACGCAGAACGAATCCGCGCCCGTCTTCGTGATCTCCAAAATCATCAGAACGAACTGGACAAGGCAGCGGATATGACTGATCTACGCGCACTTCTGTCTACCGCACTAAATGCCAAGAATGACTTTGATATGCAGAAGGTGTTACAGGTAGCGGGAAAGGATATGCCGAAAGCCATCCGGACGTTGTTGGGGGCTTTGGAGGGGAAAGGTCCGCAATGGAAACCTACACCTGGCTCGGCAATGCGCTCCGCAAATTTGAAGCTGCCGCACACGAGGGCGTTCACTTGGCCGTTGGACGAAAAGCAAGGTAGTGTGCTGGATGGAGAGCATATCGAGTCGGACATTGCGAGGTTGGTGCAGCGGACTGATACGGACCTTCCGAGCTGGACTATTGGCAAGTACGTCTTTGAATTCATTTCCTTGGGATCTTTCTAAGGCAAAATATTCTTTCAAACAGGTCCGATGTAGTATTCCAGGACCTCGTAGGTCGAGGTTTTTTCTCTAACGTGTATAAAGGAACCTGGAGACACCGGATTATTGCCATCAAGGTCCTCGAACAGACTACTTCCCGAGATACATTCCTTTCGGAGCTCAATGTCTGGAAATCTCTCAACCATCCTAATATCCTACGACTGTATGGTGCAAGTGACTCTCACTCCGAAAGTATCGGTCCTTGGTTCTTCATCAGTCCGTATATGAGGAACGGGACCTTGTCGGAATACTTGAAGCGGTTGGAATGGGACGGGGGCATGGATATGGGGACGTCCATGGTTTCAGAGGTGTATGGGGATAGCTCTGTTCCTGACTTGTTAAGATTTATGGAGGAAATTGCAATCGCTATGGAATATATGCATTCTGCAGAGGTTGTTCACGGAGATCTCAAGGTATGTTTCTCTCCACTGTCGTGGTTTACCTCTCCCTTACCCGTGTTTCATGTTATTTATCAGGGAGCAAATGTCCTGCTCGACAACGATTTGCGATGCGTATTGGCCGATTTTGGCCATAGTAAACGCGAGTCAGAAATTTCATACAAAAATGATAAGCATGCCCGTATGCTCCGTTCGTACTAAGGCTCTTAAACACTAAACACTAATGTTTAATGTAGATGGACTTCGTTGGCAATCGCCGGAACTTATGGCGGAGCGCTCACTAATCTCAAAGGAGAACGATGTGTATGCGTTTGCTATAACCTGTGTCGAAATCGTCACTATGGGAAGTCTTCCTTGGCCGATGATAGCAGATGACGTGGTCAAGAAGCGTGTCTTGGGTGCGTAGTCTTTCGACATCCCATTTTCGTGATGTCGGAACTTATATGTTCCTCTGCTGACCCTGTTTCTGTAGAACAAAACGCTCGACCACCATTCCCATCAAAAATCGTAGATCGTTTGGGAATACGGGACATGCTTGACCGGTGCTGGGACGATGAACTCAAGGAAAGGCCAACATTTTCAGATGTTGTCAAACAACTTGAGAGTTTGAAAAATGGATTATCATTCTATCAAGCTCGATCGCCAACACAGTCACCTTTGCTGAATAGTCCTCCTCCGAGTCATCGTAGCCCGCACTCGGCGCCGGTGCAGTTACCGTCGTTATACTCAGATGAGCCACATGGAATGCACGGTCACGGGGAATTCGAGGGTCCTGAGTTGATGGTGACACCGGCTTCTACTGCACCTAGTCGGAGTAGCACTATACGGCCTCATGCCAACTTTTCCAAGTAACGGCGTTTGATTTTGCGTTGTTCTATCTCTGATTCTAATACTCACTCACGTATCCGCTACCCTCTATCACTCAGAGATACTTCTTAGTTCTAATTATTCACTAGCACAAGGCTCCCAAATGGATACCAAGGACACTGAACGTTAATCTACAAGGATCTCATGTAGAAAGACGGATGATTTTATTTACACACATATACTGCATCATCTAGCTACCGGAATCTTTGTCATATAATCTTGCTGATACTTCATCCTGATTCACTTACTAGTCGTCGTTGGTCAAAGGGATGCTTATTTAGCTCATTCGCTATTTACTGAGAATTCGGCGCCAAATCAAGACATAGGCGCCTAATCAAGCTTTATCACCCCACATGGTCGGTGCGCCACAGCTCAATGCTTGAGACCATGAGTGCGCTGGTGGTGCGCCTCTATTTGTTACATATACGCACAAGAATCCATTTGCCACCGCAGCGCTCCACGCAATCTATGCCAAACGCGTCCACGGCCGAAACACGCGATTCAGTCACGATCGGACTTCCCTACGTTTACTTTACCAAGTCTCAGTCCAGTATAAATATTTCCTAGCTCCTCTCGCTAATATTATCTTCGACCTAAACAACCATCACAGATCTAGTATTCGGATTTCTCAATGTCACCCATACACGGGGATGCGCCTACCGGCACCCACGACTCTTATGACGACGTCAATGGTGATTATTCGTACCTCGCCAGCGACGGCCACGAAGATATTGACGACGTGCAAGCATATCCGCTTATCAAACCCTACCATGATGCGGATAATTATATTCATCAAATCAAGAAGAATGATAACGACAGTCCAGAGGATGCCGGGCGAGATGACAAAGAGTTCAAAGTCGACGACAATGAAGCAATGATTGGGCATGGCGAGTTTTTTGACGCCGATGGAGATGGAGTCTTCTCGCCGTAATTTAGTTTACTCTTTTTCATCGGTCGTCCACTGAAAATCTTATAGCATCGACACCTTTAGAGGCTTCCGCGCACTCGGATACTCACTCGTAATCTCGCTATTTTCTAGTATGGTCATTTGCACCATGTCCTATTCTTCCTTGCCCGCTGGTCACTGGCTTCCAGATCCGTTCTTTCGAATTTACGTAGATGGGTTGCACAAGGCCAAACACGGGAGCGATAGTGGAAGTTTCAAGAGGGACGGCAGGTTCGACGAGAAGAGGTTTGATAAGTTCTGGAGGTAAACTTTGTGTCCATCTCATAAATGTCATTCACGCTGCGACATCTGCGCAGCTCCCACACGGACGCTCCTCACGAGGAAATCACTCCCATCCAATTATATCACGCCGTTGCCGAAAGGAGACTGGCTGTAAGTGGGATCTACTCTCAATTTCTGCCTATCTAAGAGTGCTAATGTGAATTATTCACTCGTCGCCTCAGTATGATTTTTATGGGTGCGAGGTCCAATCATCCTATAGCGTTTTGTGCTGACTCGCTAACTCCACAGCATGTTCGCCGCTATCTTTGAGTGGTTTGCTACTTGGCTCCTTTTCGGATATCCTTCTTTCCGGTTCAACAGCAAACTAGTGCTCGATGAGATTTTCGGGTTGTTCGGACTAAATGGAAAAGCTGGAACCAAGGCTGATGATGCTACCAAGGATGCGAAGGAATGGGTGATTGACACACTCAAGGCGGCTTGTAGTGGAGGGAATGTCAAGAAGGAGGATGTCGTAGGATTGTATGATGTAGGTTCTCCCATTCATCTAGGTCGTATATTAGATTTCTTATAGACTCGGATTCTCTTACAGGGAACGATCTTTTATACCGTCATGGACCGTCAAGCTGACGCGGGTAATGAATGGGCAAAAGCTTGGAGGAGGAAGCATGAATGTAAGCTTAGTTCTTTTCCGCCTTTTGGGTCTCTTTTCTTTTCCTACCACTGGTCCTTCTACTTTTCTGCTTTCATTTTCCCTGCCGCTATATACTGACATAATACACTCTCTGATAGGTGCCCATGCAAATAAGAAGCTCAAGACCACTGTGTCCTGAGTGGTAAGAAGTACTTCTAGACTTATGCCTTTGAACTTTATGACGTTGTACATGTACTACATATCACCTGTAGAATCTGGATCTAGACACTCTTTGCTACCGATTATTTCGATTCTGTATATACTATGTGTGGATCTTGAGCTGAACTGGAATTGCTTTTTTGGGAAATGATAAGGGATGCTTTGACATCGGGCCGGAATTAGCCTGATTGATTTCACGTGAATTCCGAAATTTCTAGTTCCGTCTTTCTCTCCAGACTACCCAGGAACACTCCCTGCTATGGCTCTTCCTCGCGTATTGTCGGTCATCGGTGCAGGCCAAATGGGAATTGGCATTGCCCTCGTCGCTTCCTTGCGCGCCAAGATCCCCACAGTCCTCCTTTACGACCGGGATCCATCGCAAATCACTAAGGGTCTCGAGTTCATGGACAAACTCCTTGCCAAAGACGTGTCGAAAGGTAAAACCAGTGAGGAGGACGCGAAGGCTGCTAGAGAAAAAATTATATCTATCACCTCATCGTCAGCTTCGTCCTCAACTCTCAACATTGATGAATTCGGCTGGGCGCGGGAGCTGGGCGAGCGTGGGTCGGATATGGTGGTTGAAGCTGCTTCGGAGAGGCTGTCAATAAAGGAAGGGATATTCCGTGCTTTGGCGAAAAATTTGTCCAAGGACGCGGTGTTAGCGAGTAATACGAGCAGTATTTCTATCACGAAGTTAGCTGGAGCCGCGGTGGAGGGTTTGGGTAGCAGTATCAACAAGGCAAGCGAAGAAGGAAAGAGCTGCGCGGGACGTGTGGTTGGTGTACACTTCTTTAATCCAGTACCGGTGATGGTGAGTCGTTATGATCCTGTATACTCTAGAGAATGTTGATGGATCTGACGCAAACGTAGAAATTATGCGAAGTAATACCCGGGCTGCAGACTTCAGAAACAACACTTGAACGGGCAAAGGCGTTCGCGGTTGCCTGTGGCAAGGGTGATCTTGCATTGCTCTATTTCGAAGCTCTTCGAAGCTGAAATTGAGTTGTAGAGGTATCCACATCGAAGGATGTTCCCGGATTCGTCTCGAACGCGTTACTCATGCCATTCCTCAATGAGGTGAGAACATCTTCCCCTTATCAATTTTTGTTTTGTTTTTGACTAGTTGAATAGGCCATTATGTGCTTAGAATCGGTACGTCCATTTTTTTTGACAATTACAGCTGCCTCATGCCTTGCCTCCGATGCGCTCCGCTCATACTTTTGATCGCATCCCAGGGGACCGCAACACGAGACGACATTGACAAAACCCTCCGTCTAGGTATGGGCCATCCCATGGGACCATTACAACTAGGTGACATATTTGTACGACTGAGTGATGAATGGGTACTAACGGATGCTCATGCTCTCTCTCATCACGATGAATTACAGCTGACTTGTGAGCGCTTTGTCTTCTTTACTTTGTTCTGCTCATTTTGCGTTCTTCACTCATTCAGCATTGGCCTCGATACGTGTTTAGCTATTCAAGAAACACTTTATGAAGGTACACACGACTCAAAGTATCGCCCGAGTGTCTTGCTGGGGCGGATGGTTGACGCTGGATGGTTAGGGAAGAAGAGCGGTAAGGGATTTTATGAGTATTGAATAGCCCGGTACGATTACATTCAAGAAGGTAAAGGAGTTATGGAATAGATAATTGTTTATCATAAATATTGATATTATCAATCCAATGTGGTGTAGTGGCTAACATTGCTGTCTTTCATATCGTTCTTTCCTTGTTCCACAGCAGCCCGGGGTTCGATTCCCCGCATTGGAATTTTGCCCATTTATAGAGTGTGCGTATTTTTCTTCTTTCGCATGCTTTCCCCCTTTCTTCGTTGTCAAAATGCCAGTAGAACTTTTGATCCTAGGAGCTGGATGGACTTCAACCTTTTTATTTCCGCTTTGTCAACAGCACCGTCTTTCTTTCGCAGCTACAACACGCTCGGGGCACAACTCCACGATCAAATTCCACTTTGACCAGAACTCTGACGATTCGGAACCCTTCAAGGTCCTTCCGGACGCGAAAACTGTCCTAATAACATTCCCAATAACCGCACGTGGGGGTTCTCAAAAACTTATTCGGCTGTATAAGAGTACTCGTGCAGACGACTTAAATCCAGCTTTTATCCAGCTCGGTGCCACGAGCATTTGGGGTGTAAGCACATCTAGCTATCATTTGGGACGTGCCTACAATAATCACATGGGATATGCAGGAGCAGGGACTTCGCAGACACAAAGATGGGCCAAATCCCAAAGTGATTACACCAGCGGAAAACAAATGGTACGACAGACACAGCTCGTATAACTCTAATGAACGTTCGGATGCCGAAGATGAGTTGTTGGCCTTGTCTCTCGAAACACCAACGACTGTGTTGGATCTTGCTGGTCTTTATGGAGGGAACAGGACGATGAAGAGATGGGTTGGAAAAGTGGCGCCTACAAAAGAGATTCTCAGAAACAAAGTACGTTTATTCACTTTCGGATCCGGTTAGGAAACTCAAGATCCATCAACAGGGAAGTATACACATGATTCACGGTATCGACGTCGCTCGAGCGATAATCGCAATTCACAAAGATTTTTCCAAAGCAGTTGGTCAGCGCTGGCTTCTGACAGATGGACGCGTCTACGACTGGTGGGATCTCGCATCTGCCTGGGGCTCTGGTCCAGGAGATGCTGCCAATTCAAATCTCGGACCAGATGCCGAGGATTGTGGACCACAGGCAGCTTGGGTTCGTGAACTCATGCGCGAAACCGGTGTAAGGGCACTTCCTAGAAGCAACGAGACTCTTGGGCGTGCGTTGGATTCGAGAGAGTTCTGGGAGACATTTAGGATCACACCTTTGAAAGGGCGAATGGAAGAATGATTAGGGAATGACCAATGTACTATTAGGACCGTTGAATCGTCTTGGACTATTTTAAACACATCCTTTGTGGTATTTCTTGCAATTCTTGGAGCTTCTCAGGCCAGAGCACAAAGACCTATCTTGCTATCCTCCACCGTTCCTCCCGCACAACTGGTCCGAAAAGCGCGTCTTAAAATTTCACCCCACTGATCATAAACGTCACTCTGCCTAGACGCGATCGCTTGTTCGATATGAATGAATTCACCTGTAGCTATCAAAGAATCAGCATCGGTTGTGCAGACACTGCCGCCCGGAACGCCGTTAATCAATCGACCAAAAACGTTGCTCGTAGCGGTCAAAACACAGGTTGGATCGTCGGAAGGGAGTGAGGCGTTCCAATTAGGAAACATTGTTCTTGCTATGTCGCGAAGTCGGCGAGCAGGAATATTTAGTGAATGATCTTCATACCATGACAGAGATGAATCGGAATTTCCTGGCCATGGGGAATGTAAATGATCAGTCAAAAGAGCTTGAGTTGGACCTGAGTATTAATGAATCGAGACTTACCGAGACCACTCGAAATGAACATTGTATCCGCTGCACAAGACGAGGCAGCTTTTCCGTGAAATTGCACGTATGCACAAGTCTCTGAAGGACATCCACCATGCGCATTTTGCCATTCTCGGATTACCAGATTAGCAACACTGAAAGGTTCGCGCTACGAACATAGCCTGGTAAGATGAATATCAGACGATTTTCATTGCTTCAAAACATACCACATCATGAGCAGGATCTGTTTTATAAAAAACTTTCTTAGCTCCAGCAGGAATTATACAATCCGTTTGCACCGCGTACGCTGATCGAAACCGACCAGAGATGAGTAAACTATGTGCACCGGAGAGCGTGAAAATCGCTCCGGCTTGTTGTGGCGTATTGATATCGGCTTGAGGATGAGGCGCTGAAAGGTGAATGTGGCGGGAGATGTCTTTATCTGAAGCGGGTACGACCATCAGCCCCCATCCTTTCGTGTAGTTACTGTACGCGCTTGCGGTAGTCTCAGAAAGGACGCAGAATGTCCTGTTGACATTAGCATCGGAAAAGGTTGTGACAGCGTAGATGTGCTCCAAAACCGCGGGCAAGGTGATATCAGCGCAATCATTTGCATTCGCATTCAACATGGAATATATCACAGACGTCCATGCTGAGTTTTCTTCATCCGTGGGCTGAGCAGCAGCGTAGGAAGAGGCATCGTAGAAATCTGGGGACACAGAAAACGCGTCAAGGCAGTTGATAAGGTCGTTCAACGTATTATGGGTTAAACAGTCTTTTGGTGATGATTCCGGCACTGAAGCGGGGTTGTCCAAGTATAGGCCCATCCAGTATACCACCAGCAAGACGAGCATGATGTTTACGGAAAGCATGGCGGAGTCGCAGACGTATATAGGGCACCAGGATGGAATCAGCTACTAAGATTTGAGAATCTGATTAGTTGCCTTCTATTACAAAGAGCTTGTAATGAACTTTACAAAAGAATAGCAAAAACTTGTTTGCGGTCACTTCATGGATGAGCAGTGGTAAAGAACGGTGACCATGTTGAGAGCAATTCTCGTTGGTGATGGGTGACAAGCAACAATTAGAATCTCCGTAAAGTCGCCGCTCCCAATTTCCAGGCGCTTAAAATGAAGACGCTTTGAGGATGATGTATTGCGATAAAAACCTAGGTCTAATTATCCTACTGTAAGTGAATCGCTAGCAACTAAAGAACCCCTGGGATTATTCGTTGCTGGTGTATTTGAGTCAAAACTAACTTCCTCGAAAAAATCTGGCGGCGATCCCGAGAGTCTGAGCACTTTTGCTTTAGCCTCCTGCCATGACATGGGCACTTCCTGAAGAGAATATTTATCCAGATCAATATTCTGAACAGCTAAATGTTTATCCAAGAGTTTTATAAAAGCCCGTCCTTTCTCAGAAAGAACAAGGGCTGAAGTCGGCGCACGTTCATCTTCCAAATAGATAATATCCGTGATGGACGATGCGAAGCTGGGAATGAACTCTCGCTGAAGTTCCTCACTTGTGCGAGAGATCCATGCTTCGAAGTCATCAACAATACAGATGCTTTGTTGTCGGATAGCGGGATCCGGATGTCGCCAAAGATCTCTACATACGATCATGAGCGGGTTCATGTCGAAGAGAGTGATACGGTCGTCGGCGCAGTAACATCTAACGGTTGCGATTATCTGTTGTAAAAATTCTAGATGGAGCTGCGGCGCTTGTCCTGCAGGTTGCGAGTAAGACGCATTATCCCTGATCAAAGGCGCGATGAGTGCATACCATCTCCAACAAAATCGAGAACTGCCAAATGCCAGAATGATTTGAGAGCATCTCCAACCGTACGATCTTTGTGAGCAGGAGAGTTGATCTGTCGGAGGAAGAGCTCTGCAAGAAATTTTCCGAGATCCAAATCCCAAGCTGAATTTTTGAAGAAATGGTAGTAGATCGAATCCCGTGAATATGCTCCTATCCAGCCTGTGGCAAAGGCCGCTACATCTACAGGAAGGTTCTGGAAACAGTGAAACATATGATTTGCCATAACACTGCTATCGCAAAACGTCTTGACCATCCAACGAAGTCCTCGTAAGAGGAAAATGCTGTGCTGTACCCGTCTCAAAGGGGAATGGTTGCGGAGTAAAAACAAATCACTCGAGGCCCAGCTTTGGAAGGGATCGTGCCCACCGAGTGAAAGGAACGTCATTAGTTTATAGAAGAGCCAAGCTTGGGGAGACTTGTATGGACATATATGAGCTTCATCTTCGTCGATGGAAGATGAGAATTTAAAGAGATAATAAGTAGGAAGAATGGTGGTCAAAAAAGGAATTGAAACGCTGATGGCAGCGGCAACAGTGCAGATAGCGGCAACGACGACATTGAGCGACCACAGAAGGTCGAGTAAGCCATAGAAGAAAAGGACCAATGCCAACTGTAGGAATAAGGGGAGAGAAGCTAAAAGAGCAGGAATTCCCCATTTTTCAAGACTCTCGAAACGGAGTTGTCGAAGCTCCAGTGCTTCCTTCGAAGAAGAGACTGGAGTGTCGCGTCTGTGCTCCCGAAGCCATTGCTTGCAAAGGATTCCGAGTAATACTGTAGATAGACTGAATATCAGGCTCAAAAACCAGACCGCATTGATACGGACAGCTGAGGCAGCGCTGAAATCTTGTTGGGAACTCGTAGGGATTTGTGTATTCAACTGAACCGCGATATGTTGGAGCAGCTGTAAGTTGAAGTCTAAGTTGTTAGGCTGTAACCACTTATAGCTTTCAATTATGAAAGCGGTTACAGCAGCAGAAAACAATCCTGCCTACTTTTGCATTAGCAAATGAACAATTACACGCGTTGGAATTGAGACCGCTCACAAAAACCAAGAGAGTGTCGACGTCCTCCTTCCACCCTCGACACATCTCATCGTCATACAGGTCCACGCGTTTCATGCTTTCCTCCCAGGGATCTCCGCGTCGTTTGGGAGAAAATCTGTAGGGATCGCCTTCTTGCCATAAACGCGCCTTCCATACGGAGTTAAAAATGGGTGCAACGGAAATAATAAATGAACGCGCACCACTTCTCCGGGAAATACGGAGCCGCAATCTCCTTCTCCTCCTCGCGCGGCGTTCTCAGCTCCTCCGCTGGTGGAGACTTGTATTGGGATAGTTCTGATACTCGCGGTTTTCTTGCTCTTGAGGGACGAAGCCCGTTCTCTACTGCCAGATCTAGTAGAACATTCCCAATAACGGTAAACCGTTAAATTGAGAAAAAATATGAATATGATGAAGGCTCACCGGCTGGGCATCCCGAATTATTAGTTGATAATGTTCAAAGTAGCTATGTAGTGTGTAAGATATGAGAGGGAGATTTCCACAGAATATCCATCGCGAAGCGCTCTTGAAATACCATCCTGAACGTGGAATCTGGGAGCAAAGTTGAAGTAACCGGGCCTGTGCCCGACACTCCCCGATACGTTATAGTGAGACTCAAGCTCGTCGTCGATCGTAACGTAATCATATCTCCTCGAGTTTTTCATTCTTGTGTGCTTCTTTAGCTTCATGTCTCGGTAAGGGAAGTAGATTCGTCAAATCCAGGCTACAAATCAATTCAGATGCTGCGAGGATAAGGACATGTTTTCTCTGTATTTACGTACATAGACCAACCCCAAAAGTCACTGGTGAGAATCCTGGATCTAGGCGCGCCGTTTTCATAAAACGCGTCGGCCGCGAAACGGCCTTGAGTATCGTAATTGGCTCTGCCTCTGTTGACTAGTTTTGGGACTAGGGATCAAGGATACCGACTCATATTAAGCCCCCACTTGCGGCTGGGTACAAAAGATGAACAATCATGTAACCACGCATGTGCGCAGACGAATACAATTACATACATATACTCTGGTTTTTTGAAAGCTGGCACGACGATTCGCGGTCCTATCATGAACAATTGAAGAATGGATTCAAGAACTTTTCCTCAGTCCGAACGTGCTTACCTGGTGCTTCATTGTCATCTTCTGACAGCTATTAAAAAGCAGAAGGGAATAGTCCGGTCGCATATCCAAGCGGAGGAACTATTTCGACCCTTGTCCGATGAGCAGGGAGGTCATTTACACGGTGTGATCCTGAATGAACAGCTAGATAGCAGCGAAGTGGAAGCTACGGTCTGACACGGTGTGCATGGACTCTGTATAGAGCCAATCCAGAATCTGCACATGACATCAGGAGAGAGACTTGGAAAGTCGTTACACAGAGCACCTTGAAAAGGATTCTCATTCCCACTGCAGAAAGGGAAATTGGTAGACCCTACTCTGAGGCAAGTCTTTCGGTCTTCAAATAAGATAACGACGCTTATATTGCATAGACCATGGGTGAAGGGGGGGACTCGACTCGCATGTAGTTAGCAAGGCTAATTTTGATAGCTTCTTCCAGAGATCCAAGACGTTTATAGGACGTGAGAGAACGGTATCAGTTCTACATATGTTCTTTCGAACTTGAAATACAGGCGATCAAGGCACATAGTGCCTCGGGTGGAGGAAGCTGGAGGAGTTTAAGAATCGCCGGGATAACATTGAGACTCTGAAAGTTATGCCTTTATAACGATCGGAGGAGGAAAGGAGCAGAAGAAACTCGATTCAATCAACGACGCATGGAGAAAGTAAACGGATAAGCTCACTATGACCGTATCTTCATTCGAAAACATAAAACCATAATGATACTGACACGGGGCGAAAACTAAAAGGTGTGATCAGGACATTTCCGACAGAAACTTTATAAACTTTTCATGAAACGTACATGGCCGCTTGAGATGATTGAGCCCTCAGTCAATTGGATAAAGAATGAGCTGCGCTGAAGATCCAGTGTGGTGTAACAACCATTTGGTCGGAGGTGGTAAGCCAAGTCTGGTTTAGGATTTGCAGTTTTGGAGAACCATGGGTGGGCGGCGACAGGCTTGCAGATTCGACCGCGATAAAGCAAACGAGTCAGTGTTGAGGTTGACGGCGACTAGTTAAAAGACTACGACATCCATCCGCCGCCATATATATACTTGCTCATAGTCTGTGTTGTAATACCCTTTATCGATTTTGCTTACTCGCTTATCGATGAAAGATGAAGAAGCGGTCCGGTAAATGCCGGCTATTGTCCTGTCCTTAGTACTTCGCTGTGTCTATGTACCGTTTCCACTAAGCTGCAGTGCAGCGAGCGATACGTCCTTGTGCTCTCCAGTGCTCTCTGCCATACCATGACGGAGATAGACTAGAATCGAACTAGCCTCCGATTCAGATTAGCAGTCTGCTTTCCCAAGTACGGACTCGGATGAACGCGGCCACCAGGAAAAATTGGCTTGTTTTCCTGATGTTTTCCAACTTCCAGACATGCTACGCCAGGCCGGGCTTTCGCCTTTCGAATTTTCTGTCATCACTGTGACTTCGCATTCACAAGAATTCTTATCAAAGTCCGCCCAATAGCATCCCCAAAGCGGTGCCCTTTTCGAGCTATAATCTCCTCATAGACATTGACAATGACATCCTTCTCCCTCTTTTCCAATGCGCTGTTGAACAACGTGAAATTCCCTCCTCATGGCTCACCTCGACCATCATCGCCGTCGCTAAACCTGGTAAGGACTCAACTAAAACCTGCAACTACCGCGCCATTGCCCTCGAGAGCTGCGTCCTCAAATTTGCCTCTCTACTTGTACATCACAAACTGTGTCTAGCTTTGGAGCAGTTCGACATCATCCCACCTTCTCAGAATGGTTTTCGTGAAGGCTATCGCACTGACAATAACACATTCATTCTCCGTACCATCATCGACAAAGCTCGCGCGTGTGGTGAAACCATCTATTTAGCGTTTGCTGACATTTTCAACGCATTCCCCCCTACCAACCAGAGTCCTCTATCTATCTATCCATCTATCTATCTAAATTTATGGTGTCTGACAATTATGAGACTGACGAGGGTCTGTATGTGACTCCCGCCGGCCTTCCTCGGGCCAAGGTGTCGAAGTTCTCGGAGTCCCCTTCGCGAACTTGAACATTAACCACCATCTGCACCATTTATACCACTAACCCCTGAAGGCCTAACTTCTCATACTGATCTCGCCAAGTGCTTGTTCAAGCGCCTGTCGTTCAAATCATCCTAGATCATCCTACTCTCTAGATCAAGATGAAAGATTGACGCGTCTGAAAGACTTCAAATCAGCTCATCCATCATTGATCTCTCCATCTAGTCCTCAAGGCTTTACTTATTATTGGCGCTCAACCAAGTCAAAATTAAACACATCACTCTCTAGGTTTTCGTTTGACGTAATTATATGCATAGAGGGTACATATGTACTTATATGCACCTCATGACCTTATTGTGAGTGGACGAGCGTTCTGCTCTTCTGCAATACTAATAAGTATTAGCTGTTCTTCTTGAGAAACCTGAAATTTGAGGCTGCCTGATTGTTGCATAGCCATGATGACTTGCACTAGTCTTCTAAGGATTTATCTGTCAATTCCAGCTAGTTGCCGCCTCATCCGAGTTCAGGTAAGTGCTTGGCGTGCAATGATTCAAGCAAGTTTGACTCTAGGACAGCATACTCGTCCATTCAATTCTTTGAACAGTTGTAAGTAACCAGTGAACTCAACGCGCACATCGTACTAGTAGGCCCGCCATAAATGTTCGCCACCCACGCCCCTCCCACGTGTTGTTCGGTCGAGAACGTTTTCATCATCATACGTGATTCTGTTGACTCACGATCTATTTCCGACCTCACATATAAGCTCCCCGCCAACGCCACAATTTGCTCTTTCTTCGTCCACAATGATGATTCCGCAGGCAAAACCTGAATCCACTACATCACACTCGACGTTGAAGGGGCCGTCGCTTCCTCCTTCAAGACAAGAATCGTCTGATTATGACTGGTTCACAAGTTTCATGCAGAAGAAGCATGCTATGACTCCTTTGGAGTCGAGCCCGTTGTCGGACTATGACTGTGTTCTGCTGAGCTCACCGTCTAGCGCTCGCTCGCACATCAGTGTACGGACACCTTCTCCATCAGCAGAATCTCAACGTCCTATTGACCGTAGCACCACCATCTATCAACCTCTTACAGCTATCAGACCCTCTTCTGGTCACAGGTCATCAGATTCGAATCCTGAATCACTGCTAGAAGATGTTGAACGTGGGAGAAGACTTCATGGACAACCGGTGACAAGTAGGATGAGGTCTCCTGTACCTATCGTACTACCCTCTCCTGAACATACTTGGTCGCCAGTGCTAATTCGACCACCGTCATACACTTCCCTTGACAATAGACTTACCGGTCTAACAGTTACCACTGAGCAGCGTGGAGCAAGTCCTATCTCTCGGTTGTCGACGCCACAATCGTTGTACGAGAGTAGGCCGAGTACGGCTATGCAAGAGTTGCCACCCCCAAACGAAGAGCGTACGAATGAAGCTAGCATTCATTCTTCATCGGTTCACAGCTCGCGTCTTCCTACCTCTATTTTGGCTGTTCGCTCTCCGTCAGCAGTTTACACTCGTAGTTCTTCTGGCTCTGCTCGTTCGCAGTCTCCTCCACCTGTCATTCCTGTCCTCAGTAACATTCCTTCTACTCGTACCTGTTCTCCTTCTTCTATCCGGGCTTGGTCACCACCTCCCTTCGGAAACAATGTTCCTCGTCCGTTTGTCTATACTCCCGTTCCTCCTTCTCCGTCTCAATCTTCCATGAGGTATCATTCCCCAAGGATTGCTCCTTTCTCGAACTTGCCTGCCGTCTTCACACCATCATCTGCGCCAGAGCTCACACCTAGGTTGCTGGGAGAGCCTTCGCGTGTGATCCCGCCTATGTGCTCCGGTGTGCCCTCTCTCGTGTCCCGCATGCACGACGGCACTGGTGTCGGTACAACCAAGAACGATCATACTGATTCTGATCTCAATTTCATTCCTTGGGTCCCGCCACCAATTACCCCCTCTGTGACGTCTACTCTTTTGCATCGCCCACATGACCACACACGGACAGGCGCGAATTGGGGTCCAAGTCAGAAGGGCGGTTTCAATCCTAACTATCATTCCCCATGGGTCCCTCTCCGCCCACCAATTACTCAAACTCCAGGCGTAGTGAATGCATCGAGTTCACCCAATCTACATCATCCATCTTCTCAGTTTCCTCAGGTTACTCCTTACGGCTCATGGAATTCTCCTCTACAACCGTTTATTCCTCCTGTTATCCCTCCTCCTCCACCTGATACACCGAAAGTTAACGGTAGTAGATGGGCCTGTGGTCCTCGCGGTGGTGTCGGTGACAGTAGTGTCGGCGGGGTCTTCGGTGTTGGTGGTTACAGTGGTTTCGGTAATGGCCCCAGTGGTGCTGTCTGGCCTGTACCCCCCTCCTTCCCCGCGCCAACTCACCCATTCCCATCTACGTTCCATACAATTCCATCTGTACCACCCTCGTTGCCTGGCTTTTCTCATGTGTCGCCCTCGTTTCCGCCAGGATTTATCCCAACCAGTCAGATGTCTCGTATCCCTGATCAACCAGCGGCACCCAATGTTGTACCTCTGTCCCCCAAATACTCTCATAGATATTACTTCTATGATGGGAGTGTTCTCATCTTAGTAAGTCTTCATTTATGTGTCACATCGAGTCCTGCGGAGGTTATATCTCTCTCTCTTAAAAAGGTTCACAATACATTGTACAAAATCCACCAGTGTTTCTTTCGGCATTTCACACAATTACAGCGTTTCCATCACAGCATGCAACAGGGCTATACTCATACTCGGAGTGCCGACCCTCAGTTTGAATCTGTGTTTTCTATCGCAGATGTCCAGGGTAGCCAAACGATACAGTTACGTGGAATTGAGTGTCGGCAGTTTGACCTTGTTCTCTCGCTGTTTTATCCAATGTACGCCATACCCAACAACTGCTTGTTTTACCATTCACCTGTTGTAACACACCTTATTTTTTTTCTTACAGTGATCTTCTTGAACCCCAACCCAAATCATTCGCCGACTGGTCCGATATACTCCACGTCGCTCACACCATCGACATCCCTCCAGTCCGTACCCTCGCCATCTCCAAAATATCTCAACTTGGACCCAAAGTTGTACCCCCCGTCGACAAAATTGTGTTGGCGGACAAGTATGGTATCAAAGAGTGGTTTTTGCCGGCGTACATGGAATTGGTTGGACGGATGGAGGATTTGAGTGTCGAGGAAGGTGAAAAGCTTCCTAGTGGTGGTGCATTGTTAGTCGATACATTGAAGGATGAGGTGAAGGAACAGATCAGGATGCTGGTTGAGGAAGACTCGATGTATCTGCCAATGTGATAAAATTCTTTCGTTTCTTGATTCTCGGTCGCAAGAGTACAATTGTACAATATAAATGTCGTCTGTCCGTTATTTCTCAAATACAAGTAGGTTTTCTCGTAAAATATATGTAACTGCTGAATAGAGGGGACTGTCCAAGTAGTATGTACAAGTACATGCATGTAGCATACTTACCGCCAAGTTATAAAAAGACTACATCAAAAGAGTAACTAAGTCATCCGACCAGCCTGGTTCGAACAGGCGACCCCAAGATTTGTACCCTATTACAGTCTTATGCTCTTCCAACTGAGCTATGGTCGGCATATAGTCACATAGTAAATGATTGGGTTATATGTAATTTCAATTGAGATTGTGTTCATTCTAATTTCACTGATTCAAGCGCACCATCGTTCTCATAAACAGTTACGCCCACCCTGTGCATTATTTTGGGGGTTCCGCTCTCTGCACTATTCAGCGCCGGCGCAGACACGTACATTGTTCTTTCAAACGCGATCCCGGACATGCCATCAGGCTTTGAACTCATCTCCAGGCCAGACAAATTGGTTCACTCATGCATAGATACTGCTGTGAGCAACTTTGATCGAAGTTCCATGATGTTCAAAATGTATATATTATATATACAACATAAAATGTAGGAATGGTCCGTGTCCAATAATTCCGAATAAAAATTCCGCGTCCAAAAACCAGAGAGAGATGCTCAATAGCCGCAACAGCGACCTGTACTAACCTGATTTGCAAGCGAGACTCGGAATGTACTTTTAAAGAATATACTGTCGCCGGTACTGCCAGTGCGCTTTCAGGTTGGATTTCCAAACAGTGATATGCGGAAGAGTCCAATGAGGATACGTCCGAGAACGCATCGCGTCGAAGAAACGTCTCTTCAACGCAGTAAAGAACAGTCATGATTTTGACCGGAAATGTATGAGAAATTCTCACGTACGATCTGAGCAGGACTCTGTCTCTTCGTCATTGTAACTCTAGACAACAAATACTCCGCTATCTCGTCCTTGTGAGGCACAGCATCCTTTACCTTCAGATCTAACTGCTGTAATGTAGGCAACGTCTCCGCAAACAGATCCACCAGTTCTGGGAAAAGCGACACTGGACCTAGACACAATACTGACAGCTTTGAAGTCTTTTCCGTTCGGTATCCTCTTTCGAATGATGTCAACTCTTTCATCACAGCAACGACTTCACTGAATACCATATGGTTTCCGCTCAAGTCTAGTGAGGTCAAAGTATTGGCAAAGTGCCGTACAAGAAGGCAGATGCTTTCAGTATGGAAGCCTGGTGTTAATTTTAGGGAGCGAAGTTCGGGGAGGCTGACTTGTGACAGGAATGACTGGATCCAATCTTTAAAAGACTCTTCCCAAGGGAGGCCGTTGTCCACGAAACGAAGGTTCATTGTCAACGTGCGCAGGGAGGGGCAGTGGCGAGACATCCATTGCGAAAGACAGGAGGGTTCACCGAGGTGGGGAGTCGAAGTCGGAATGGAAAGGGAGAGTTCATGTAATACCGGATATCGCTGAAGAGACCGGAACAGCGGTGTACAGTCCAACGCGTCTGAAGATGAGAACGAAAAACATCTTATCGAACTTCTATTCCGATTGAGGAACGAAGTCAATGAAGCGAATCCTGCCTGTTCGCTTAATCCATTTGGAGCTGACTGAGTGTGCAGATGGTTGCGTCTTACTGAAATGTTCAGTTCTTCGAGTTGAGGAAGCACGTCGCCGAAAGACAAAAGTGATTCCAGCTTCCGCAAAGAAGCCTTTAGAAAAAGCTTTCGCAGATGCAAATTTGCGAGTAATGGAGCGCGCAGTATATCAATAGGAAGATTGCCGAGATTTGGTAGTTTAGACCAAATGAGGTGGTATTCGATGAGGTTTGCGAAGGAGCTAAAACACCCTTTCACTGAAGAAAGAGAGTGGTGCGGGATTACATCAGAATCTTCGGGAATTTCGTCGCCGTGTTCGGAAAGAAGTTCTTGGATAAAGTACGGTCGCACTCGCAAAACCCGAACACAATCTTGTATAGGTGGAAATCTATGAAGCTTAATTCAGGTAAAGGTCCTAATCAAGGTATAAGACGTACTGCAAACTTCCAACTAAACGGAGCATGCTGTCACCCATCTGAAAGAAGTTTATCTTCTTGTACCGTTCCGCCATTGCCGCATAGAAGAAAGTCCGGTTCACGCTCATCAGATCCTTCACCATGGTTCGAGGAACGAATTGAAAAATATGGAGCAATAACTCTGCTGGAATTTGCGTATGCATGTCGTGCAGAGAATATAAGCTGTCTTTACTTATCAGAGGATGGGGGGAAAGGAGGATGTCAAATTGCACCTTGAGCGCTATGTATGTGTTCTGCCTAGACAGTATGAAATCGCTTGTCTATCCACCGACCCTGATGAAAGCCCACGTTTCCAAAACGGTCCACGTAAATCGAAACCAGATAGGAACCTATAGGAACATTGTTTAACGCTGGCCGACGTTTTCGTACGTATTCGTACGTGCAGAAATGGACTGAAACCAGGACCGAGTGCAGAGTAGGGGAACTGGGACCTACATGGGAATGCAATCCACTTACATACAGAGATGTGGAATGAAAAACTTGGGTCAAATCCTATGTACTTTCCTCCAATGTCCATGTAAATTCCACACATGGGGGATCCACATGTCATTATAGATGGACAATACCATACATGGATTAGGCACCCCGGGTATGCTTCTGGATGAGCGTGTAACAAAATTCAGATGATTTTGGCCGTCCACCTGTAAATTATTAAGTACGATGTTGGACAGATTACTTTTGTCCTGCGAGGCCCGGTCGTTCAATACCGTTTATGTAAAGAACAGTAACGAATAGGCGCCAAGGCGTCAAAGCTCCATCTCTTTTTCATCACCTTGTATGCAACCAGTTGAACAAGAGCTCGTATAATGTGGTTAGTATTTATCCCAATCTAACTTCTCTCAATCATCTACTGCCTGGAAGTCCATCCCAAAACTAAATATCATCCAGACATACCGACTTCCATTCCCTCGTCTTCTCTCCATCTTTCCGTTCGTACCTCCGATGTAGATGAATTACATTGTACCGACCAACCATTTACTTCATACAGTAAACACATTCTCAACGCTCAGGTATCCATCCGTGCTCCGTGTTGCAAGCAATGGTACGACTGCTCCGAGTGCCACGCTGAAAAGCAAACACACAAGCTGGTCAAGACGATGGAGATGGGATTTTTGTGCAAGAAGTGTAAGAAGGCGTTTTATAAGGATATGGAGAAATACGAGGAGAGCGATGAGTTTTGTCCGTACTGTGATAATCATTATGTGAGTGTCTTGTTCGATCGTCTTCTGTTTGATTTCGCGGACGGTCAGCTCATAAATCGTTGATTCATTTCAGGTGATTGAAGCCAAAATACCACACGCTGTCGTCGGTGTCGAGGGTGAAGACGCACGGATAGATGCGAGGTGCGTTTGTTCATTGCGTCTTATATGTATCCACGCCAATCTGACTATGTGTTGCGATTCACAGAATGCTCAAGGACGAACGCGTGAAAGCAAAAAACAATCATTCCGTTTTCGAGTTAGATCCTGACGAAGAAGCTGCTCTACTGGATTTCTAGATGCACATGACTCGACCGACCCACTCGACCAACCTCAGCCAATCAACCTTGGCCAAGTAGCGCAGATAATTCGATCGCATAACTCAACCAAGCCTACAGTTCTACTCTACCTCTCTACTTACGCGCTCCTTCAACATGTGCTACAGTCTCTCGAGCCTGTATATATCAATTGCATTTCTGTCGCACGATGGACCTCTTTCGCTTTTCGAAAAATCTCAGTGCCTGCCTCAACAGAAAACCTTTCGACAATCATGTCAAGGTGCTCTCCTTCAATTCCTAGTTAAGTTTTTCTCAGCTGCATCCTCTCCTCTGGTCGAACACTGTCAACTCGGCGCGTACCTAGTATCCTGGTGTTTCGATGGCTGGTTGGTCAGTCTCGGATTGACTTACAGACCTTTCTATTCTGGTTATCTGTCTGATCGGCTGGCTATCGAGCTCGGTAGCTTTCCGTGAAGGTTGTGTTCATGAGATGAACCCTGTTATGATCCATCTCAGGTAATTGAAGTCAAAATACCCTAAGCTGTCGGCGGGGTAGACGGTATAAACATAAGGATCAATGCGGGTACGGCTCCCACTTCTCTATTTTCATCTTGCCTTTCCGCCTATCTTCCCATTCATCTATCTACCCATCCATCTTCCCATTTTGCCTATCAACCTCAGCCAATACTCTCATTTTGCCTATCTGTCACATCTTATATTATTGCGGTGCATCAGGCTGATTTCCGACGATCTAGGATGATTAAAGCGACAAACGCGTAAAATTCAAAAGATCAATCATTCCGTGCCCGCTGTGGACTCGGAAGGGAAGCTGCGTCTGGAGCTCTAGATAATGTTATGGGTACTCAGGTCCAACAGTACCGACACCGACCAGCAGATAGGTCAGTCAATCACCATCTACCTCATGATTTGTGCTACAGCCCTTCGAGTCTGTAAATGTCGTACTCCACTTCTTCGTATGGATGAACCTTTTGTTCGAACAAAATTCAGTATACATTTGAAAAAGACGATAACGACGCTGGACTGTTCGCTGTCTAGGCTCACCTTCTTCAATTCTTGGACAGCGTTTCTCAGCTGCACCTTCTCCCCTTGATCAATCACAATCAGCTCAACACGGTCTTCTTCTATGAAAACCAACTGTCCCGGGGTTCCGATGGCTGGTTGAGCTTTTTCTGTTGGGTGGTACTGACCTGTAGAAAGACAACGTCGTCGTGAATATTCTCGTCAGCTCTAACATACATGTGGCGTTACTTTACTTAGCGCGGTACTACTGACCAGTTCCCCGTGAAATGAACGCGCACTGCTCATAATGTCCTATCTTTCCCAGCACCTGGGGGTACTTTCTGAATAAATGGTCCAGGATAGCTCGAGTGTTCGGAGCTGGAGAGAAGAACACGAGTTTATATTTTTGAACGGTGGACATTGTTCGAGGTCAAGGGCAAAAGAGAGTCTGGTGCAAGGAACCAACTGCGGGCTCGCATAACTCGAAACCTTCGCGCATTTCGGACATACTTACATACAACCTCCTCTGTAAGCAGTGAACAAAAATTTCCGCATCAAGACTTGATCACGACAGACTGAAACTATGTATTCGGAATTGCCAGTTCCGTTTGAAGCCATTCATTCGAATATGTATAGTCATTTTCATAGTGTAAGTGACTTTTATGTGCCATCGTGATCGCGGTTTGTCGCGAATACACGCTTTGTTCCTGACCACCACCATCATTGCCATTGCCAATACTCTTCACATAAAGGAGGATAAGATCTCGAAGCCTTCAGTTCTCAATAACAATCCTCTTCATACCCTTTAGATTTCATACCCTCACCACTCACCAAATTTCCACCCTTCTTTTCACCTTTTCGCTTCCACAAAATGAATCTTTCCCTATACAGCATATCTGCTTTCCTCATTCTTGACGCCGAAGGTCATCGCGTGTTAGCGAAATACTACCGACCTAAAAGCCATCCGAATGCATTGAACGGAGAAATGAAGGAGTTGGCGACGTTGAAGGAGCAAAAGGCTTTTGAGAAAGGGTTGTGGGGGAAGACCAAGAAGGTAGGAGGTATGTGATATTGCGTTACGTGTATCTTCTGTCCTCTGTATGTAAGGCATTGTGTCTGTCTATCAAGTCCGTTCAGCCTCGTTTTCCATTTCAGTGTAATCTCTGGCGCTCTTGTTACTTCTTACTGACGGCCCATGGTATGATTCAGGCGATATAATACTCTATGACGGTTATCTTGCCGTATACAAACACTCTCTCGACATCATCATCTACTTTCTCGCCAGTCCAGGGGAGAACGAACTCATGCTCTCCGCTGCATTGAATTCCCTGATAGACGCACAGTCACTCCTGTTGAGGAATCAGCTGGAAAAGAGGGGGGTGCTGGAGAATTTAGATGTAGTGCTGTTGTGTTTGGATGAGACTGTTGATGATGGGTGAGCAACTTCTTCTTGTTTTGTCACTTCCTTCGTTGGGCTTTTCCTGGTTCAACCTTGTTTCCCTTCTGGTCTTTCATTAATCATTCGTATACGTGTCCCAATCTGATACGCCTATATTTTACTTGTCGTTTTTCTTCCCTTCCTAGAATCATCCTCGACACAGACGCAGCTGCGATTGCATCTCGTGTCAGCCGGTCACGTCCTGACACCACGGACATAACGATTAACGAGCAGACGATCATGAATGCGTATCAGACTGTGAAAGACCGGGTAGCGCAGAGGATACGGGAGCTGTGAACTGCTGGTGATCCGCGAGTCGTCGGAGCTTCCCAAACTAGGTTAACAGCAGTGAATATAGGGAAAACCATATTTCGTTGTCGCGTACCATGTTTCCGATAACTACAGATGCCAAAACACTCAGAGCTGCATGTATCATCGGAGTGTCAATCATTGTCAAGAGTTTGTGAGATGGAATGGATTGACGTTGATCAAGGTAGATACAATCAATATAGAGTACAGTATATACATAGTACAAGGGGCAAAGACACTGGTACAGACATCGAAAATAAATAGTTGGACAGGAAGGAAACACAGCGATGCTACGTCAAAACGAACGATGCAGAAGGGAAGGACTTTGAAACAACGACAGTAAAGCGGTTTTATGAAAAAACAAACGTTAACGATGATGGTTAATATTGTTACAAATGGCTTGAGTAGGAAACGCGACGGCAATAACTTGGTACGCGAATACCTCTCATCGAAGGTGTATGGAACCCGGTAAGAACCCCGTAAAACTCTGTTCTATTCCTAGTATGTTTGACCAGGAATGTTGGAGTTGGTCGGTTCCTGTCGAACCGGAAGGTGACTGTTGTATTATTATGGTAGTGGTGTTACAAGTATGAGCGGTATGGGAGGCACTGGTTGACAGCGGTCTCCAAATGAATGATATGATGCCGTGATTGACCACCAAAGTAGTTGAATTTCAGAAGTGGAGCGTGTAAGGCAATGGAATGTTGCTCTACGTAAAGAACATCATTGCGTTGCTGAATGAGGAACAGACAAACAATCAGTGTGAATGTCGATACGTGGGGAAGTTGAGGAAGAAATGCCCAACTCACATCCTGATACCGATTTCCCAAACCCGAACGACAACGGCGAGAACTTCCACGCAGCATACGCGGTGATCGTCGCCATCGAGAAAAGTCCCATCACAGCATATATCCTAGCTCTGGTCATCGCTGACTCGCTGGTCCCTTCCCAGACATCCGCAGAGGTCAAGTCCTTTGGGTCTTCGTAAATCCGTATAGTAGCGCGCATTTTGGACATTGGGGATTAGAATGGCTGGATATAAGAACGACGATGAAGGCGATGAAAGGTTGATAAGGCGGTAAAAAGATTCGTTTCGAAGGTTGGCGACCTTATATATAACCGACGTGTCAAAGTGATATGGTCCAAAATGTCTGAGTTTCTGTGATACGAGAGTGGCCCTGGTCTTTTGTTGAGGATTAGTGGCGGGGCCAGAAACGATTGAACAAAAAACAGATAATGGAAGAAAAGCGGAGAAAAGCAACAATAAGACGTCCTTTTATATGGCCAAAACAAATCTAAATGTTGAACGTGGTGATCGGAAAGATATCAGAATTCAACATGCGACGGAAACAGCGGGACATATCCACAGCCACAGACCGCCACTTGCCCAACGGTCGCGGAGAATTTGGAGTTTGTAGAATTCAACATAAGAGACACCGGTACCGTCAATGACTCGAAATTTTACTTTGGCGAATAACGAAAAACGCGTACGATGGTAAATTACCGGATAAGCTCCTATGTTCAAAATATCACATGCAAAAAATACCTTACCTCGGATTCTACCTCGAAAATCTATGTCCGGAAAAAACCTTCCGCCAGTACGTACCTACGATTACATAGCTGCCTATACCTCCTATAGCTTAGACCCCCTTGCTAGTGGGTGTGGGCAATACCCAGGGCCTTAGGCTCCAAAAATGCCTCAAGGTTTTCAAGGAACGTTGTGAACAAGTAGACCGAGATTTGCAGTACCGGGCCATGATGTATGATAAAAGGAGAAACTGCGGTATGCACGAGGGGTATCGGAACGACTCATCCTAGTGACCATAGTTACGCATGATACAAACCTTATGCAGGAAAGCGCAATGAGTATCCATGTTTTTTATACAGGGATAGCCTATGCTACTGACTCCGACAAAGGACTCCCATTATTGAGTACGTCTTAGATACCAGTGTGGACGCGGTACGGACATGCTGCATCGATAACCATCCAGGGTGAAGCAATTTGGTGCAACGAGGCTCAGCTGCAGGTCGAAATGTGTACACACAGCTACATACACAATCAGTGCACGATGGGATTGCGGTGAATTAAACCATTTTGTGAAATGAGGGAGATGAATATGAGGTACCTGCATAGAAGCCCCCTTGGAATACTAGAAGCACGACACGCCAACGTGTCTAGGGTCAAGAGATTTGAGAGAGAACTCGACGGGGGAGACGATATCCTCTTCCGTAGAACCAGGATTAATGATAGTGAAAGCCTGAGAGACTGTTGTTTATATAAATCAAGAACTGGTGAAAACATCAAAAGACATTGTCCGTAAATGAGTGAAATGAGTGAAACAAAAGAGGACGATTGCCCCACAGGGGGAGGTAAATAAGGAACTTTTGAGGAAAGAGGAATTAAGTATGTGCGGGTAGAAGTGATACAGATATAGAGGTGGATACATGTAGATAGGGTAAATGGGAGTACTCAAAGAGGCATCGCGTATAGCAGCACACACCCTCAAAAGCTGAGTATCAGATATAATCGGAAAAGAATGATCCTAAGAGAATATTAAAAAGGAGCCATAAGTTTTCGAAAACCACTTACCTACATGTCCAGCATGCATGTCGTATTCTTCAAATATTAAAGGAATATCTTCAGAACAACCTCACGAAATTACTTGGAAACACATGTCTCCCATGCTGTCTCCTATTCTCATCCAGCAAAACACCGCTCCACCATCCATCCTCGGGAGTAGCGGTGACAGCAATAACATCTCCTGCCTGGAAATCGAATTCTTCGTCGATAGTCGCTTGGTAGTCATATAGCGCTTGTACTGAGAAAGAAATATCAAAAAATGTGTTTATGAGTAAATACGCCAGTTGGAGCTCCAACGTACCATAAAACAAAATCCCCGCACCATCCTCCGTAACCTGCCGCGTCGGTGCAGCGACCATGGCTCCAGGAGGAGGTTGAGGAGAGGGACTTCTGCGCATCGGACCTCCATACATTGACGTCTGTTGTTGATATCCGGAGGTTGACGTCTGTTGCTGAAGATGCATATTCCGTTGCTGCTGCGACATAGTCTGTTGAGGCTGCTGCTGCTGAACAAGCTGTCCATTCCCGTTCCCATAATATCCTGGACCCGTCAGAGCCCGTTCCATCTGCCCATACCCCGGGCTGACAGTAGGAGGGGGTGCAGTCTGCTGGTACATTGGTTGCTGCTGTGGCGGAGGCGGAACTTGGTAATGTACAGGAGGATGTGCGTTGTACGAAGGTTGCGGTGGTGGTGGGACCTGTGAGTAGCTCGGCTGTTGCTGGTGATGAGGTGCTTGATATGGGGCGGGCGGAGGAGCGTACTGTGGCTGCGCGGCAGGAGCGGTGTAGCCTTGCGAACGCCCAGTGTACTGGGGTTGCTGTTGCTGAGGAGGAGGTTGACGGTACTGTGATTGGGCCTGCTGCTGATATCGTTGAGCCATTTCATCTACCGTTACACGGGCATTATTTGCATCCAATGAAATCCCCAAAGGATTGGGACTTGGAGCTCTTTGTGATCCTGTTGATCCAGCTCGCATGATTGTAGATCCTGGTGGGGGGCTCATGAACTGTCCGGGGGATGGGGCGGGACTCGTGGACCGGGACATGGGTTGAGGACTGTTACTCCTGGACCCATGAGCTCCGATACCAGCATGCCCGACACTGGGCGGACGGTCAAGGTTCCTACCTCTCTGCTGCTGCTGTTCGTTGAAGCCGTTCGATGCAACGTAACTTCCCGGTCGGCTTCGACTTCGACTTCCGGAACGATTGATAGCCTTCCTTTCACCAGGAAGGGACTGATGATAATCAGTCAGTATACCGTCGAGGATCTCGGCTCCGGGGGAAACGGGCTTCTTGGGGACCATGAAGGCTGCGGTTGGGGCACTTGGGTTCGGGTTCGGAGATGCAGGGCGAGAAAGGGATGGGTGTTGTCCAACAATCATCTCGGCAGAGTTGCGGTAATCTCGAGGGGCGGAGGAGCCTGCGCGTGGTGCAGCGAGTGCATCTGCGGTTCCTTTACGCGAAGGTGTGCCAGAAGAAGACCCTTCAGTATTCTGCTGTCCTCTCCAGATACTGTTCCGTCTAACAGATCCAACCGAAGAAACTTGATTTTGTAGTTCTTCCAACTGTTTGGCAAGCGGGTCGTCAGCAGCGCTGTTGGCGCTGTTGAGTTTGCTAGGTGATGCAGATCTAGGGGCGTTATAGCCCATCGAGCCTTGTCGTTGAGGATCATTGTTCAAATCGACTTTGTATGCACTGCCTCCGACCTTGATATACGTTTCGGCGTTTGGATCAATTGGTTCAGCTAACGGATCATGAGGCGGAGGATTCCTATGCGTAGACCGTCTGCTGAGCGGTTGAGCAGTAGTCGAAGACGACACGTGGGATGGTGACGACGATAACTGTCCATTTTGTCCGTTGACGCCATTAGGACCTCTACTCGATGGCCGGGCCTCTGCCATTGAGCTCTTCGCACTATGCCCTCCGCCGGCTCCGCGTCCGGCGGTGTTTACCGGCGGTTCATCCTCTTCCTCAGGTGGGATTGGTTGAGGCATACGAAGAGGGCTTGTTCGTTGTGAAGAGCGCACGAAATTAGCGGGTTTCGTACGGGCCACAGAGGCAGAAGCAGCCTCAGGCGAGTTGTAAGTGAAGAATGCAGGCGGAGCGGGAATTTGGGGACCAGTGCCGTAGTCTCTAACGAAGTTCTCCATCTCCTTCTCAGAGTCCATGCCTTCAAGGGCTACGCGGACTTTTTCGCATGACTATGATAGATGAGTTGTATATTAGAATTTCGAGAAAAATAATAAATCATACCTCATCATCGGACACACAGACAGTAGATACTGCGTTTGCATAAGCCCACATGCTATCCTTCATAAACTCCATTCTGTCGTCTTCTAAATCCTGACACGTATCACAAAACATCTTCCAATCTTGTTCCCATTTCGCCGCTGTGTCCTGGAATGTTCTAGCGAAATTAGCGAAATCCCTCTCGTTCGTCTGAACAGTCGCTTGGGCTTTATCAAGCTTGAATTGAATCTTCTCTAAATCTCTGCCCTGCACGAGCGTTGACTGTGCTGTGTACGAATTGATACGCATGCAATCCTGCTCATATTTTTCTCGTGCCTTCTTCACATAAGACTCCTGAGTTTGCTTAGCCTTGAACTCCTTCTCTATCGCCGCTTGATAGACTTTCTTGTGGTGATTCTGTTTAGCGCAGAAAGTTGCAGCCTGATTTTCAAGATCATTCTTGATTTGTTGAGCAAGGTTTAGGTGGTAAGAAGACTGTTTATCAGTTTCCAGACGGATACTGTCCAAACTATTCCGAAGTTCACTGTCAATTAGAAAGATGGTCAGATAGGAAGCACACCGGTGCAACGTGTTGAGACTTGCCCAATTTCGTCCCTGCCTAAAGTCTGTTTCGCCAGTTTGCCAAGTCGTTTAGCATAGTCTTCTTCGATGGCGGCCCTGAGATCAGGAGCAGCAGCAGTTGAGCATGGTGCTAGGGATCAGAAGTCCTACTTACCTTTCCTTCCAGAAATTCCTCAGTTCATCCATGGTCCTCATCGCTCCTCGCATTCTGGCAAAAAGAACATCGACACCTCCATCACCAGCACCCCAAAATGAATTGCAAAAGTCTATTGAACGACCGATATTAGCTGGTGAACCAGCCCTGATGTATTTAGAAAGCGAGGTTGTCGATGGCTGCCTTTTGGCAGTCATTGTGGTACAAGGTCGACTGCCGGAATGAGTTTCAAGCGCCCACACTTTTCTCGGATTGCCGGCGCTAAGCACGCTACGTACACCCAGCATTGCTCGCTCAATCAAAATTTATGTTGGTCGGTAAACGATTGTACACGGGTTTTCCTGATACAGCGGCGAATCTCCGTGAATCGAATAGGTACCACTACTACACCCGTTGAGTATGCAAGCACGTCACCAAAGAACGACTATCACAGCTTGCCCATATGGAAGAGAAAGGAAGGGGCACGCAACGCAGAACATCAAAAGTGGTCACAGCCCGCGTATTAAATTTTTGATTTCACCGGCTCCCGCTGAAAGTTTCAGCATTCAAGGAGTCCTAAGGTTAGCGCTAAGTAAGGACAATTAATTCAAGCTATGTACAGCAATTGAATTCAGAAAAAGATGATTGTAGAATTCAAGGTTTGAGTCCGAAAATGCTGTAGGATTCCTGTACAAGTTTGTGAAGTAAATACTTAAAGTTAGTCCATAGGTGCAAATGTAAGAGATTTATACTGTAGATGTGTAATGCTTCATGGTCCATGAGGATGACGAGGAGGAGGCCTGGCCAACCTGGCAGCTTTTGTCAAGATATTGTCGCCTTTGATGTTAATGAACGAATACTGTAAAGTGGGCTAACCTTCAGCTAATTAGACAATCTCGAATAATGATTGACGTACCTCCGTCAGACTCGGGGTGGCTTTAGCGTAGTCAACATATACAAGATTAGGCTATACAACGACACCAAGTCTCATTTCATCTCCTTGGACGTATCACAGAGCAAAATCCACTTACCTCAGTCCAAAACGGCCTTAACCCAGCGGCTTCCAACATCTCCCACCACTTTAAAAATGACGCAAACGGCATATCCCATACATGGATTTCAAGTTGCAGCTGCGCGAAAGGTAATGGCTCGCCCGAGAGTAAGTAGGGCTTAATGAGCTCTTCGAGAGTCTCAAACTCCCAACCCTCAACATCAATTTTCAAAAGATCGATGTGATTATGACCTAAAATGTTGAACCCCCCAGATTAGCATAAGTCAATAAGATAGGTTGGTCCCACCATTCATGGCCATCAAAGTCTGCAATGAATACATCGCTGGATCGTTACTGGTCGCAGGTTTGTTTTTGCCAGCTAATCCATACGCGTGGAAGTTGGTTCGCCATCTCTCGGATTCCGGTATGTCACTAGTGAAACCTTTGACGGAGAAATCGTATCCCCACACTTTGCAATGTTTGGTGTTTTGCAAAAGCTCGGCCTCGAATGTAGAATCACCGCTGATACCTTTCATCAAAATATCAAGGGCACGAAAGGTACCAGTAGGGTCGGCGCAAATTAGTGCTATGACAAGGTAGTATATGTAAAAAGGGGCATACCGAAAGAGTATATAATACAATCTGGCTCTCTTTCTAGACGAGAAAGACCACAGACCCACTTGCCGCCATCAGCGAGAGTGCCAAGGTGTCGCACCTCGTACGGGCAGTTGAAAGCAGCTGGAAAGAAGTTCCCTGTGAACAGAGAGATGAGATACAATAACGACGTGAAAATGAGGCTCTGGAAGTTACATATGGTGTAAGGCTTGTCATGGTCGGGAAACCTATACATCCCGCAAAAAACAAGGTCAACCGACGTCCAATGGACACGTCTCAGGGCATTGACTGTCACTCACGTCTCAACGTCCTCTGGGCGCGGCCCAAACTTCTTCAAGAGTGCTGCTCGATCCTTCAGCGCTTTCTCGTAGAAAGCCTCCGACAGAGCAAAGCGCTGGTCAACGTGGGGCGTGGCGTCGTCGAACGCCATGTGTTCGAAAGGCGGCTCGTACGGCCCAAGAGGAACGAGTATGAAACACGTCGCCAGTAGAAGGACGACTAAGAAAATTGAATAGCGGGGGTGACGCTTCCAAACTGAGGCCATGTTGAAGGACTTTGCTGGCAGAAAAGATTAAAGAACGGCGGCTGGTGGGAGATTAGTGAGAAGATGGAAGAGAAAGAAATGAAAATTGTGGAAACTCTAGAACAGCCCTTCACTAAATGGCATGGTGCAGAATAAGCACTCCAATCGACCCCGAGATCATTGATTGCCAATACATACATGGTACCCTCACCACAGTCAGCGCTGCATAGCTGCGCCAGCATTACAAGGATTGGCCTCTATGTATTCCACAGTTTTATCGAGGGTTTACTGACATTCATGTCCATACTTCAAACGATACAGTACTAATAGGCTCTAAGTTCCCTGAAGTCAGTATCAAGGAGGATTCAAAAACTACGCATTATCTTACCTTTCTCGAAGGGCACAGGGCTCCTCGCTAGATGCTCCAACAACGCTCCAACAGTACCCGTTGTCCACAGGCGATCATGTAATCTATGTATACAATCCTATACAGAAATCAAACAGGGTGTGAGGCCTTGAGGGTTCGAGGGTGCCAACACCCGTAACCGTGGTGATGACGTCGTCGAGTCAAAGCAGCACGCCGTCCTATATTCAAACGAGTTTCTGCACTGAGACTACAACCGTGAAAGCAAGCCCAAGGAGCAAAGTTCTACCGACGAACATATCAGGACAGAGCATCCTGACGATACCCGAGGTTCTCTTACTACCAACCATTGTCATTGACAGTATCGACTATGCAGTAAAGGCATGGATAGTAGTATAGAGTGACCCCTGCGAGAAAGGAAGTCTGCTCAAATTATAAAGACGTTTTCGCCTTTGATATTCAAGAACGAGTACTGAATCAATCCACAAGCACTTGGTCAAAAAACCTCCAAAGATGGTATAGAATTATTCACCTCTGCCAGTTCTGGTTTTCGTGAACCAGCGTAATTAACATATACAAGATTCGGCTGAGATTTTGTAAATAGCAGCGATTAGGGATATAGACAACGTGACTAAAGAGGTATTGCTCACTTCGGTCCAAAAAGGTCTCAATCCAACCTCCTCAAGCCCCTCCCACCATTTCAGAAAATAGTCAAATTTCTTATCCCAAACATGAATCTCCAGTTGCAGTTGACCAAAAGGAAGTGGTAGGTCTTGTTCCGCAAAGGATTTGATTAAGTTTGTGAAGGTGTCAAACTCCCATCCCTCAACATCAACTTTCAGGATATCGATGTGTTGATGTTCTGCGTGAGATTAGACATGAGCTACGGTCTGCATGTATAAGAATCGTCACGGACCATTCATTTGCATCAAGGTGTTCAACGTGTACATTGCAGGCTCTGATTCCGACGCCGGACGATCGACACCAGCAAGAGCATAGCGATGAAACGTGGTTCTGTGTCTCTCCGAAGCCGGTATCTGCTTCGCAAATCCCTTCACAGAAGGATCATATCCCCACACTTTGCAATAGTTGGTGTTAATCAGTAAGTCACCCTCAAAAGAAGATTCGCGGTTGATGCCTTTGTGCAGTATCTAAAAGATGAGTTATGGTTATCAACACGACGATAAACGTCCTTACCGACAGAGTACACAACACAATCCTTTTTGTCCACCAAACGCGAAAGTCCACAGACCCATTTTCCACCGTCACCAAGTAGACCGATTCGACGGACTTCGTGAGGACAATTGAAGGCGGCTGGGAAATAGTCCCAGACAGTGTAGGCCGGCCAAGGAGATTTATTTGGAGGAAACCTGTTTAGGAAAGGTTGTGCGACTTTCCGAAGGAATGTATAGCAGACTTACATGTCAAGGTCACTTGGATGAGGACCATAGCGCGCAATCAGCCCATCCCTGTCTTTGAGTGTCTTTTGGTATATTACTTCCGCCTGTGCCATTCTATATGCCAAATCCGTTGACTCATTCGGGGGAAAGCGCAGAGGAGTGAGAGGGGGGTCGAGACGCAAGGGAAGCAGGAGGTAAAACGAGGGTATGAGGACGATGAGAAGGAAGAGAGTGTAGCGGGGATGGCGAGGGAAAACATGAAAGGGTGAGGCGCGCATGGATTTCAATAAACCTTCGTTCAATTGGGTCTGCGTCGCAGTGGTACGTCGTATGTTGTGGAGCAATGGTTGTAAGAAACAGTCGCGGGAACGGATGATGAGAGGAAACTCTCAAGCTGGAATCATTGAACGTGATTCTGCTGTTCAGTCTGTACTGATGTTATCAGATTCTCAGGCTTCGTATATATATATATACAATCGCGTCCTCACTACGTCCCCATCGCCGTTACTTACAGAGAAGCGAATATCACTTGGAGCGGCTGTAGTCGTAGTTATGTATGCTTGAAACGAGATATGATGAGGGTGATGGGATTGAGTAAAGAGCGCTGCACTTACGAATTGTTACGATCGATGTTCCCACCGGCGCAGCGTGCCGCTCATAACTGTGCACCGGAAAAATCGTTGTGAGAATGAAGACATTACAGTGGAGCTCTATATAGCCGCCTTATCAACTTCTTCAGACCTTCCTGGCCACCCAAAACTCGGCTTCGTAAATCCACCTCATCATAGCTTTGTCGTCATGCGTATACTCGCACGGAATCGTGCGCCGTTTCATACAATCCGGTTCATCGTCGTCGTTCCCATCTCTACCTCCAACAACGGCAAAGCCTACAGCCTCCATGGCATCAAACAATTCATCCAATGTCAGCTCCAACCGTGCTTGTGCACTAGAGCACCACAAGAGTGGACCTAGATTCACCCACGTCCCACCTGGCTTCAACAATTTGTGGATTTGTTCCAGAGTGGAAAGAATGTTGACAGAGGTGTCGATGAAGAATAGTGTAACGATGAAGTCGTAGCCATTTGCCCTGCTCGAATCCGAGCCAGGTAGTGGTTTTGGTGCATTTAACGCGAGGAAATCTCCTTCCGTAAGATGCAAACCGACCGTTTCTTCCTCCGCTAGGCGAGGTATGACATCTGGGAAGCGTATTCCTCTGAATAAATCGGCCGTGTTTCGAGAATGACTCCACCAATGCGCATACGGATGAATCTCGTGCTGATAGACAGTCGAAGTCATTTCGGAATCCAAAAGGAAACGAAATGCACCATTCATATACGCAGACAGTTCACAAGCGGTCACATCGTAACCAAGCTGGGAAATCTCATGTGCAAGGCGACCGAGACCTGAACCGGGCACAAGGACCCGACTCCGGGAGCGCGACGGAGCCGGTAGTGTTGAGACGGCGGAGAGGATAGGTTGAAAAATGACGGACCGTTCTGAGCTCCCGGCATCGCTCCAATCTCGGACAAACTGTTTTAATGCTTCTCGAATGCGAGATAAGCTATGTGTGTCAATGGGTGTTTCTCTGACTGTTGAAGGAAAGCCTGACCACAACGTCGCAGACGAGACGGATAGCTCCTGGGCATATGTCCGTCTCATGACCGTGACAATATCATCGGTTGCTTTAGCATTCACTTGAATGAGCTCTGCCAGTCTGTCAAGCTTCTTTGTGTACCCAAGTTCGTATCCAATGCGTTTATGAGTTCTTCCTATCAGCGCATACGATGCACGCATGCGAGAGAGCTCGTCCAGAGACAGCGACCGATACTTCGAATAAGCCGCTGAGGAGGTTTGGACAGAAAATGGACCATCACCAAAATTGGTATTCGGAGTACGACCAAATTTGAAAAGCGACAAAAAATCGAACCAGATTGAATGCAGAAAAGCTTTGTCAAAGACCGACAGACGAAGACCTAGATAGAGCAACATGGCAGGGAACAAACAAGCGATCAATATGTCGGACATAGACTAAGCAAAGTTGTGAGGCTTCAAAGAGATCCCGAAGTAAGTGTTGCTCACGAGAACTCAATTTAGTCCACAGGATTGACAACTTCAGTCTTCTTCGACATCACACATGCACAGGAAAAAAAGAAATAGACATTGTCACATACATTGACAAATAAACGCCAATTTCACGTGAACTTGCCAAAGACTAATTTTGGTCAATTCCGTGTTACGCGGAAACAGTGAACACACTGAACAGTCAAAATACGGGCTAGCCTGAACCTTAGGACTAGCCTAGCCTGAACCTTAGGACTAGCCTAGCCTGGAGGGCATGCCTTGGTATCCCTGGAATCGACTGCGGAAACACCATGAATGATTCAAAGAGGATCCATAAATGAGAAGAGTTGATATGTTTATCTGAAGGTAGCTGAAGGTACGTTGCAAAACGCGTTGCATTTCAACTGCAGAACGTCACTAAATGTAACCTATGAACCAGTTGTGTAAAGCTCCATCGCCTCGAGCTATACGCATTACTCGTAAACCTATGTTGAACCAAACGAAATCTATGCAGGACTAATAGGGACTAATGCCTCTCATGAGGGGATTGAGTCGAAACGTTCCAATATATATATCACAAGCTGAACCCGAGTTCAACTTACGTGTCGCATATACAGTCGACTCCCTCTTAACCCATACCCCTATAAACCCATACTCCCTTATACTCCATACATTTTCTGAGTTACCGACCTCGTTTGCAGGGAAATGCCATGCATAACCCATAACTCTCCCATACCCCATAATCCATACCTTTTTGGGGGTATTCTCTGCTATATTTTTACCCATAACCCATACCTTGATTGCTATCATGGCATTTGATACTCCCGAAATGGGATCAGTAAATAGACAATTGGCACAAAATCAATACAAAACCAATAAAATGGTCGATTTACACTAATTTTGAGCTATCATAACCCATGATAGGGGTGTTACAGCTCCCGATTAGGCAAATTGTCACGCATGTCACTTGGTGTGACCACCCCATAAACCCATACTCTCCCATAACCCATAGGTCTGGACCTCCACGGAGGGGTATGGGTTAAGAGGGAGTCGACTGTAAATTATATCTTTCATGCTCGACTCTCAGACACCATCCAACGCAGGGGGAGACACATGCTAAAATTCGAAAGATCCCAAAAACCGCTGGGGTTTGTTTGGCATTACCTTCTAGTGCCGCTCAGCCGCTCAGCCGAAACATGCCGTAGCAATAGTGTTATCTGATCCATCGTGTTTGCGTTTTTGGTCCTCACCAGGTTCTCACTGCGTCCGATTTCGATACAGCCTGAATGCATATATAGCATAGATATGCAATGATGCTTCATGGCTTCCATCTCTCCTTACTCTTATTGCTCTATATCTCCCTGTGTTTCGCAACTATGCCCCCCTCCAAATATAATCATGCTTTACACAAACTACCTGAAAACATCACACTGAACACACGAGATCGAGAAATTTCGTTCGAAGTTCATGTTCGAGATACTGATAATGTACCACAAGCATATAAACGTCGATAAAATTGTGTATTTGAGAGTATTGGACATTCTGCAATAGCGAATCAGGCACACATTATAGGATCCGGCATGTTTCGGCTGTGCGGCTGTGCGGCACTAGAAGGTAATGCCAAACAAACCCCAACGGTTTTTGGGATCTTTCGAATTTTAGCATGTGTCTCCCCCTGATCCAACGCTACCCTTTAGTATTCAAGCCAGGAGATGCGCACGTTAAGTTTTTGTTAGCGCCTGAAGGGCGCCTACCTTCAAAAAGTCCGCAAGGGCTCTTCCTTCTCTACTCGAAATTTCCTTCAGCCCCTTTCGTTCAATTGCTGATCGTTCTCAAATATATTTATAGAAAAACTTTCAAAATCCTCGTAGGTGCGAAAGCACCCCATATTGTGATTACAATGGGGCGAGATAACTTTTCATACTGCAGCTGGAACCTTCTGGCCCGCGAGACTTCCTGGAATCATGAATGAGCCGCGAACCGTTGAAGAGCAAGGGTTCGGCGAAATGGACCACCTCTCGTTCAGGACTTCAATTGTCACATTGTATGTATCTCGTTTTCTGAATGTATAGACATGATTTGATGCAACATTTACACTTCTGGTATAGTAAGCTGCACCGTAGAACATCATTAGAATGAATGCCAACAAATACGAAGGACAGTGCTCCTCGATTCTCGATTCTGCTTCTGCTACTCGACGTTCAACAGATCGACTATCGATGCGAGTCAGAAAACGGCTAGCGACGGAGGCGTGTTGTTATTGACGTATGTACTTAATCGTACTATCAATCACTGACGGTGTGCTTCAATTTTGCTTAATTCTGCTGCGATGTTAATGAACACTATTAGGCCTCAGTCCTCAGGACCTGACTGGACCTGAACGGGTGGCTTGTGGTGGCATTGAGGTGGTATGATGGAATATTCCACCAGTAAATCCACCCGCGCCTGGCCACTGGTACCCATTTGCTTACCTGGGCTACTACTTAGGTATAGCTATGTATAGATCTCTCCTGATAACAACCAAAATCGGACAGTTGTTTATACGTCCAAATCCAGGCGAGAATTTTTACCTTCGCTTGTAAGTATGAATAATGAGGCTGATGGCTTTCATCGACATGCGTACCCTCGGTGCGCAAGTGCACACGTTGTGCGCTGGTAGGAGCCGAAGCTGATAAGAATACCCGGATAAATGGCCATAATCCAGTCTAATCCAGCTCAGTTAGTGTGTCTATATACTTTCTGTGGGCTTTATCTAATTCAAACCCCTTACGCATATCCCAATATCGTCAAACGAGGATCCCCGAGATTAAATTTAGATGGTTTTCTCCCAAGGCGACCCTCGTTGAGGCTCGAAGCCTGTATTTGCTCGCCTGATGCTGCGGGCTTATGTCTACTATGTCAATTGTAAACTTGAGTGGCTTTTCATCGATTGTCCTGTCATGCGACGAGAGGTACAATGGCAACATTGTCAAGCTCGGTTGGTATTGACGTGGAATGCGAGCTGTTGTCCCTTGGGGATAAATAGCTCACTTTTTTCGGTGAGTCCGGGACGTGCGCAAGAAGTTGCGTCAATAAATATTTTTCAATATTTTATCTTTCATCTTCCCTCGAAGCAACTACTGCTCAGTATCGAGAAAAGCCTTCTGATAGGTTGTAGTGAATGTATGATAGTACGAATTTTTGCATGCCCAACCTGTGTACAACGTGCCAGCCTGAAAGAATCCAGAAATCAATAATCATTAATATTCATCCTTCACGAGCCTCAAGACGACAAAAGATTATGGAAGCTATTTAACCAAATTTGGTCGGTAACCGCGCCCTCGCCTGCCGACCGGGATCGTTTATTATGCATATTGAAGTTATACCGTCGTGCACGGGGAACATATATCGATAGTACAGGTAGTAAGCTGGTAGTAAGTAAGTAGAGGTGATGCGGTATGTCGATTATTAAAGACTGCAATAGCGGCTCAGATTAATACAACCGCCCCCATAAGCAGTCGTGGTGATTCATCGTTAAACAGTTTTTTGGGTCTTGTCTTCATGTGTCCATAGGATGGTGACAGGATGAGGAGGACCAGGACGCGAGAGAGCTCAGCGCAAAGTTAAAACTAATAACTTCCAGAATAACCTACATACATGAAATTGAGGAAGGACTGGGGAAGGACGAAGGCCCGGTGCATGATAGAATTTAGGCGAATCTATGTAACTGACCCTGCGTATGAATAGCGTTAGATGATGTGGGTCCTGCAAAGAGCTACATCGGATGATTACAAGCAGATTACAAGCACGGTTCGCAAATCGTAGCTGGTCTGCACTTGCCATATACATACCTCGCGGACCTCCGGACTTGGAAAAATTTGCTGATGTTGAATGGAGTCGCGATAATTCCTTGAGGCAAGTAAGCCGTTACAGATGGTTACACTTTTACATACCGTTTCATAAGGCTCAGGGACTGTCAGGGTGATTTGCCTGGGCACTCTCGCCGTTAGGATGAAACGAAAATATAGAAAAGCAGCGCTTCTCGACTCCATCTTCTGCAAATTAGCCCAACATGTCTGAACCCCCTTACACCGAACTAGATGTGCTCATTATAGGGGCAGGCTTCAGCGGCTTATATCAGCTTCACACCCTTCGTCCTCTTGGACTTCGTGTCAAGATCTTCGAAGCCGCGCCAGATATCGGAGGAGTATGGTACTGGAATTGTAAGCCTCTCAATTCACCAATCCTGGATTTTGGTGTCTGATCCATGGCTATCCAGGTTATCCAGGTGCCAGGGTCGATACAGGCAGCGAGTGTTATCAGTTTTCTCTGAGCTCACTCTGGAAGGACTGGAACTGGACCGAGATGTTTCCTGGGCAAAACGAAATGCAACAATACTTCCATCACGTCGACGAGAAACTGGATCTGAAAAAAGACATATGTTTGAATACTCGTGTCAGGTCTGCGGAATGGCAAGAGTGTGAGAAGAAGTGGATCATCAGGACTGAGGATGGGACTGTTGTGCGGACTCGATTCTTTTTCATTTGCGCGGGGGTAAATACAGAACCGCTCATTCCCAAGTTCGAGGGTTTAGACACATTCAAAGGTGTCTGGCGCCATACAGCGCGTTGGCCTCGCAATGGACTTGATCTTATTGGCAAACGGGTCGCGGTGATCGGGACGGGAGCGTCGGGTGTACAGGTATCACAGGAAGCAGCAGCATGCGCTTCCAAGCTTACTATCTTCCAACGCACGGCTAATCCTTGCCTCCCAATGCGCCAACGAAAGATCTACACATGTACCGCAGAACTAGAGAGCAACAAGAAGCGCAAGGAAGACCTGTATCCAGCCATGTTTCGTCGAATGCTGCAAACTCCGGGTGGACTAGCGTATACGAGCGTACCGCAAACGACATTCTCGGTAACACCAGAGGAACGGCATTTGTTCTATGAACAGCTTTACGCACAAGGCGGTGTCGGGTTATGGCTTTGTGGTTACAGTGATGCCCTAACCGATCGAAAGGCCAACGACGAAGTGTATGCTTTCTGGCGAAGAAAGACGTTAAGACGGATCAAAGATCCCAAGGTTGCCGAGAAACTCGCACCTGAACATCCAGAAAATGCATTCGGTGTTAAGCGGATAAGTTTGGAGCAGGTACGTTCGATGATTTTGCGCGACTCAAAAAAAGATAATCGGGGCTACAGAATTTCTACGAAATCTTCAACCAAGATAACGTCGAACTTGTGGATTTGAGTGAGAACCCAATTGAGCGTATCAGCGAGGATGGAATTATCACCAAGGACGGTACAGAGCATTTAATTGACGTTTTGGTTATGGCCACAGGTTTCGATTCTATATCTGGGAGTATCACAGCGATCGACATTAAAGGAAAAAACGGAGTGACCATTCAGGAGAAATGGTCTCAGGGCACTCACACGTACCTCGGCGTAGCATCCTCAGATTTCCCCAACATGTTCTTCACGAACGGGCCACAAGCACCCAGCGGACTTTGTTCGTTGCCAATTTCCTGTTATGCTATAACCTGCGCTGACCTGTTTTTGTTCAGGCAACGGGCCGACCTGTGCTGTGAGCTTTAAATTCCCCGTTGATTCGAGCTGATCGTAACATCGAAACAGGAAATACACGGAGAGTGGCTCGCCAACCTTATGAAATATGCCCAAACAAAGCACATCGAACGTATCGAGACTTGTCCAGAGGCAGAGGAAGGTTGGCGGCAGCTTGTGTTCGGCATCAATGCGATGACCCTTTTCGCGACTGGTAAAAGTTGGTATAACGGAGCCAACATCGAGAACAAGCCTTTTGAACCTTTGAGTTTTGTCGGTGGCGTGCCTTTGTACATGCAAAAGTGCCAAGAGGTGGCTGAGCACAACTATGAAGGATTTGTTCTGTCATAATAGAAGTCTTTGAGGATGTAATAGTATCACCGAAGTATAGGATAACCAAAACTTGTCGAAGCAGGCGGAACAATGATTTAATTCGCATTTCTGATACTGTCCGGCACTACCGGTACATAGTTCTTGTCCTTAAGTTGATCCAAGTATGAAAAGTGTTCTGCGGTTTGTCAATTGTTCTGCTGTGTTGTTCGGCTTGGACGAATGTCACGACTGCAAGGCTTTCTGCATTCCAATCTTTCATGAAAGCAACAGATATCCAATAGAACGACCACGATGACAGACATGTACGTTCTTCACCAGATTATTTCAGAGACACATCGGTACATTCGACGCGTATATCCCATCAATGCGCAGCGAATGTGTCAAGGTTTCGTTGTTTCGTCTTGGCTATCGAGTGGCCGAAATTTTGATGGATTAGACCATTGACCCCTCTTTGTGGCTTTGTCCATTGACGAAAGAAGAAAACACAAAGGACGATGTTTCACCCTTTGTCCTGTAACCTTATTATTTAACGGTCAGCCTCTCTGGCATTGACTAGACGCATACCCGTTTTCTTCCTCCCGAGGTCGACCGATTTCTCTTTTGCACACAAGCACCTGCGAATTCGATATGCTAGTCAGTACTACCCCCATTCATTCCCAGCCCGACTTTTGACCTAATGCCATAGAATTTATACTATTGCGAACCAGCACACCTTGAGTGCGATATGATCTACCACTGTGACGGAGAAGCCTTTTCCAAAAATGTACTTGTCGAAGGACTTCGTGCTGAAGCTGCGATACCGAAGGCCGAGAAAAAAGACACGAGAAGAGATTCGCGTCCATTTCACAAACCGTCAGCATCATCGAAGCTTGATGGGGTTCAACCTAGAAAGGTGAGTTCGCGTTGATCTCGCCGTTATCACCCGCCTGACGAAAGGTTTAGAAACTCGATGTCGACGCTTTGTCATCCCGCCTACGAGTCGTCCAAGAGTCGAGGGAAACAGATGAGACTGAAGATGATTTGATTACCTCCAAAAATTTACCATCATTAAGGATAGATTCAACGAAGGGGCAGACCGTCTATCTAACGCCCACGCATGAAGTGTGGCGCCAGTGCAGCGCCACTAGCTGCGACTCGGATGCGCTTGATTTCTCCTTCAACGGACCATCGCACACCTGGAAATTGTTATGAATTCTGTTGTGCTTTTTCTTGCTTTATCAATTAGACCAGTTTTGGATCGATTCGTTTGGGATCTATTATTTCACGCAAGCAATGGATTCCGTCCTTGGCGAGCGATGAATTCAGTGGTCGAGTCTTTGAGATTGATTTTAGATACGCCAGGAATTGCTTTGCCAGCGTGGCTGAGAGAGGCATTGGTCGGGGAGATGGCCGGGCATGTTCTGCGATGATGGATTAAGGTGCCATTGAGATTATCGAGCGAGGAACATGGCGGCGGGAATGGTCCTCGCGTCATCTTTAGCGCGCGCACGATTATTCGGCCCTTTCTGCCACAACTTGCCGCGCTTAGTTTTCCTCAAGATGTATCGCCTGCAAGATACGGCTTGTGTTTTTGAAGTTATTCATCTATGCTTTGGACTCTCTAAACCCTACTTGTTTAAGAATGCTTCTAACGAGATCTCTTTTAATCCTTGGACCGCAACCCTTAGGAAACCTTTCTCTTCTTCCAGTCTTTTCAAGAAGCCCTTGTCCGCTTTCAATTCATCGATGTCCCAGTGCGCCCACACGAAGCGACCATGTAGCCAGGACGCCTCTGGAGACGCCGCCCACACGGCATAGTCTGCTGGAAGTGCCACTGAGGTGTGTTAATGATGCAGAGTGCACTTCCACGATTAATGTCACTTACTCTCATCCCACTTGAGAAGATTTTTGTCCACATATCTTGCAGCACCTTCCGAATAAAGAGCGCCTGGATGATATGATATGATCTGAATGTCCTCGACAGGGTGTTCATCAGCAATTCTCCCAATGAGCGCAGTAAATGCCGATTTGGTAGTCGAGTATGGTGTCTGATTCGGGGCAGGAATCATTTGGATACTAGCCGTCGATACATTGATCAGATTTAGTTGCTGACCCGCAGGGCGCAGTGGCTGATTCACAAACTTGACTGTCATGAGGAAGTTACCACCGACGTTGACATCGAATCCTTCCATGAGTTCTCGTTTATCCATTTTCAGCGTGTCAGGTCCCCACGGGGTGAAGTGAGCGGCATTGAGGACTAAAACTCGCACGAATATGTTCCGAGAGTTCAGGAAATCCCAAAGGGAGGAGATAGATGCGTCGTCTCCAATGTCTCCTTGGTGAGCAATGAATTCGGTGGTCGAGTCTTTGAACTCTTCTCGCAGCTTGACTGCTGCAGCATCCAAGACAGCAGTTCTACGTCCTACAATAATGATCGTAGAGGCGCCCGCTCGAGCAAAAGACCGAGCAATCTCGAAGCCTATCCCACCGCCACCTCCTGTGATGAGAATTGCCCTTCCAGCCTGGCTGAGAGAGGGCTTGGTAGGGGAGATCGCTGGATATGTGTCACGGTGATAAGTACTAGTGATATTCAGAGCGTCGAGAGACATTGTTGTTGTAGGAATGAAGCTTCGATGAGGACTCAGCACATTTTATACCTTGCGACTAGGTCCACCAGTGTTGCTGACTGTCCATCGTTAATCATTAATCAAGTTGAATTGTCCGAGGCAGCCGGTAAATTATTATTTCATCGATGAATCTAGCCTTGCTGCAAAATGTATAGTACAAAGAAGTGACGGTGAAACTCGGCAAAGGATGACATCGATGAATTTCGGCATAACTACGCAGAGTGGTGAATGTGAATGAGTCATGGCCGAACAGATTGGACCAGCTCAGAATGATGATTTTGGGTGCAGAAACCATGGCGGATTCAAATGAAATGCGCAATGCGGAAGCCTATTACACTGGTACCTGTTATAGGCACGACATCGCTGAACAATTGAGAGCCCTCTACATCTGGGTTCGACGCCTTCCAAGAGGAAATGTATAGGGGAAGGACCCGGAGAAAGTCTTTTTGTGGATTAACTCTGCGCGGTGTACGTGCGTCACGTTCAGGATGGTATAGATTCGAGGTGGGCGGCGCCAAATAATTTCCCAAAAAGGAAGGAAGGACTCTAGACGTGGCTCAAGCGCTTAGACCTGTACAAGCCTGTACAGTGTCCCAACTTCCATTAACTCGAGAGCTCGGCGTCGAAATGCGCTCAGTCGTGCTCTTCGGGTCTTTTTATGCTCTCCTGGCTCTGCCACATGCTTTGGCCGTCAAATCTCAGGACTTTAAGACCTGCTCACAATCAGGCTTTTGTCGTAGAGGACGTGCACTTGCTGCACGCGCTCAGGAAGCCCAATCTTCATGGAAATCACCATACACAGTTGACCCTTCTTCTATCGTCATTTCGTCTGATGACTCCACGGTCAAGGCTGCTGTAAAATCTTCCCTTTATCCCGAAATCAAGTTTGGCTTGGAGCTTAGAATCCATGATGATGGTGTTGTTCGTGTCCTTTTAGATGAAGTAGATGGCCTCAAAAAGCGCTACGATGAGGCTGCGTCGTGGGCTTTAGTATCAGAGCCCAAGCTTAGCAAGGGTATACGCTGGGCAGCTGGAAAGAAGGAGTTACGAGCGGTGTTTGGAGAGAAGAATGATATCGAGGTTGCCGTTGACTATGATCCTCTCCGTGTGCGCCTTCGTCGTGGCGGAGAGGATCAAATAGTCTTAAATGGTCGTGGCCTGCTACATATGGAACATTTCCGCTCTCAAACTTTGAAAGAGACCATCGAGGAAGTGGCTTCAGACGAAAACGCGGAAGGGCAGGAAGTTCTCCAGGTTGAGAATGTACGGGCTTGGTTCGAAGGAGATTCCGAAGATGCTTACTGGGAGGAAAAGTTCTCTTCTTGGACTGACTCCAAGCCTAAAGGTTTGTAACATCAAGTTAAGTTTGACATTTGTTCACCAGTTAATGCAATTTCGTAGGTCCGGAATCGCTTTCTCTAGACATTACATTTCCCAATCACGGCACTGTTTATGGCATTCCTCAGCACGCCACCAACCTCTCCCTCCCAAGTACAACAGGCGATTCGCCTTCGTACACAGATCCATTCCGTCTTTACAATGCAGACGTGTTCGAATACCTCGCATCTTCACCCATGTCCCTTTATGGCTCCATCCCAGTTATGCATGCTCACTCTGCCGACACAACTGTCGGCCTATTCAATGCAGTAGGTTCCGAAACCTGGATTGATATTTCATATCCCACAAAGAAGTCAACACATACGCACTGGATTTCCGAATCTGGTATCATGGATGTTTTCCTGCTACCTGGACCAACGCCCGAAGAAGTCTTTGCCCAATATGCTCGCTTGACCGGAACTACAGCTCTTCCTGCTCATTGGAGTTTAGGTTACCACCAATGTCGGTGGAACTACGTCAGTTCGGATGATGTCAGAACCGTTCAAAGAAGATTTGACGAGGAAGATATGCCTGTTGACGTGTTCTGGCTGGATATTGAATACGCTCAGGATCATAAATACTTCATCTGGGACCACAAGACTTTCCCTGATCCCGTAGAGATGACCAATGATGTTGCTGCTGCAGGGCGTAAAGTAAATATTCAAAACAGATTCGTTCTTTCATGTTTTCATTCCTGTTTTACAGATGGTCGTCATCGTCGACCCTCATTTGAAAAGAACTTCCGATTACCCTGTGTATCAAGAAGCTTCCGATCTCGATATCCTTGTCAAACCAAAGAGCGGCGAAGGCGAATATGAAGGCTGGTGCTGGACCGGTAGCAGCTCTTGGATTGACCATTTCAACCCTGCTAGTTGGGACTGGTGGATTTCCAAATTCAAAACAACCCAGAATGACACTGGCTTTTCTTGGACTGAAAGCACGGAAGATATCCATATCTGGAATGATATGAATGAGGTAATATCTTCGAGATTACTTCGCACGTAGATTCTCATTGTGATTTAGCCTTCCATCTTCAATGGGCCTGAGATCACTATGCCCAAGGACAGTATTCACCATGGCGGCTGGGAACACCGAGATGTTCACAACATTAATGGAATGCTTTTCGTATGATTCTACGTTGATTTTTCAGGAGAATTTGCAACTAAAGTCAATTTTAGCATAACAACACAGCGCAAGCTGTCCGTCTTCGCTCGGATATCCCTAAACGTCCATTTGTTCTTACCCGTTCCTTCTTTGCGGGATCTCAACGCGTCGGTGCAATGTGGACCGGCGACAACCTTGGTACTTGGGATCACATGGCTGTCGGTGTGAAGATGGTTTTAGCCAACGGAATTGCTGGAATGGCCTTCGCTGGTTGTGAGTCGAGTATTCCATAATGGCGGAGCTACTATCTCATATTCTTCACTAGCTGATGTTGGTGGTTTCTTTGGCAATCCTGAACCTGAGATGCTTGTTCGATGGTATCAAGTTGGCATATTTTCGCCCTTCTTCCGTGCACATGCACACATTGACACGAAGCGACGTGAACCGTTCTTGCTGGACGAGCCTTACAAGAGTATTGTTCGCGACATCCTTCGTTTAAGGTACGCTATGTTACCAATCTGGTACACTGCGTTTAGGGAGAACTCCGTCACCGGTATGCCTATCGTCAGGTTTGTCCTTTTTTCTTTGCGTAGAATGTCGTTGACAGGAAAATATAGACCTCATTATGTAGTGTTCCCTCAGGACACAGCTGGGTTTGCCATCGACGACCAATTCTTCGTTGGATCTTCCGGAATACTTGTCAAGCCTGTTACTGAAAAGGACAAAACCGAGGCCACCGTCTACATTGCTGAAGATCAGGTGGGTGATTTATATATTCTTTCGTTCTACAGCATCCGTTCAAGATATTCTTTTTTACCAGGTATACTATGATTACTTCACCCAATACGCGTATCGTGGTTCTAGCAAAGGAAAACACATCACCGTCGCTGCGGAACTTCATCAAGTTCCTGTATTCATTCGTGGAGGATCAATTATACCAACGCGTGAACGTCCTCGTCGCTCTTCGCCGTTGATGAAGCTTGACCCATTCACTCTCCGTGTTGCTTTGAGCAAGACCGGTACTGCACGTGGTGATCTTTACCTCGATGACGGTATCACGTATTCGCACCAACAAGGCGAGTTTGTATGGCGCGAATTCGTAGCAGAACAGTCTCAGAAGAAGACCACCCGTATCTCGAGCAGAGATTTGGCCTCACATAATCCTGGAAAGGCGGTTGATGGCATAGCACTTACCACCTTTGACCCGAAGAATGCGTTTGCGAAGGAGATCGAGGAAGTGAGGGTGGAAAAGATTGTCGTTCTTGGGTTGAATTCGAAGCCGCGCAGTGTGAACGTCGAAGGAGGTGCAGAGTTGAAATGGGAATTTGTTCCTGGTGTAGCTGCGTCAGACAAGAAGGAAGGTGTATCGAGTGTGCTGATTATCAAGGATCCAAAAGTCCTCATAACCACAGATTGGGCAATTGTAATTTCGTAGAATAATGAAAATTGGATTACTCGACCCACAAGGATCCATATATATGTATTGACCACCACTACCAGAAGTCCGAGTACAAAACTACCAGGTCAGAGCCAGGAGGCATATGTGTGGTTTCAATGTTACAGCAATAAGAAAGACAAGCATAAGAACGTATGGACATTAGAATAATGTAAAACCCGCAACAAGAATATTAGAGTAAGAGGCAAAAAAAGTTTGACTTACAACAAGAAAGGTGAAGAAAGACGACCGATGATTTATGCTCAATGGATGCGATTATGTACGGAATTGAAAAAAACCATGAAAACATGTACGTTTGTACGGTGAACAGTATGAGTTAAAAAGTACAACGGAAGAAACAGAAAATCACTCGATGCATGAGCGGAAAGGTTAACTTTTCCTTTGCAGATTACCACATTCCGGGCCTGATAGTCATCGGTGAAGCAACTACATTAGGTATCACGTAACTAGCAGGCGTCGACCCAATCGACGGTACCGCAACGCCGTGTCCGCGGTGATGATAAGCATACTGCTGAGGATGCGTGTGTTGTTGCTGATATGCATATTGGTGAGGGTAATACTGTGGCATCATAGTCGCATATGGCGTCATGGGATTCACTGCATACGGCGCATAAGACACGGTTGGAGCGACAGGAAGAGCAGGCGGGACATAGTAACCGTAATTGGAAGCTGGCACAGGAGGTAAAAGAGGGAGAACACCTGCAGGGGTCGACTTGAAAGCTTTCGTTGATTTGGAGGAGCTGGCCGAACTTGCATTACGAGTATGCGAGCGGTAATTGGTTTGTGGGGTTGCATTCAACGTTGGGAATGTGAGAGGCTCAGTTTCCATTTTCCTCTTTGAAGCCCTAGATGGTTTCTTCGCTGGTACGCACGAGAGGGATTTCTTGCGCGAAATCTCGGAAACCTCAATCCATCCATCATTGTTCGTGATGACAGGCGGTGAGGGAGGTGACAAAATGCTCGAAGAGGATGATGATGATGATGAAGACAACGCAGGTTCCTGCGAAGACGGAGAGGAGGGACTCCGAACTTGCGGTTCCGTCTCTAATGCCGCGGGCCCAGATCCCGTTCGACAATGCATTGGGGTAGTGGAAAGAGACAAATTGGGTCCATGTCTCTTTCGAGACTTTGGAGGTGTGGACCTGTGAAATTCTTCAAGGCCAATCCAGCCATCTGTGTCGCTAGATAAATTTGTCGAAGTCAGAGATGGAACTCCGGCAATCGAGCGCGATTCAGAAAACGAGGAGCTGGCACTGTCGTCAACATCAGATGACGTTCCTTGAGAGTCGTGTAATCCGGGATCAACTGGGCTAGGGCTCAAATTGTATCCAGAGTCTTCATGAGTCGTAATGAACTGTCTCGACCGTAATCGGTCTACGAGCGCGCGTGTCTTCGAGGATAAACCCTTCCGCCGAATATGGTCATCTTGTAGAAAAGCAGGTAAAAGGGTCGAGGGATGCATATGGGATTTCGGGGTGACTAGCTCCATTTCCACCTCCATATCTGTATAAAACCCCTGGTCATCTTTCTCGATCTTGAGTTTGGGATACGAAGATGCTTTGGTAGAGTCGAGAGAAGGAAAGACAAAATCGTGTAGCGTGGGGGAAGGCGAGCTTCTAGTAGTAAGAGGAGAGGCATTGTTTGAGAAGGTGAGCGACGGAACTGATGATCCAGATGGCGTGAATGAAGAGGCAGACGCATTTAATTTCGAGTGCGGAGAAACCGACGGTCTGCTTCTAGCAGCACCACAAGAAGGTGCACGTGGTTTTGGAGTTGAAGGCATTGATACATAATTCGGATACACGCAGTCGCTAGAGTCAAACATCAAGGAACTCGAAAACGAGCCCGTGTCACTGCCACTGCTGCTACTAGTATCCCTGTCCTCCGCGAAGTCGCCAGTCAAATTCTGAATTATTTCATTCCAGTTCTCCTTGCAGGCGGCGACGTCCTTTTCGTCAATCTGACAAGAAATATCTGCAACAGTTGCGCTAGTGAATTCACCGCCTCGTAAATCCGAGCACAAGTTGTAATGGAATCCAGAGGTAGCTTCATATGCAGTGAGAACATCAAGTGCAATTGAAACGCCAACCAGCTCGGCGTTTAGCTCTTGTTCCAAGTCCGCAGAGTTGCCATCAGCCTGATTTGCAAGGTAATGTGACTTTGTCGGAGGTCTACAGATAGCTTTGCACGGGGCCCCACGAGAGCCTGGAAGTTTGTGTGCCCAGGAGATTGCCTCAAAATGAATCCGCGGCCAGTCCGCTGGTACGACTTGCCACCCATCGTCGTCAACGTTCCTCGCGGTAGAGTCCAACATGGGGTGTTTACGCTGAGAGACGCCTATGAGGACCTTGACTGCCTCTGCCGAAGGAATGGTTGATTCCTGGTCAATTTTGAGCAGAGTGAAGTAAGAATTAATGGCGTACAGGAATGAATGCTTTATCCACGGGCAGCCGTCCCTCGGATGCTCTGAATATCCGATGAGCAATCAACGAGGACAGAGAGGACGGCGGTGGCCCTGTTAACGACAGTGAAAAGAAAAGAAAAGCTTAACAAAGAGATTGGGGTGTGGTGAGATGGGAGAAAGACATGTGGGGGCCGCTAAATATCGGCGCAAGGCAGTCCGTCACTGTCACGGGTATATTTTCCTAAAATGGTATAACTCGCGTTGCGCCTAGCCAGCTTCTGTGTACCCGAGTCATATTTTCTGGACATATTCGAGAACATTATAGAAAGGTATGTTGCAATCCAGAACTTGAAAGTATACTGTAAATAGGCATATGTAATCACTGGGACAAATTTATAAAGTACTCATGCCTATAATAAGGAAGAGCAAGAGTGCATCTGAATTCGGCAGGAGTTGGATGGGTTCCTGTAAATTGTTCATGAAAGAAAAATACGAAGGTGGGCAAACTAACACCCTTATACATGTAGAAGATTCTTTGACCCCCTAGGCCTCGTTATCTCACTCCTGTAAACGATAGACGTGTCTTTCACTGGCGACGATTTCATTCATGACCTTCGTTCTCCAGGGTGTATTCGTTGCAGCCCTGAACTGAGGGGTGGTGAATCCATCCAAGTCCTTATAAGCATGAAGGGCAAGGTATCGTGGAGGAGAGACGCTATTTACGGTTGATTCAAAATCAACCAGAGAAAAACGCCTACACGCTTGCCATCCCGGTACTTGACTGAGAAGGCTGATATGCTCTTCTTCGTACCAGGCATTGAAGTCCGTCTCGGCCTCAAGCGTAGGAGATAAGGCTACAGAGACGAGGAATGAAGGATTTGTGGACAGATATTCAGCACCTTTAAACGTCGTGTGTGCAAGAGCTTTATATAGGCGGATGTCGGTATTCGATAGATTACCGTCACCTACTGGATGTCCAAGCTCTAGTAGTGTTGAACGAGCACCTTCAACGGAGTGTCTTTCCGGTCCACGGAGCTGGAAAAAGGATACCGAAGATACAACAGCATCAGCTTCGGTAGATGTATAGGTTGCTGAGAGGGTATTCTATAAGTTCCTTCTAAGATGTAGCGCGTTCCTACAGGGAGAGCACTGACAGTAGTTCATACTAGATAAGAGCTTAACCAAGGGCTCTTTAGACTGGATAGAAAGGATATAGTCGTAGTCATTAGAAAAGATTGTGGTCGACATAAGGGTAGAGACTAAGCGCTCAAATTTGTTGTCAGCGTGTTTCTTCCTGTTCTTTCCCTTCCGCCATATCTCAATTGCTTCTCTCAGTTCGGTCATTGGAATTTCAACGGATAGTTAAGCTGCTGTGTCGCGGTAGACTTGATATAATAGTGTGACCTGGTGTACGGAAGCTACTTTCAAAGGTGTGTAAAGCGGAGACAATATACAGGGTATCATTGAAAACCGATAAAACCCTTGCTTCGATTCTGTTTCATTATTAGCTTAACCTTACCAAAATGTCAATGCTTAGACGGACAGCCCTTACAGTCATCAATGCATTTATAGCAGCCGTCGGTCGTCTCGACAAATCTCTCTCTCCGAGTGATACCTTAGCCAAACTCCGAAAGCACAAATGGAAAGCCTCAGATAGCGTCTACATTTTCCATTTCCTCTCGGCCTCATTCTGGCTCACGATAATGACCGTTCCGCCATTTCCCTATAAACTTCTCATCCCAATTTTGTACACCATCGCCATGTTGATTCCTTTAACCTCGCAATTCTTCCTTCCAGCAACACCTGTCTTTTCTTGGCTTATAATGTTTTACTCAAATGGATTCATTCCGCTGCAGTATCGTCCTAATCCCAGTGTGTCATTGCTCCCTACTCTCGAAACCGTTCTTTACGGTGCAAACATTTCCGATCTTCTCACTCGCTTTACGCATCCTATTCTCGACATCATCGCTTGGATTCCTTATGGCGTCGGCCATTACGCCCTTCCTTTCGTTGTCGCTGCATTCTTGTGGCTCTTCCGTCCGAAGGAAGCGTTACGTTTTTGGAGTACTGCCTTTGGATACATGTTTCTAATAGGCGTGATAGTCCAAATTCTATTCCCTTGCGCAGCACCGTGGTACGAGCTCATCTATGGACTTACCCCGGCCAACTATGGTGTAAAGGGTTCTCCCGGGGGACTAATTCGAATCGATTCACTATTCCATGCACACGGTTATACTTCAGCCTTCGGAAATTCACCGCTCGTGTTCGGAGCTTTTCCATCGTTACACTCCGGCGCTGCTACTCTCGAAGCTCTTGCGGTCGCGCACTTCTTTCCTCAGACAAAAGTGTGGGTTTGGGCTTATGCCGGTGTGCTGTACTGGGCAACGATGTACATGACACATCATTATCTGATAGATGTTGTAGGAGGAGCATGTCTTGCTACGATGTGCTTCTACTTTTTTATTCCGGACGAACTGAAGAGCACCGTCGCGGCTACCTCGCCTCCAGGCACGAACCTGGGCCTCCTTGCTTCGACGGGTACAGTTAAAGCGAATGGAAATCTTCCAGCGTATAGAATGGGCTCACAGCGATCAAAATATGATATTTATGATCTAGAAGCTCCGCGTAATGGGAATGGTCGAGCAGGAGCTGCTGTTGGAGGACGGGGAATAATGGCAGAGGCGGCCGCTGAATTTGACCTCGCTGAATCTGAAGATGACTTTGCGAGCGAAACGGGGGACGGTGAGCGACATCCAGGCGACGAAGAAGATATCACTTATCGGCCAACTATGCAGAAGGCCGCCAGTAACAAGCCTAATGGGAAGAACAAGTCCGAAATTGTGGCGGGAGGTGCGAACGGACATAGACACACCGCCTCAATTGCTCGACTCATACGTGGGCCTGATGTCAGAGGGTCCATTGATGGAGGTGACGAGGGATGGAGAAGTCCGATGTCCGCTGGGTTCGTGTTTCCTCCGCGGAATGGGAGGGGGAAAGAAGCAGATGGTAAAAGGAGTCCAATTCGAGAGACGTTTGTTTAATCTCTTTGAAGTCGGGCGACTGTTTCTTTTCCTTCTTACTGTGTTGATCTTCGGTACCTAACTTGTGTCATTCATTCAGAGTGTTATATTGTATTCACTTCTCTATATTATAGTACTGCGACCTCGATAGCGCACGATAATCAGCTTCAGATTTTTCTCACATGCACAAAAGACTTCAAGAATCACGTCGTTGTGAGTTCGTTCTGACTCAGATGGACAATTAGATCGGTGGAATTTCTACTTTTCAATCATACCCATATAACTTCTCGCTAAGTCTCTACAGCTGTATGGCCTCCAGCAATGCTAGGATACAGACTGACCCACGTCCATGGCTCAAACATAATAAGGGAGTTGGTCTGAAAGCTGGATGTCTCAGACTTTGCTCATATCTGCTTGACTGGGAAGCCTCTGGTGTGACATTCTCAATCAAAATTGCGATAACCAGTAGGCAAGACATACTATTATATGGTGTCTAAGCAAGAGACTGCAAGAGACGTGCAACAGCGCTTGGCCAGGCAGCTGTTGAGGTAAGTATGACTGACCTTTGCCTTTGACAGGTAGGCTCAGCCTATACCCCTCGAGTTGCTCAGTTATCCTAGCAGACGAATTCTGGCAACATCTTCCCGGGCCCACGTTCGAGCGTTTGTTCCCCAGCAGTATACCCAACCTCTCTTTGGTGCGCTAGAGCCTTCGCGGCCAGCGTCACCCAGCAGGAACGGACGCACAGATTTAACGGGTAAGACCGGTACAGGGTCAGTTCCCTCTCGCCCCTCAGTGGTGATGGACTCGATAGCCTCGGCACCGGCTTGAGACCTCAAAGGCAGGCTCTTGCATATTAAACTGCGCCGTAGGTGGCTGGGGTTCCAATGATGTTTCCGTCTGGCCAAACAATCGTGTGGTGTGAGTTGACCAAGAATATCGCAAGCTAGAATAACTCGAGCAACTTGAGTGGGTACTTTTTTTTGACCTTATTTAATTGACTGAGTACTCACTCGATTTTGATTCTGGTCCTCCACCTAAGGACGAGTAAAAACGAATTATGTACAGCTTAAGCTTGCAGGTGTATGTGTATACACAGGAGTAAAATGATTCCTGTCTTCATCTTTGATAGTAATGTCCACTGACACCGATTATTCCAAAACTACGTGGGCTGTAATTTCGGATGATTTTCATAGTAGTAGCATATATGTAAAATATAGCATGCTGACTTCATTCGAAGTCAATGGCACAGCATCTCATGCAGCTGCAGTAAAAGTGATTTGTACAAGCCCACGAGGGGCCCACTGCTTTGAACTGAAAGAGGACATTGGGCGCTGGGCCTTGTGGCGAAATTGTGGCATAAAACAAAAGCGGAAGGGGCAGATGGGGAGGCTTGTAGACAACCCGCCGAAGTGCCGATTTCGCACCTTTCCGCACTGCCAGATCCGCAGTGAATATAGACAACAGCTCTACTTTAACTATTTCCGCACTTCCGTTTCTGTGGTATTGCTACAGCTTTTATCTTATATCAAAACTCCGTTCGAAAAAGGTTCTTTTATCTTCGTCTTAAATCAGGCTGTATACAACAACCTTTGTTCGCTCGTTTCCACCTGCCTTTCATTTATATTCCATAGATTTACATGGGTGCGTGTTTCCATCTCTCATTTGCGTGTTTTTGGCCACCCCGTTAATGTCTTTGTGTTTCATAGAACCGGCTGCTAGCCTTCACCACGAGCATGGATCCGATATTGCTTTATTGAGTGATGAATCGGCTCCTCCAACCCAAACGACATTCACACAGGCAACTATAAATAATATATCTCCTACCGTCACCTCTACTGCTGCACCAGCGCTACCACCTCTTATCACCGTGGATCATATGAAACCCGACTTCAAAAGCGTATTTCGAAGGTCAACTCCTGATTCGCGAAGACAGAGACATGAACGGGGCGAGGGATATGAACCAACTTCACCAAGAGAGGTTGTACGGGCAGGAACGTTTTCGAGTTTATTGACCCCAAGCAAGAAAGTTGGGCCTTCGCCGACCATGTTACAGAGCTTCAGGTCTGTAATATGCAGTTCCTGTAAGTTGCACGTCCCACTCAGTCCCCCATCACTTTACTGATGCTCTTCTAGGGATCAACCTTTTGTTACTCTGCATACCTGTTTCTGTATGTCCAGAACGACTTGAATTCTCCATACACCATACCAATAATGATTCATGTCCATTTCCAGTGGGCTCTCAATTTCGCCTCAGATAATGATACTCTGATCTTTGTCTGTGCGTTCCGCCATTCTCAAATATCAACATACCCTGTCCCCTTGTTCGTTTTTGCGACTTGTCACTAACGCGACGTTTTCTTTCAATTGTTCATTCATCACAGTCTCGTTTCTCGCAATAATCCCTCTAGCTAAGGTTTGTTTGATCATCTTTGCTATCCATCACAGCGGCACTCGAGCTCAAACCTCTTGTTTTGTAGCTCCTAGCTTTTGCAACGGACGAACTATCAATGCGAGTGGGACAGACCCTGGCGGGCCTGTTGAACGCTACTCTTGTACGGTCGAGTTTATCTTCATGTGGCACTATCTACAACTTAAAAGATACATTGTGTAGGGGAATGCCGTAGAGCTTATTGTTGCTGTAAGTTATCGTCATACTTCCCAACTCGATGTTCTGCCCCCTCAGTGATGTCATCCTCCGTTCTATCTTCCCTGGGCCTTCCTTCTTCCGCTTCCTGAATCCGCAAGTAATGATTTTTATCTGTCTATCTATGTAGATTATCGCGCTAACTCAGTGTAAATTGCACATCGTTCAATCGTCTCGTAAGTTCTCCCTTCAATTTAATTTTCTTGATCTCATATCGTTTGTTCAGTAATCGGCTCTATGCTCAGTAACCTTCGTGCGTATTTTTGAAACTTCCCAAGAGGAATTTGTCTCGAATTGAGCCTTGCAGTGCTTGTTCTGGGGATGTGTTTTTTCGCTGGAGGCGTTCGGTTTTCGGAACAAGGGTTTGGACTAGGTATGTATAGACTCCGCAGTCGTATCTCCTGGATCGATCTCCATTGACATATGTTCCTACCTCTAACACAGTTGCCTCCCAGCTCAACTCCTCTCTTCTCACCATCGCTGTCATTGCCATTCTTCTTCCTGCCGCGTTTTATTACAACGTGACAACCCAAACTGATTCAGACGAAGGGCAGGATCTGTTGAAGGTTTCCCATGGAGTTGCCATAATCTTATTATTCAGTAAGTGTGACTTCTTAATTTTTGCTTTGTGGTTTTGTTTCTAGTCTGTGTGGGACATGATTGTTGTGTACACGAGAACTAAAATTTTCTCTTCTTTCCAAAACAGTCTATGGAGCTTACCTCGTATTCCAACTCTACTCTCATGCATCCCTCTACAACGACAAGAACGACATCATCAAGTCTACAAAGTATGCTCCGAGACCTAAAAAGACCAAATCAAACAAGTCTTCCGTCGACCATGCTCACTTAAATGCCTCCGCGGAACGCTTAGAAATGCACGTTATGCCACCATATTCTTCCTTCGACCTCGCGCACGACCAACATCCCGATCCAGAGCATGGACATGGAGAAGGAGAAGGTCCAAGTCCGGGATTCTCATCACCATCTGCGACTCCGACGTCCTCAAAGCCCCTCATAGGTCGTCTTACAACAAAGGCCTGGGATACGGCTAGTACCACCGCCGCAACATTTACCTCTGTAGCTTCATCCGCGGCTTCTCTGGCTGGTGGGAGGCACAAGTCGAAGGATGTAGAGAAGGGGTTGGCTCCGGCCACGTCTACCGCTGAAGGTGAAGTAGTTGTAGAGATCGAGGAAGAAGAGGAGGAAAAGCCACAGATGAACCTCACAACGACGATTGTGCTGTTAGCTGTTGTTACTGCTGTGAGTCAATTTTCAGGCTTTCTTCGTATTCTCGTGTTTCAAAACTCGGCTGATCGTCTTTCTCCTCCTTCGTTTACACAGCTCGTCTCTGTGACAGCTGAATGGCTCGTTGACTCCATCGATGGGCTTACAGATACTGGCGTTATATCACAGGAATTTGTTGGAATCATTTTGCTGCCCATTGTAGGCAATGCAGCGGAACATGTCACCGCTGTTACGGTGTCTGTGAAAGACAAGCTGACGCTGAGTCTAGGTGTGGCCGTTGGGAGTACGTTGGTAAGTCCCAAGTGAATATTGTATGTATGTCAGTTGAGTCTTGACCAATACGTTGTTTTTTTCTGCTTCGTACAGCAAATTGCGCTATTCGTTATACCGTGCGTAGTCCTAGTATCCGTTCCTCCCTCACTCTATCTAACACCTTCGCTTGTCTTTTAGTTTCATTGTAACGCTGGGCTGGATGATGGGCAAGCCGCTTACATTGTTGTTCGATCCTTACGAGTCGATAACGCTGTTCCTTGCCGGTAGGTGTTTTCTTATCATGATATACCCTGCTACGGTCTCTCATCCTTGCCTCATGTTCCTCTATCCGCTGATCTTTTTCCCCGTATTTCTGATGCTCAATTCCTCGTTAGTCCTGACGGTTAACTATTCCGTGCAAGATGGCAAGTCGAACTGGCTGGAGGGTATGATCTTGATGTGTGAGTCGTTTGGATTTCTCCGCCATTAGTTCATAACTCACTTTCTGTGAATTGTCAAATAGGTCTATATATAATCCTTTGCGTAACGTTTTGGTATTATCCTGGTAAGTCTAAACATGTAGTTCTTTTGCCCCATTCCTTTTCGCCCACTGTCTTCTGCTCTGGGCATCTTTTGGTTCCTTTACGCTGTTACCTCGTTTGTTTGATTATCACACTCATATTCCCTTCACAGGATCCGACCCTTCAGGTTTGTTGAACAATTGCACATAGGACTTACACACAGAATTCGATAAATAAAAAAAACATAGAATATGCCTTATGCTCTCATTTTCGACGTCCCCCGCCGCTCCAATAATTCTTTGGCGCTACAGACATTCTTCAGCATTGAGTTTCGAGCACTTGATTTACCTTCGATCGTTCCGCTGAAGTGCAAAAATATCGAACTCTTGAATACGTCCATCATAGTTTACTATTACAATACTCGTTTCCTTGAACAGTCGGACTGACCAGGACCAATAGCAGTATATAACTTACATTAAAGGATATTTATTTCAGATTTCCTTCGTTCCTTGTACATGATGCGTATATACCCTCCATCGCTGTACATAGAAGCCCTGTAATTACTACCATAGTCCAGCACAGAAGATCGGCTTGGCCACGAAAATTTTTTTTTCCTCAAACCTGGTAGACTTGTCCCTGAAGAGTACAACGCAGACCTTCAATCGGGCAGGTACGACGCGTACATCTCCGTCAAAGACAACCCATGTAATCTACTCACTTGCACTGATCTTACCAAGAATTCGGAAAGCTCCATTTCATGTCCGACTATGCCTTAATAGCGCCTTACTCCTAAACGTTGCGTTATACTGCAACAAGTTATTGATATCCCTCACCCAATCATCCTCCTTCCCTGGTCTTGCTCCTTCTCCTTTCTCTAATTCCTCTCTCTCGCTCCCATCTTCGGGTACGATTGAGGATCGATTGATACACGGAACAGGGTAAGGCGATGCTTGTATGGTGACTGATTCACCGGGATGAAGAACGTGCGAGGTTCGTCCATCCATGGACACACCGGCATGGGCGCGGCTGCGGTTACCAATCTGGGATTTCAGAAAGGGATTAGATGGTGAGTGAACAAATCGACGGTAAAAACGAGAGAATCAATGTAAATGAGTTAGATAGACAGGTTGGAAACTGAACGAATAGCAATGATAGAGCAAGAACAAAATGATAAACCCATGAAATGAACTGAATGAGTGAGATTGTCCATATGTATCCAGACAACGTCTGGATAGTGATTTTCAGATGGTAGTATTGTAGATTCCCGTCATATATCCGAAGAAGAGAACAGTCATAACCAAAATAGGAAAAGGAAGCGGAGAAACTTTGGACAGCATTGAATCAAGGAGAAAGGAGGAAGAGGAACCCAGGGGCCAGGCGAGGAACAAACGAGATATATGAATGAAGAACAAGCCGCCAAAAGCAAAGCACGAAAAGAACGGGCAGTTTGACTCACCCTCAACGTGATAGATGATGACGAGGGGAAAACCAGGGGTCTGAAAGACAAGCTCCTCGGACAAATTGGGGTCAGCACAAGTGCACTCAGAGATGGATGGACGATAGGTCCTCCGGCCGAGAGCGAGTAGGCTGTAGAGCCTGTGGGCGTCGAGACGATAAGGCCATCAGACTGTTGTTATCCAGTATAGGCAGTATGAGATAAGGAAACGAAAATATATGAGCAAGAGCATGAAGCCTCAACCATTGGAAGCGAAAGTAGAACGCACGTACCACAGCCTCCGTCAGATGTTGCCCGTCGACGAAAATATCGATTGTGTTTAAGTGCGGGCTCGATCCTCGGTGCAATGCAACTTCGTTCATTACTTGCCAATCTGTGGATGTGATTCAGCGGGAATGGAATGACTGAAAATGATTAGGTTAAGAGGAACGTTCGTCTGATCGAATGATTCAGACGATAAATGTTGACACGGATATAAGTTTGGGGTACAGGATGTGGAATGTGTATTTTGGAGTGAAACACGCACCATCGGCTTGATCAGGTTTCTTGGATTCGTCCTCGTTATAGAAAGTACATGCTAACCGCATCCGATTAAGGATAGTAGCTTTTCCGTCAAAGACACTTTTGAGGGCTTTGGCAAAGTCGTCGATATCTGCGAGGCGTACATGTAGGCCTCGGTCAAGAACGAGCGCTGGAAAGACGTACGGAATGGAAGCAAGAAACCTAGAGTGCCCAACGAGAAACTAAGCACAGGTGGAACAGCGCCTGAGCTAAAAAGAGACGAGGCATGAAGAATTGTTCCGTCTCCACCTAAAGTCACAACCAAGTCGATTTTTTCGGGTTTGCCTAAAGCGACATAGCCTAGTTTTAGTAAAGAACGTTGGGCACAAGTTTATCGTTGACACACACCAGGATGCCATACTTCGGCTCCATGAGGAATATCAGGTCTATCTTCATGAAAAACTCGGACACCGGGATACGTAGAATGAACGTGCCTACGCCGAAATTTTTAGGAACTGAATTCAAGCATGCAGTTGAATGTTCAATGCTAACTCGAGGAACGCGTCAATAGCAAGTATCACAGGCTGCGTGCGCATTTTGTTTACGATGAGGATGTTTTTCGGAGACTGGTGTAATGCCTGCCATCTGTCTTCGATGCACTTGAGCGATTTGGACAGAAAGGCATATAGGAAAAGAAAACAAACACTGGCTGAACCGGCTTATTGGAGAAGAGCCGTGTAGATGTTTGAAGACATTTTGTCGTCAAAAGTGTGCGGCGCAATGAATGAAGCATCAGAAAGGCCGACCAGCAAATGATGGTGTAGTTGCCACATGTGATTTGTCAGCTAGCGGCAAGTTCCGGTGCAAAGGAACTTATTGGACGTCTGACTTTTGAGGTACTTTCGGCGTTCTCCACCTCCATCAGCGTACATCACAGAAGAAACGGTAACCAGTCCAGGAAGGTTTATGCTCCACCCCTGCAGTGAACGAGATACCAAGGACTTTCATCGGACCAACGTTGGTTACGTTAGCTTCCTTCGCACGTGGGCTGCAGCGGTTGGCTGCCTGTGATATCATTTTTGCTCTTTACACACTCCTGGCGAGAAGAAAAAAAGTTATATAGAGAACACTGTACAGTTCTTACAATTTCTGTTTGACTTGCTGATTCTCTCGCGAAAATTCTTGCTCCTGTACTCGGATTAAACTATTGTGTATTCGCCCGTCTATGGGTTCTGCTGCTGCTGATTTCAGGCAGTCGAAGCAATCCCAATTCCGCTACCCTTCATCCACATCCAGCCAGCCTATTTCCTCCCCTCGCTCTGCCTCTTTTCTGTCCGAAATTTCCGGAAAATGGCTTAGAACTTCCCCAGGCTCTAATCTGAGTTCTTCACGCCAACGTCTGAATGGAGATGGAACGGACTCGGACGGATATCTGACAGAAAAGTCCTCTTCTCATCGCCGAAAGCATTCTGTAGCAGGCAAATCTCGCGCTTTGACTCTACCGCCAACTGCGGGCCAGATTAATCTTTCGCCTTCTCGCCCGATCTTTCGAAGGACTCGTTCTCCGTCTACCGGGTCTTCGTCCTCATCATCAACTTCGGCACCCGCTGTTCCTCTTCTCACTCATCCATCAACTTCCGGGATTGGCCGAAAAGTCGCTGCCACTCTACAACTCTTCAAAGAGACCGAGGACGATTCACAGATCAATGATGTTCAGCCTTCAACAGACCATCACCAACGATCAGCTTCCCTCGGAAATGGTGGTGATGTTGCAGAGGCTAAATTCGAATTTGTGAAGCGCTCAGAATGGCCTGACCGTGAGGCGGTCGTGCTCAGGAGAGAGAAAAGTACGGTTACGCTACACAGAGTCAGGACGAGAGAAAGCTTAGCCAGCTCTGATCACAAACAGCAAGAAGATAAGAAGGCTCAGGAAAGAAAGCTGTCTGTCACTGACTTGAATCAGTGGCGGAAAGACGTTGGCAAATGGGATGATGGTATTGACCGCGGACGACGACGGGAACGTGCGGAGGACGAAATTATTTCCCCATTACCTTCGCCGAGATTGTTAGAACAACTGGAGCCACCAGATGTCATCCGCCGCTCATCTTCACGCTCTCAACCGTCAACAGCAGTCCAATCACCGCATCCATATTTATCAGCTGCACCCCATTATGATTCTTCCACACTTTCGCCCTGGTCTACCGACGACGAGTCCGGTTGGGATTCTGCCTCAGGAACTACGTCTACCACATCCCATTCTACCGCATTTACTCATCACCAAAACCTTTCTTCCTCCATCCCACCCCTGGATGATGCCAGCTCGCCCACAATCTCTTTCCCTTCTCCAGATACACCTTATCACCATTATACAGACGCCGACACTGGTGATGAAAACACTTATCTCCTGGACATGGGCCTCAACATCTCCCAGGATACCCTTCCTCATATTCCACTGCGGCCCTTTCGTAATCAAGTCGGTGGTCACAGCGCCATCTACAAATTTACGAAACGCGCTGTGTGCAAGGTTCGCTTTCTTCATATACTCATCTCTGTTTCTTTAAGTGGCCTTATTACTCCTTTTTCCAATGCTCTTCTAGCCTCTCGTCTCTCGAGAAAATCTTTTCTATGAAATGGTTGAACGAGAGGCTCCACCCCTTCTTGCATATATCCCGCGATACCTTGGCGTAATGCTTGTCTCATACCGTCGTGTTTTGAAAAGTGCTACATTGCAGCTCAAGCCTTTCGCGGATGGTCATGAAGCGGCCAAAACACCTAGACCTCCCTTGCAAAAAGCAGCGACAGACCGACCTTCAGCTGGGGGTAAACACAACGAAGAGTATACAGACACAGACGAATCCGAGATGCCAGAGGTCGTGTTGGACCGCAACCGACATATCGTCCCTGAATGGATGCTTCGTGGCTCACGTAGCCGCTCTACCTCTCAATACACTGCTGCAGGCGTTCCATCCGCTATCCGAAGATTCAAACGTCAGACTCTCCACCGAGGTACAGCTTCCAGCCCTGATCTTGCCAGCCCCGATTCTGGGTCAGGTATCCTTAAGCCCAGTCCCCTAGCGCGCTATCCCCCCTTTGTCTCTAGCGAAATGACCGCACCGACTCCAGTGAATTCGCCCAAAATCCTAACGAATGGGTTGCGTCCAGGATTTCCCGAAAAGGAAAAGAGGAGGATTTTCTTGGTCAAATCTGCTTCGGACGAGGATGATGGGTTTGGATGTAGACCGGAACTTCCCTCGTTTCATTCAGAGCATATGCATTCGCCGTTGTTCGGAGGCCGTGGGTCTACCATGGTCAACACCAAGCTGAAGGATCACGTCTTCAGCACTGTGCTTCGTCGGCTGAAGCGCCGTCCTGGAGGCCGCTGGTTAGGAGGCTCGCGTATAGTTGATGACGACGGAGAGGTCGCTGATGCGGAAGGCGATGATCCTTCTGATTTTGACAACTCTTCTAGTAAAGTCCGAAAGCGACGTGGTCGAAAAATTGCTGGCGATTCATTGGGTCGTCTGCGAGATTCTGAACATAGCCAATTGCGGAGGGTGCAAAGCGAGGTCATGATAGCGTCGCCTTCTAAGCTACAGGCTATGGCTTATGACCAACAGAATCAAGATCATCGGGGACAGGAACAATTTGACAACGATGTGGTGGGTCTGTTCGACGTAGACGTCGAAGGTAGTCCGCCGCCACTGAGAAGTCACAAGTGGCCAAATTTAACTAGCTCTGACTTAGATACGACTGAATTACCACCCTCTCTCCGGAAGCGTAGCCGGTCTAGATCATTAGATGAGCGCCCTCATCGCATGACGTTAACTTCTCCCATTAGGATGCCTCCGCTCAAGGAGCCCGAACTCACCACGGACGATGTGCATTCAAAACAACTTGACGATGGAGAAGCAGAGCCTAAGCATGATTTGGATTCAGAGTTCTCTCGACAGAATCATTTTATCCTCATGGAAGATCTAACTGGACGGCTAAAGCATCCGTGTGTGATGGATTTGAAGATGGGAACCCGCCAGTACGGCATGGATGCAACGCCTGTGAAGAAGAAGAGTCAGCGAAAGAAATGCGATCGTACGACGAGTAGGACCCTGGGTGTAAGGATGTGTGGCATGCAGGTACGTATTGTCAACCAGTCGTTCACCTCTTGTCAAACGGATCTCTTTTTCGGGGTAGGTTTGGAACATAAAGAGCGCAACTTACATCACTCAAGATAAATACATCGGTCGCGAAATCCGTCCGGAAGACTTTCCTGCAAAGCTCGCATCTTTTCTACATAATGGAGATCGCCTTCTTGCCTATCAGATCCCCACGCTACTGCAGAAGTTATATGGACTTGCTCGTATCATCTCTCGTTTGAAAGGATATCGGTTCTACGGATGCAGTCTTCTGTTTATATATGATGGAGATCATGAGACTCAACAAGCATATAAAGACCTGGTCCTCGAAACACCGACCTCTCGCAGCAAGCGTGGCGAATCTCTCGAGCGAGGTGCCACCGCCTCTTCATCTGATACGTCTTCCTCTCGTATGCTTCGGAGATCACACAGCGAAGAACTCTTGTTGGGACCGATGCAGAAAGGTTCCGTTGACAAGGACAGGCGCAAGAGAGGAGCCGTTGACGTTCGCCTCGTTGACTTTGCTCATACCACCACCGGTCGAGACTGGTTGCCATATCCGGAAGACTTTGACAAACACCTGCCGCATGAAGTAACAACAAGCTCTCAAGGATATAATGCTGACATCGATCCGGAAACTGGACTCATATACGCTCGTTTTCCCCCTCATTATCCCGAGGACGCTGACATGGGCTTTATATGGGGCTTGAAGAACCTGACGCTGGCCCTGGAACAGATGTGGAACGACGAGAGGAAGCTGAGGTTCAAGCTTCTTCGTGAGAATCCAGATTGCGGTGTCAAAAAATTGCCTGCGCTTCCCACTGAGGGCAAGGAGATTTTTGACGAAGTTTTTGGCGAGGAAGATGATCCGGGCATGCTTTCGACATAGCGTCTCTACGCTGTTCATTCATGTCCCTATCTGTTTTGATCCATCATTGTATTGTAGTAGCCGTATTGCCACTTTTCAGCCATCCACACTGTATTTTCTATCATAAACCCCTAGAGTTCGTTGTTTTCCGACTCATTCATCATATTTTCTCTCTTTTGTGGACCTGCTTGTATCTACAACACCTGTCGTAATGATGTAGTCGAATATATGGTACTGGTCTCGTTCGAGAACATTATCCTAAGACACTCAGGTTGGGGATCAAGTTAGGATCATCATCTATGTATACGATCAATTTTGAACTGGATACAAAGTATTCATAAATGACTGGGATTTGAACTGACAACTGTGGGGTAAAATATCGGAAGTGGATGGGCCTAACGTCCTGACATGAAACGTATCTGAACAAAGAAAGACTTTAATTCTTACCTCAGTGTTAAAAACAATGCCTGCATACATATAGCGTTAGCATGCCTGGAATCCCCTAACACGAAATTTACCTTGTAGCGGAAGAACATCAGAATGACAGAAAGTGAGGTACAGGTATTTGAGTGTTTCACTCTAAGATTGAAATTGAATGAGAAGCATTATTCAATGACCAACAAAAAGACGGAATACCAGGAAAAATGTCTCCTGCTTATCCAATAGTCTGGCTGGGATTTGATCTACATCCAATACGGTTCCATAACCCCCTGTAGGTATTCGTGCATGTTGTTGAATGGAGGAAAAAATATTCCAGGCCCACTCGCGATATCGAGGATCACCGGTCAAGCGCCAAGCAATGAATATAGATTCAACGATTTCTGGCCTGTATCAAAATTAAACCAATGTGTATCATGCCATAATTCGTATCCTACTGACCGTAGCATATATCGTGCCTCGTATGGCGACCGATCAACACCTGGAACCCTATAGATGTGTTAGGGGAAGACGGTTGTCGATGAACTGGAAAAAGCTTACGTTCTTGGAATAAACCAATCCTTGTCGTATGCGTAGTTAGCATCGTCGACAGCCCTAAATTCTGCAACCTCGGGAGCTAACCCACTGATCTCACTTATAAAGCAAGCACTGATGACGCAGAGCGAAACTACTCACGTCTTAGTGTCGTGAGTACTCATGCACCCTTCCAGAAAGTCTATACCCATTTTCCAATCTCTCAATCCTCTAGGAGTTAGTTCATGCGGCTTGGGAGGCACTGAGACCATCCGATGCCCATTTCGCGAGCCTGAAGTCACGGCGCCGAGCATGAGGGATCCTGCAAGGAAACAGGCGAGATGCTCTTGCCTGTGCCCAAGGTTCCACGAACTATAAAAATGTCAATGTCGAGAAAAGACACAAGGCTTCCAACGTAGCGCACCTGGGTGTGCTATTGAGGAAGCGTCCCTGAGGGTCAAGTTCCGCAATGTATGTGATATGCTCTTCCGGTGTTTGTTGCATAAGGTTCTCAGCGATTCCGTCTGTAGCATTGTTATACATCTGGATCAGGTAATCAGTGAGATCGTTGACCAAGCAAGGGAGTATAGCGAACCATCTGGTATAAACGCTCCGTCGATTTCTAGGTATTCGTGTATGGTGTTCAAGTCTTGATCAGGAAGGTCAAAATTTAGACGACTGACGGTCTGTAAAAACTGCTTCCTGTAGATGGCATTGGTGCCAGAGGTCCAAGTTTCACGGAGAAATCAGACTGGCTCACAGGAGATATTCATAATATGAGTCTGCCAAGGAGCCAAGACGCACGACTGAGCTTTGGAAAGTTCCTTGCTGTATCCTAGAAATACCTATGCGATCAGCTTAGGTTGCACTGCATACTAGCAATACATAGTCACTATACCTTATTCTCGTAGGAGCCAATCCATTAGGCAAAAGACCATCTCGAATTACAGACATGGCGTGTTCTGCTTTATACCAGAAAGTATCGTTCTTTGTGAGTTCCGCGAGGTACTTGAATTCTAGTTGCAAAGAGCCTGCTTCGGCGAGACTGGTGATGTAAGAATACTGAGGAGAATGAGGTTTTCCCAAATTAACAGTCCGATGAGGAATGCCTGACGATGTGTTGAATGCTACTACGAGACGGCGTCCCAAGTCTTCAGCGTGGTTCAAATATAACATATCCAAAGTAAGATAATGTGCACTGAGCAGCCCTCCCAAAACCCGGATAGTTGTCTGCAAATAGATTCGTGTAAGACTTTTTCTCGAAGACAAGCATTGGAATGCACCTCAAAAGTTGAGACCTCCGGATAAGAATGGTTGAATGAAAGTTCGGTCTCTATCCACCGACGAGCGACTTCGTATTCTGACCGTAAGCCCATCAAGTAAATCGTATCTATCGCGTCTACGATCATGTACCCGATCCCACCACTTGAAGTAAGATTTTCACCAGTTCTGGATATGGGATGATATTCATCGCACCCCATGGCATCCCGAACTACAGAAAGATATGCGCATAGTAAGGTTGAGAGTACAGTACAAAAATGTGAACAGTTATCACCATAAGCGTTCCAAGCGTGCTGTGAGATTGCTTGAACTCAATAAATACAAGTGCGGACGGAGTGAATAAATGTATACCCTAAATGCAGCAACGATTGCTTCCATTTTCTCGTCGTCCGCTACCATTGCAACGGAAGATCCGGAAAAGTAACGGTAATCATACGGGAGCACCTCGGATGAGAAATCTTCGGATATTGATCATGAGATATAGTACGGACGAACGAGGCAGCAAGGGCATACCAAACAATCCCGCTTTCAATCGCTCCGGATACCAAATAGACTGCTAAGAGAAATTTCCTAAGTTGATTATCAAGGCATCTGGAGAAACATACCGTGTAAGAGATAAATCCAACAATGGTTAGCATTAACACCAGAGCTAAAGTGAGTATTCGGGAAGTAGGACTCGGAGCTGGTTAAATTAATAAGATTATATATTCCTCTGAGTGGAAGAACATCACTTACTACGCTTCATCATGATGCCAGCAGAAGGGACAAAGATTCAAGCAACACTGGGAGATGTCGCAGCACCAGAGGGGTCATATATAGATCCTGTTTCCATTAAGGAACGTCCTGTGGTCGAATAATCTGCTGGTAATTTGTTCCTCCCATGAAAATGACCCGAATATACAGCGAGAATTGTCAAATGACAGATTGCTCCGACACTGGAATAAACTGTACAAAGATCCAAAAGTGCTGGACGAAGTTAAAGTGCGTGTTCCAACTTCTCGCTGAGTATAGACGGGAAGTGGACATCACGAGGTGGGGAAATTGAACGCTCCGTTTAGCGCCCGGGACAACTCTGGTATCAGAGAATTTAGACCTGCGTTATGTAGATAGCATAGAAAGCAAGTTTGTACATATGTACAGTCCAGATGTTGTACAGACAGCGATAGCGACATAGCAAGTTCAGGTTGCAAAGTCCTTATACAACAAATCAATCCAAATAAAACGTGCAACGTCCATCGTTCCCCAATTTCGAACAAACCCACTCCAAACTTTGCCATCCCTCCGAGCTACACATAGTTCTCAACGAATGACCCCCACTCATCTATCACTTTTTTCACAATACCTTCCCATTCCATTCCATAATAGTCTACATTCTTCGAACTACCTTTCTTTCCCTTCGGTCCTTGAGGTCGTTTCGGAACTCGCATATACTCGAATATTTCTTTATGTATTTGTCCACAATCCTTACAAGGCCCACCTCCGCCCCCGTTACCCAGTCCATTTGCGAGGAATCTGTCTTTTTTGTTTTTGGGTGGCGATTTGGATTTAGCTGGCGTCGCGGATTTAGTTTTGCCTGTTTTTCCCTTGGCAGGAGTCGAGGGTGATGAGCTGGATGAGGAGGAAGAGGAGGATAGTGAAATAACTGAAGCGGAGGCAGACGACTGAGTGCCAGTAGCAGCCGTGTTTGCGCTAGACGCATAATCTGGATGAGCATCAGCATACAGCTTACCCCTTCCAGAACCTTTCGTGAACGCTTCCCAACCAGGTTGGAGGTATGGCCCATGTACAGCAAGGTCCGCCAATTCGAGATGTATAAGTCGTTCAAGGCGATGACACCAAACACCCCTGCCGCCAGCTTTGACACGACCTTTCATGAGACTTTGGTCCACAGTATCATTGGCTTCTTCCGAGTCGTTATCTACTTCACCAGGATACCAGCCTCGAAGAACTTGTTCCTTACTCCCGCATTGTTTTCCCCATTGGTTCAACCTCTTTACGACGTTCACGGCGCGTCCGACTTTGAGTGAGATCGTAGGTGGGGAAGGGTCATTCGGATCTGGGATTGTCAGCCTTGTGCCAAAAATAAAGATACAAAGGGATGGGCCTCACCTCGAATCTCGAACGTATATATATATCCCTCTGCATCGCTCTGGCTTCGCGGCTTTTCCATTTCCACTCGAAGGGCGACTTGAGTGTCCGGATGTAAGTAGGGAGGTATATAGTCTATGATCACATAAGATCGTATACTTGACAGACATGAATCGCACCCTACCGTTAAAATCGATCCATTCCTGCAAGCCCTGTCCCTGCCGTCCATCCCGGTGCTGATTCCTAGCATAAAATCCACTGGGACCCAACAGCTCCTTCGCATGTTGATGACAGAAACGTTCGACGTCACCAGAAGTAGGCGAATTTGTGCCCCAGACATTAACCAGTGCCGGACCACCTTTGACCAGCCTCGTACATCGTTTTCCGGCCTTCGTAACACCACTACACTGAATCTGCCCGCTGACTCCGGTGGCTCCTGCTGTAGGAGTTGGCGGCGTAGACGAAGCTCGACGTCTGCCGGGTGCTCCGTGCTGCTTCAGTCCAGCGCTGGGACTGTTGAATTGCGTGTTGAGTACCGGGCGTGTGGGGCTGGATGGTAAAGGTGGAGCACCGGACGGAGAGCTAGGAAGTGGTCTTCCCGCGTGCTGAGGAGGTTGATGAGGCGTCGGAAAGAAGTTGGGTGCAGATGTAGATGGAGGCGGCTGCATTGAGTATTGTGGTGTATAAGCAGGAGAAGATCCTGGTATTGGATACAGTGGTGGATAGGGAGATGGATATGGAGATGAGGCAGGATGTGGGAATCCTGGAGGCGCAGGAGCAGAATATGGTCTCGCGGGAGGCGTTCCGTATCCTGTGTGACCTCCACCATACGGATTTAGAAGTTGTTGCGGAGGTGACGGTTGTTGTTGAGCGTATTGCATTGTGAGTGACGGTGTGGAATTATCCACGGCTGGATTGGGAAACTGCATGGCAGGAGGTCGAGGAAGTGGAGGAGGGCCATCATATTGCTGTGTCAATGCTGGAGGAGGCGGGCGTGCTGCAAATCCACCGATGAAAGGCCCACCGGGTGCAGAATTGCTATGTCGATGCTGTGGCGCATATACTTGACCCTCACTTGGATATCGATCATGATCATTTGAGTATGGCTCTCCAGAGCGCTGCTGAGGCTGCCGTGAAACAGGATGTTCATTTAAATTGAGCGCGTCCAAGGATTCTGACAGCTGATTCTGGTTCACATCAGCTGAGCGCGTTTGCCCGGGAGCTCGAGGACCTCGAGGAGGTGCACCGGAAGCTGGAATCTTAGTTGGAGATGGTGATCTCGAGCTGGGGCTGGATGGGGAGACGCGCAAATTGACATCCGGACCATTATTACGGGACTAAAGAGTTCAAGTGAGTTCTTAATTTCATATACACGTCAAGCCACGCACATCATCGTTTGGCTTCAATTTGGAAAACAAGTTTAGGGCTTTTCCTTTCAACTTGTATCCTGTCCCCATTTTGGCTGGTAATCTTGATTGATATAGAGAGCTAGCCCTATAGGGCGCTACGCAGTACTTCGACTCTTTAACAAAAGATCCCAATGATGCGGAATAGAGAGAGAGGAGGATTTGGGCGTGGGCGTCAATTCTGGACGTTCACTTGTTATCCTCCAACCAACTAATTATACCGTTGTTGTACCATGGCTCGTATTGAAGCTTTTCATTCTCCTCTCCTTCTTTATCCGGAATGCCTCTGTCATCAATGTGTTCGCCATCCTGACCCAGTACTGATCACTTCCTCCGTCACATGTCAGCGAGAATCTCCTCAGTCAAGGAGGTACTTTTAGGAACTTCTCCAAAGACTCATATGACGGTGCACCTATGTATTATACTCTCCGCGAGTGCTCCTGCGAGGTTCAAGCGATGATTGAGGCTTGGTGGATTTCTCCGTTGTGGTCGAGAGGAACAAACTTGAATGCTAATAATATTTTGGGAGACTAAATTGGATGATATCGACATCAAGGGTTTACCTATGCGCTAGGTTCCTAATCAAGTGATCCTTTTTCTCTTCCGACAAACCCAATAATGCACATCTCTGGGTCCTAGCATCTCCTAGCATTCGTCCTATTCTTAAACGTTTCTTTACTATCGGAGCTTTTCAACACTGTTCTCACTGTCGGTGCCTGGACTGCATATGGTCATCAAGCAGTTGGGTTAAACATCGGTCCTGTTCGAAGCACGTTATCCACACCGTGAGTTCAACTCTTCTCTTGCCAATCACACTCTAGAGATAATGATAATATGCAGGTGAAATTAAGCATCCATGCTGCTTCCACTGTCAAGAGTCGAGGACCGTACCGATGGATTTGCTGGACCGCCGGAATCCGTGCAATCCCAAGGGCCGAGCGCTCCCCAGTGTCCTCATCCTCATCTACATATAAAATCCCCAAAAATGTAGAAGTATTGCGTTTACCCAATATGTCGTTCACCTCCGCCGTCCTTGCTCTTTCCCTGCTCCTATCTCAGGTCGCAGCCACGCCTACTTTACACAAAAACAGCACCTTGAATGCTCCTCGGAAGATCGGAAAACGCTGCACTGGTGAAATCACGTCCCTTGACGATGTCGCGGCTGCCGAGGAATGTATGACTATTGTTGTCAGTACTACACAACTTCGTGGAAAAACCGGTACACTCTTTTAACTGTCGTTTTGATAGATTGGTGGCTTCACTGTTCCTGCTGGTCGTAAGTTAAAGCCAAATTATACTCATTCGAGAACCTCTCATTGATCGGGATTTTGGAACTAGAAACATTCACACTGAATCCTCCTGATGGTGCACAAGTATCGTTGACCGGAGAACTCACCTTTGGTTTCGAGGTTAGTACTTGATTTCCTTTCTTTGGGTCAACAACTCCAAATTTCTTAATGTTGTTTTTAAACAATAGAACTGGGCGGGACCTCTTATGGAGATTACCGGAAACGACATTACATGTGCGTTTAATATTATTTCGCTACCCAATCATATCCTCTAAGCTAATTCCCATTCTATGCAGTCAACGGAGGTGAGATAAGATTTCGTAGTCTGACTCGTTTCGGATATTGATATCAAAATTCTCTAGGCGGGCACGACCTAAATGGCCAGGGTACGCTGTATTGGGTTCGTCGCCATTCCCGGTATTTCGTGGACTACGACTGATCTTATACTTCAGGATGGAGAAGGAATAAGCGGCGGTGTCACGAAACCTGACCCATTGCTCCGTATCAACATGGGCGGAACATTCAGTGATGTTCAAGTCGTCAATTCTCCTGGAAGAGCTGTAGCTATCGGCGGAAGCTCTCTCACTGTTAGCGGCGTTATCGTCAACAACGGTAGGGGCTATATACGTAGAAACAGTTGCGACAAACAATCCTGACTCGTGCTTTCCTTGTATCTATATAGCTGCTGGTACCGCTGCCAACAGTCTCTCAGGCGGTAATCCTGCAGGCGCAAATACAGATGGATTCGACGTGTCTGCTGATGATGTTACCAGTCCGTTTGGCCCTTCTGGTTTCTTTCCTTCTCCTCATCTGAACTGTGAATACACCTAGTCACCGGATGCACTGTCAACAACCAAGATGATTGTCTTGCTATCGTGAGTGTGTCCACTTAACTGCAACCTGAGCATTTTTTTGACTTCTCATATGTAGAACAAAGGGACTTCCATCACCTTCTCAAACAACATTTGCGAAGGAATAGGACATGGTATCTCCATTGTTAGTATGAAGTACATGACCTCAGAATCATCTCTTACACACTCTTTCCTTCCAGGGCTCCATCACCAGCGATGTGACCGTTTCCGGCGTCACTATCTCTGGGAACACCGTCACCGGAACGTCAGTTCAACTTTTTCGTATCTCTGTTCAACTACAAAATTATCGTTTCTTATTGCCAGGGTCAATGGTCTCCGAATCAAGACCGATGCTACGGCTACAGGCTCAATAGTTGAAAATGTCATTTACGAAAATAACAAGCTTTCTGGAATTACCGAGTTTGGTGTCCTCATTGACCAGAGCTACCCCAGTACCCTTGGTACACCTGGTACAGGTGTCATCATCGAGGTGAGTACACAGTGCATTTATCCCATCCACTCACACTCACCTGCAACTTAGAATGTGAGCTTTGACGGCACAAACACTGTTGCTGTTGGTAGCTCTGCGCATCGTGTTGAGGTCAACTGTGGAAGCACAAGCAGCTGCACTGGGTCTGAATACACATTATATTTCTCAATGTAATAATTCTGACATCATGCTGTAATCTAGGACCTGGAACTGGGCTGGTCTTGATGCTACGGGTGGTACTGGTTCAACTGTCAAGAATGCTCCAATTGTTGGAGGTACTTACTAGTTAAATATAAGATAAATACATGCATTCTCCTGCATATATATGTATATACAGGACCATGCCTGAATGTTTTGTTACAAAAACTGAAATCAATTAAAAAGGTCAAGATTCCCTGCCTAAAACAAACATTGTCTTGATAGACCAAAATGTTAAGGCCAATTTTGTGTTCCAGGCTGTATATCTCTGTAATATGTGTGCTGGAACCTTTTGAATCCTGATTTGTCCTCTGGCATTACACCCATATATCCTCCACCCTCCCCTTTTCAGGACTATCATACCCCCTTGCATCAGCAGTACTACCAGAACATATCATCCTCCTCCTCCTCCTCAGCATATCCCCCATCAGAAGGACTATCATATGCCCTCTTATCAGCAGGACTATCATACCCCCCATCAGCAGGACTATTATATCCCCCATCAGCAGGACTATTGTCATCCCCATCAGAAGGACTATTGTCATCCCCATCAGCAGGACTATTGTCATCCCCATCAGCAGGACTCTCATACTCCTCCTCATCACCAATACAATCATCCTCCTCTTCATCAACAAGATGACCATTCTCCTCCTCATCACCAATACAATCATCCTCCTCTTCATCAACAAGATGACCATACATCTCTTCAAAGTGGTTATACCACTCCTTCTCTTCATCAGAGGGAATCCCATACATGTCTTCATAATAAGCAAGACTATTGCATTCCTCTTCATCAATCACACTGCCATATCCTTCTTCATAGGCAGGACCAGCAGGATTACCATCTGTTTCTTCATCAGCAAACCCAGATTCAGATTCACCCTCCACCTCATCATAATTGGGAAAGAGGTCATCAGGCAAAGGGCCTTCCCACGGGTCCTCTGAAGTATATGGGCTACTGCTCCAACTGGAAGAGACAGTAAGAGGGAAGAGGCCTTCCCAGGGGTCTTTTGAACAGGATGATATAGTGTTATGATCAGCTGCAGAACCCCCATTAGGTTTAGCCTTTTGCAGAGCATTGATAATATCCTTGACCGAGTAAACAGGCAGAGGTCGACCTATGACAATAGCACGACAGGTAGGGCATGACTTCTGGCAATTCATAATGTATTCGGGATCATATATGTCATCGTCCATCGCATATTCCATTGAAGGAGCTTTCCTGAACCATTCTTGGAGGTCCTGTAGGCAGAACGTGTGGCCGCAAGGGGATAATCTATCGAAGAATATATCATGAACTGTGAGATATACAAAAACGACGGCTTACGAGAAGGGATTGTTGAATACTTCCATACATATATTACATGTAAGCAGTGTTTCGAACTCGTTCATTAGTTCTTCGTTCGATGTATGTTCCGATTCATACAAGTGACGAAGTTGGACTTCCCGTTCATCCATTGTCTGAAAATGGGCTCTTTGAACCTGTCAAACATCGCGACAGTGGAAACCTTACGAGGATCTTAGCGTTCAGGACATCAATTTTCTAGAATTGAGAGATTAACAAGGGTACAACGATCATAGATGGACACCACCTTACCGCTTTACCAATGACGATTTCAGCTTCGAGATCTTCAATTTTCTGAAGTTGACAGATCAACAAGAGTACAGTGATTATGGAAAGACGCTACCTTTGCTTGTTTCGTATTATTCTTCTTCTGTTCACTCAGTGCGTTCTTCAATATCTCAATCTCAATCCTCATCCGTCCAAATTCTGAAACTTTTGAAGGACTTGATGAAGAGGCATGCGCAGACCCAGTATCGAGGCCACTACGAGATACATGTGGATTCCCGGATCGCATGTTGGTGTTTTGATTCAAGGAAGATACAGTTCTACTGGCAGGAAAGGAAAACCGGCGTACAGAACGAAGAGAAAGAGGCTAGCTGAGTATGTAATCTCTCAAGATCGACGTAAGGCGTTAGAAGGCGAGAGAAGGCATTGCCATTTCCAAGGACCAAAAAGGTCGCAGTAATTATTAATTATTATTTTCATCACATTTTATCATTTCTAAAAACCTCTTATCTTGTATCTTGCACGATGGAACGTGCGCGTGAGTGACCATTGGACGGTATAAAGCGAATTGTGCTCATCCTTTGGGAGGTGTTCGGGCGCCTGTTGCGCATCTTGCGCTTTTACACCCAATCATATCCCATCGGACCACATTGCAGCCATAGCTGGACCATGCGTCTCCTACAATGCGAAACACCTATCGATACATTTATCTCCGAGTGTTTGAATTATAAAGAGCCGAGGTGGTCAGCGCTGATACTCAGGCATTTATTCCCTTCTATCAACCATCGCAACCATCGCAAAAGGCGGAAAGGATGAAATTCTTCGTGGCCCTCTCGACACTGGCTCTTGTGACAGCCGCCAGTGCTTGCGGTGACGCCCACGATCATGTTCACGATTCTCCCGGCGTTCTTCGTAAAAGGCTGTTCCCTCAGGCCCAACTGACGAAGCCTACAAGGGCTCTGGAATGGGGAGACCTGAATATCATTCATACCACGGACACTCATGGCAAGTATCTTCCAAACTGACGCGTTCTTTCTTTGATTACTGACCCCTGCGCTCGTAGGTTGGCTTCTCGGACACCAGCATCTTTCGTTCCCGGAGCCTAACTATAGCGGAGATTTGGGTGATTTTGCGAGTTTCGTGGAACACATGAAGCAGATTGCCATTGTAAGTCTCACTCTAGGGGAACTAGGCCTTCTTGTCTAAACGTTATTCATAGGAAAAAGACGTCGACCTACTCCTCATTGACTCTGGCGATCTTCACGATGGAACCGGTCTATCTGACGGATTCCCTGCTGGTGGAATCGATGCTCACGAAACGAACCAATTCCTCAAACAGCTTCCATATGACATTATGGCTATTGGGAAGTACGAAACATCCCCGCTACTCGAATATTCCAGATTTCTAATGACTCGAATCATCACAGTCACGAACTCTACGACTATATCAACACATGGGACATGCACACTAATTTCGCTCCTGCATTAAACGGCCGTTATCTTTCTTCCAATGCTAACATCACAATTTTCGACGAAAATAACAACACCGTTAGCGTTCCTGTTGGAAACCGTTACCGCAAGTTCACGACTCGCAAAGGCAGGAAAATCACGTCTTTGGGCGTTTTGTTTGACTTTACTGGGAATGACGTTAATACTACGGTCCAAGTTGTAGCAGACATGGTGAAAGAGCAGTGGGTGAGTTGTATTATATTACTGTAATAATGATGAATGCTGAATGGTGTGTCACAGTTTACTGAAGCCATTGCGGAGGAACCAGATGTTTTCGTGCTCGCAGGGTTCGTCGTCATATTTTTTCTCCATCTATTTAACCAATCGATGTGTTCACAGCCATATGCCTGTCTCTTACGACAATTGGCCAACCGTTTTCAACGCTATTCGTGCTGTGCATAGTGAAACGCCTATCATTATCTTGGGAGGACATACACACATCCGAGATTGCAGTACGTCGGCATACCCAGAGAAGATCTCCATATGATGCTGACCTCTCAATACTTAGACCAACCTGACGGACGTTCAATGGCTCTCGAAAGTGGACGATACATGGAGACCATCGGATGGCTGAGTGCGAAGCTCGGTGATTCTTCAAATTCGAACAACATCACTTTCAGTAGGCGGTACTTGGACCAGAATCGCGTCACCTACGAGGTCAGTTCACCTATGCGCTTCGCTATATGATATGAGGTGACCAAGTTTCTTTCGTAGTATCATACCCAACAACGGAACCATTCATTCGACACTGCCGAAGGCCAAAACATCACTCAGGGCCTACAGGCGCTCTCAGACAAATACGAACTGTCGACCTTGTTCGGTATTGCTCCCCAAGATTATACCATCTCTCGGTACGTATAATTGTCCCGTCGCTCGTTGTACATATTTTAAAACTACATCTCCAGAAACCCATATCCCTCGAACGGCTCATCCCTTTCCTTATTCATCAACGAAGCCGCCCCTTACTCTCTCACCTTCAATAACACCCGTAAAAATACCACCAACCTCATGATAACCAATTCCGGTTCACAGCGTTTTGACCTCTACGCTGGGACCTTTGACAAAAACGACCAGATTGCCGCTAGTCCGTTCCTCGATGCGTTTATGTACATCCCCAACGTGCAGTTAGGTACTGCTCAGCAGGTCCTGTCTGCGTTGAACGCTGCTGGAGCAGATGAGAGGAGGAAGCGAGATTTGGGGTCAATATTGCAGCAGAGGGAGGATGAGCTGTGGAAGAGAGGTTATGTTGACCGGAGGTATATGAATTGGTTGGATGAGATGGACCGAAGACATGATGGGGCTGTGAAGAGGGCCTCACAAAATTTGACGTTGGGATATGTTACTAGTGATGTGCGTATTCTGTCTGAACTCTCTCACTCAGTATTGTTTGAGCGAAATTATCCCTTCTAGTCCTGCCCTGGTGTAGGAGATGACACCCTTCATGCTCCTCTCGCGTCATACGATATCCCAGACTTCATCGGTTCCGACGCCCCATCATCGTCCAACGATACTCTCATCGACTTCGTGTTTGTGGATTTCATTCAGGACCAGCTCCTAGAAATCTTGAACGACGTCCAAAATACCACGACGTACACGGATTCGGATGTGGAAAGCTATACTGACGTGTTGTCAAATCAGGTATTGGGCTTGTATGCTCAACATGCGTGGAACTAGTCCCTCTACGTGATTAAAACTACGTCGCTTTGTGCAATTATCCTTATCGAATGCTTATTTATCTAGAACATAAATGGACTGTAGCGGTAAAAGACCACGACGTGCCACTGATCATGTTGAAACAACGCTTTTGCATTCCCCATGTTTCAAACAAATTTCTGTCGTAGTCATTGTGCTCATTATACTAATTACACCTATCATCTAGCCTCGTTGTTATCACGAGCAGACTTTGATTGACGGACAACATTCAACATTCAACGTTACTCCGAAGTACAACTGTGAAATACTTAATGGGCGAGGACTTTCTCAAGGACTCGGAACATATAATTACTTCTATTGGCTAATCCTCCACCTGTCAGTATCGTGCGCTCTTGGCAAAAAATGAATATACACTGTCACTCACCTCTAGAATCAGGAATGCTCACTGTACTGTCTCCTCGGCGCCATATTCCAGCACAAACTTGTGCTGCCACGATCATTCAATGTCATGTCGAACAGATGTCTCTACATCGGGGACGACTTTTCCCGTAGACACGCCCGAAGTTCAAGCAATTGGTAGTCAGAACCGAATGAAGGGATTGGATCCTCGCGAGGCTTCGAAGAAGCTATAAAAGCTGGCGAAATCCGCTCTGAAAAGCATCAATTCGTTCTTCATTCTTCGTTCTATCTTCAGCTTCTTTCAAGTTTAGGCCAGGTTGCCCTACAAGCCTCTTTCGTTCATTCGTTCACAGTCCTTTACGGAGTTCTTTCTACCTCACGTCGACTACTAGGTATGTGCATTTTCAACGCATACACTAACTCTTTTGCTGATTGCGCCCACTGGAGCAGCTACTCGCAACCTACTCTTTACTACGAGCCTTACTTTGACAGTCATGTTTGCCAAGATCGCCCTTCCTCTGCTCACCCTTTCCGCTATGGCTGGCAATGCTCTCGCTGCCCCCTTCAACCCCAAGACTCAGAGCCTGGGTATGTAAATTCGATTCGTATTCACACAAGTGGAAAGTACTTACCTGGGTTTTCGTTCAGCTCGCCGTTACACCTCTTTTGATAACTGGGGAGGTCTTTCGTCCTTCTCAGGCTTTGATAACTTTTATGGCGTTGACAACTTCTCTGGAGAAGTCAGCGACCAGGTCGTAGTTGAACAACAAGAGGAGGTTGTCTGCCAGGCTGTGAGCATCGAGGTTGTTCAGCAAAAGCTTCTTGTACTTCAAGAGATGGCCAAACAGTAAGTGTATCTACTTGCCGTTTTTGAGACCGCTCGTCGTAATAATGATCATAAAACAGGATCATCTCTGAGCAGGTCTGCGAAGTTGAGACCCAGACTGTAGGTGAGTGCAACGTATTACTTTCGTCTTGATCATCATAAACTGACGCTGTTTTTTTTTCCAGTCTTCCAACAATTCCTTTCCTCCTGCAGCCACTTCAGCTCCGATTTGCATCGCACTTCAGGCCATGAAGTCGGGTATGACTCCTCCATCGTCAGTCACTACGGAGACCTTTACAATGCTGACGGATCTCTCTCCACTGTGAGCTTTCTGTACCAACTTATATTGAAATCATCTGACGGTTCATTCTACCAGTATGATCTTGGCTTCTCTGGAAGTGATGTTGGCAAGAGCGTGGTGGTTCCCAGTGGAAGTAATTGGAATAGCGCGACTTCCCCTGCCTCGGTTGGTAATGCTTTCAACGCGGCTGTTAGTGCTGCCAGCAGCTCCTAAGTGACCGCTATGGCACTAGGTTTTTCCGATCAGCCAAGTCGGAAAATTCATTCAGTAATGATTCATCTGAAAGTTTCTTGCATCGATTTCTCTTTCGGGGTATTTATTATGAGTAGTACGGACAGATCATGTAGTAGCTTAACTCGTTGGTGTAATGGTCACATTTTTATTACGTCCATGGAAGGAGAAAAAACATACTGAATGCTTATAGTAAACATTCAAGAATAACCAACGCTGCATGAGAGCTCATTTCCAAACAGGCTCTAACCAATCCAGTTCACGTCGAAAAGTGATTTTACCAATGAGATCAGTTTTCTTGTTAGGCACTTGCTTGATGTCGTAGACGGAAAGAATTACATTTATTGTTGGGTAGGTCAAAAAATACAACTTCACCAGAATAACTTGATTTCCAATGCGGGGAATCGAACCCCGGGCTGCTGTGATCAAGAGAAAATATGAAAGACAGCAATGTTAGCCACTACACCACATTGGATAGAAGTAAACCTTTAAATCAATTGCTTATTGACCGGAACCGGTTAGACTTCGGGCTCGATTCATACGAATCACAGTCTTCCGTTCCATGATCACCGTATACTGTTTGGCTTCGACTGATTAGAATTAATCCTCGTTTAAGAATAGCTCATCATCGCCTATATAAAGGATGTCAATCTTCAGCTTAGCATTCGGTCCATCTGGTCTCTCTGATTACTCGGTCGCAGCATCCTGACGATGCACCTCTCCGCCGCTTTGCTGTCAGTGGCGCTTCCACTTGCACTTCGAGCTACAGTCAACGCCTGCAGTGACGAACACGCTCACGACCATAGCCATGCACACCAGAAAAGGCTGTTTCCTCAAACACAGTTGACGCAACCTACAAGGCCTTTGGAGTGGGGAGACTTGAATATCATCCATACCACAGATACGCATGGTAGGCCCAGGCTTCCTTTTTCTTTTCAGTGGACAGGTGGTGTATTTATGCTTCCATCAATGAAGGCTGGCTTCTTGGACACCAACATGCTTCATTCCCAGAGCCTAATTACAGTGGTGATCTCGGCGACTTTGCTAGCTTCGTGCAGCACATGAAGCAGCTTGCTATTGTGAGTAATGTTAAACATTTACACCAAACCCATGGTTCATTAAAGCAACAAAACTGCAGGAGAAAGACGTTGATCTGCTTCTTGTCGACTCGGGTGACCTTCATGATGGAACAGGCCTATCTGATGGATTTCCAGCGGGAGGAATCGATGCCCATGATGTCTGTCCTTTCGTGATTTTTGACCACACATTTCTGACTGTATGTTGTAACTCTTGTAGGCTAATCAATTCATTAAGCAACTTCCATACGACATCATGGCTATTGGAAAGTATGTGTATCCAACACACTTGGATTCTCCATATCTTACTGCTTTCTACACCAGCCACGAACTCTACGACTATATCAATACTTGGGACATGTACACTAATTTCGTGCCCGCGTTAGATGGGAAATACCTCTCTTCTAATGTCAACATTACTGTTTTCGACGCTAATAACAACACCATTGACGTTCCCGTTGGCAATCGATTCCGTAAATTTACCACAAGGAAGGGAAGGAAGATCACTTCTTTGGGAGTGCTGTATGATTTCACGGGCAATGACGTGAATACAACGGTTCAAAGTGTGGCCGATATGGTCAAGGAGCAGTGGGTTAGTAACATGAAGCTGATATCATCGATAGAGGCTGACAGGCTCCTTCAGTTCACAGAAGCAATTGCCGAAGAACCAGATGTATTTTTATTAGTTGGGTACGTTGATCTCGTGTCGGCGTCTTTCGGTAGCATGCTCCGTATCTAATGCTGAAATAGACATATGCCTGTCTCACGCGACAATTGGCCCACCGTCTTTAACGCTGTACGTGCCGTGCATGCAGAGACACCCATTATTATTCTAGGTGGACACAGCCATATTCGGGATTGCAGTACGTCCATTAGGTAGTTTATCTCCTTGTCTCAATACTATCTTTTTCTTGTAGATCAGCCTGACGGTCGCTCGATGGCTCTGGAGAGCGGACGGTACATGGAAACTATCGGCTGGCTCAGCGCGAACCTTGGTAGCAGCTCAGACGTCAATACGAAGAACAATATCTCGTTCAGCAGGAGGTATTTAGATCAGAATCGCGTTACTTACGAAGTCAGTACGCGAATCCTTGCACTGGATACTTGATTTATGGTCATTCTGGTTTCTGATTTGTTTGATATATAGTATCATTCCCAACAGAGTAATAACTCTTTCGATACAAAGGAAGGCCAAAACATTACTCAAGGTCTTCTGGACCTTGGGGTAAAATATGATCTTTCAATGTTATTTGGAATTGCTCCGCAGGATTTCACTATCTCTCGGTTTGTTCTTCTTCCTTCCTTTTTAAGCTTCCTCTGAACATCATACATCTCTACCAGTGATCCATATCCATCCAATGGCTCCTCCCTCACCCTCTTCATCAATGAAGCCGCCCCTTATTCTCTAACTCTGAACAACACCCGCGCCAATATCTCCAACATCATGATAACCAACTCCGGTTCACAACGTTTCGATATATACTCCGGTACATTCGACAAAAATGACCAAATTTCGGCTAGTCCATTCACCGACGCGTTCATGTTTATCAAGGACCTACCGCTCGGAGTGGCGCAGGATGTGTTGCCTGCGTTGAATGCAGCTGGCGCTGATGAGAGACGGAAACGGGATTTGGGGTCGGTGTTGCAGGAGAGAGAGAGCGAGATGTGGAAGAGGGGGTATGTGAACATGAGGTATATGGAATGGTTAGATGAGATGGATCGGAGGCATGATGGTGCTGTCAAGAGAGCTTCGCAGAATCTGACACTTGGATATGTTACGAGCGACGTAAGTGTCTTCTCTTCTTTTCGTTTCGAACAATGGTTTCATTCTCGACTTCAAGTCTTGTCCTGGTGTAGGCGATGACACTGTTCATGCTCCACTCGCATCATTCGACATCCCAGATTTCATTGGCTCCGATACGCCGTCTTTATCAAACGATAGCCTCGTTGATTTAGTCTTCGTGGACTTCATCCAAGAGCAGCTTTTGGAAATTCTCAATGAGGTGCAAAATGCAACGACGTACACAGATTCTGATGTGGCGAGCTACACGGATGTTTTGTCTAATGTCGTGTTGGGCTTGTACGCTCAACATGCTTGGAATTGACTCCCTCGTTATTTCTAGTGGTTACACTGTAAACCTGGTGCCACTTTACGAATAGTAACCTCACCTTGTCAATGCTTGTGAAAGTCTTCGGCTTATACTTTTTCATCCGAATTTCTTGTTTCACTCGAGCAGGCCCAGTCAAAGTTGTTGTTGTTGCAGTTTAGAGCTTGGCACCATCATGGACGACGTGAAGCTCCTTGGCCCTAAAACTTCAGTTGGTACTATGTAGTTGCTACCAGCAAGATATACCGACATTACCTTTGCACAACTGTGAACCCTTCAAACACATCCTCCCATCTTTCCACGCATTCGTCGGCCAGGCAGAACCTTCAGTCCTATATGGTGCGTCTGGCTATTCTAATCGTGTGGTCGATGATCTTTAAAGGCTGTAAAGCTGAAGTTGACGATTCGCCTTGTTCGAGCATCCAGATGTATGGTTGAGGGATTTCAAGCTGTCAAAAATCGCGACAATTTTACCAGTCATACTGCTACTCTTAGATGTTGTTTCAATCCCCTCGCCTTCTCCTGGCCTCATCTAAGAAATCGAGGTGAAAAACCATGCTATTAGCCGAGTGCTTGATATACTACGTTGAATCAATTAAGATGGGCTGTCACCGGTCACCATTGAGGGTCTTGAGGAGGAGCCTTGTTGAGACAAACACTCAACTTATCATCACCCGTTCTCTTTGCCCATCGATAGATTTTCTGTCCCTTCTGCCCAGTATGCATCTGCGCCATAGTCTTTTCATGTCCCTCCAAATCGACATCATGACACAGATACACCTGGATGCTCCTTGTGCGGTCGTATATCATGATCGGGGGCATAAACCCCACAAGTCCTCTTTGCATCTTGATAAGGAACGGGTTCTGCGAATGCATATTCGGTGGAAGAGCTGGTTCATCGTCACAAGGATCGATTTTCATATTATCCCTGGTCGCCCGAGACATGTTGTTCCAAGTCATCATAGAGATCTTCTCGCCCCTCGCTGCAGCAAGGCGCATTTCGGGAGGTTGCACGCTGAAAGTAAATTGAACCCAGTCTCCACCCCTTAAAGAATTGCAAGTCGGTTTATGTTCCTTCCAATGTATCCGTTGACATTCTGATATGTTCAACAAGAAAGGAAATTTGTTCAGCTTGAAGTACACCAACAAATTGAACTGGTGGCTTACCGACTCCACAATATTCTATAGAAAGACACCGAGAACACTTGCTTACTGTCTTTTTCCCGCAAACCACACAACCCGTATGATGAGTTAATTTCCCAATATCCTTTTGATTGATCGGTCCGAGAGGAAGTAGGAACGATAGGGCAAAAGTGGCCTCCGATCCGCTTGAATTTCTTTTGACGGAGTAAGCTGGAGGAAGTCGTCGAGCATTCATGTTGAGGACAGTGAGAAGAAGCTTCTGTTCTTCAGGAGTGGCTTTGACCTTGAGCAAGGACAATTTCTTGTTTGATATGCTCTCTTGAGCCCAACGAATCGTTTCGAGAGCAGGAGCGTCCCGGGTTCCACGACGACATAGGACAACCATGACAGGAGTTTCCTCATTCAACATACGAACTTCGACAACCTAGAAGATGAAGTAAGTAAGTGCGATGAATAAAAAGTGACAGCGTAGAACTGTAGCGCACGCGAAGACATATAGCATACTTGGTATCCTTGTCTTGGATCAAGACTGTCTTCACACCTTTGTCAATACCATCAGCAAGCCCCATGATAGTTTGGCGAGCATCCATGAAGGTATTTTCGAAGAGAGGCCAGGTAATCTCTTTCCCTTCCCTTCTCGCGCGAATATTGGCAAACGCTTCCTCGAAATTACCTCGTGACACAGTCTTTAGCAAAGTGGTCTTGGATGTTTTGTTTGACCATAGAGGGAGAGTCGAAGGATCAAAGGGTAGCTTCGCAATGAGAGTGGCGAATGATTGAGAAGCATCTATTGCGCTACGGAATTTTTTCTCTATGGCATCATCCAGAAGACGAGTGGTAAGCGGCAGGTTTACGCCCATGCTATAGAGGTATTGCAGCTTTTCCTTTCTCGTAATGTCGACTGCTATGACTTTGGTATTCTTGGATTGAGCTTGACGTTTCATATCTTCCACGGCGAGTGCTGCCCAGTCAAAACAAGTCGAGCAGTCCAATATATGGTGTTCTTTGCATTCATATTCAGGCTCTTTTCCTGAAGTTCGGGCCACTGCTTTGTCGAAAACATATGAGATTGGTTGTCGGTCCTGAATATATACTAGTAAGCATGAAATTCGTAGAAGTGATATATTTGAAACTATACCAGGAAATGATCTTCAGTCAGAGCGGGGAAAGCGGCGCATAGTTGATCCATAATCTGGTGGTTATTAGTGAGTCGATGGTCGGCGTAGCATTCATGACAGTATTCGCAGCCATGCGCACCACAGAACGCAAAAGAGTTGATGATCGCGAGGGGCTCATCCATCGTCTTTCTATAGAGCTTATTAGCAGCACGTCGAAAAGTTGCTCCACGTCGAAAAGATCCTGGGATGAAGTCGAAAAGTGTGACGAGAACGTGATCAGCATTAGACAAAGTTGCGTTGGGTTGTCTATATTCTATGTACTGTACAACTTCTAGTAATAATTGCTCGTACGACATGATTTTTTGAAGAGAGGGTACACGAATATGACAGGCTTTGACGGCCTACACGGATGGATCATTATAGCGCAACCGGAGGCTGGGCAACTTTGTTACAAAGGGTTGAGGGCGGAACATTCTTGAGTTGTGGTCACAATGTCAGTAGCGTGATCAAACCGTGCTTTTTCGAAGCATGACTGTTCATTTTTCGTTTTCAAAAAGTTTTCGACGTGTTGCTAATAAGCTCTTATGTGAAAGGAAAGCTCCTCCGAGGTCATGGACAAAAGAAAGCACGTGTCCGTTTACGAAAGCAACGCCACAGGCGCGATTTATGTAAATTACGGGGAAACAGACCAGGTATTGCAGCCCACCACCAGTGTAGCACATTGGAATATGAGCGTCAGATTCTGCAATATTCTCGTGTTTTCTTCGACATACTTGGTACCGAATTGTTAACTCTAAAGGTCTGCACTATATCTATCCTTTGATTCCGCCATCCTTTCCATCACCTCCATCGCCTTTCCAAGCCTCTAGTAATCTCTCCCAGCTTCTCTTTGCTAGCTTTGCTGGTTCGTCAGTTTGTGCTTTCGTGTATACACGAGAGGCGAATCTATGAGACCAAGAGGTATCAGTAAGGTAGATAAAAGTGCGTGTGTGCATGGTATCAAAGCTCGTGCGCTGGTGATGCGATAGCAACAAAGAGGGGCGTAAAAGCCCGGATGAAACACAGAGGGAACGTTTTGAGTACGTTCGGGCAATTTCAGCGGCACGCGACAAAGGAGAAATGAACAACGAATCAAACATAAACTTGTTCAGTTCGTGAAGCCAATAACGGCTCCAAAATGCATGTTCCCTCGAAAAAAGACCCAAATGCAACTCACTGTTGAAATATCCCGCCCTGCAAGTCATTCTCCAATAGTTCTAATGCTCTTCCGGACGGCTTGAGGAATTTCGACATCGGAGTCAAGATGTGAGATAACAATTGTGAAATCGATGCTGGAGGAACAGGGACAAGGAGTGTGGATGATCTACAAAAGGGATGCACACCACAGAAACGACAACGAACAGAACAGGATTCACAGAAGAAGGTCATCAGAATTAGAACGAATCAGTGAATGCAAAGAAACACGTACAGATAATCAGGCAGAGGTTGGGGAGGACGTTTACGTCCTGTAGACATTATCTCGCTAGCTTCTTCTGGTTGAATTTCTGTTTGACCAGCTGTTACCGCATTCTCTTCTCGCTGTGTTCTGAAACTGCCCTCAACTCCTTGAATTTCACCTCTCTGTATCCTTTCTGCCCACTCCTGATACTCAACCCACTCCCTCTTCATACTCTCCATCATCTTCTGTCTCGCAACTTGCCTTGGTAAATCGCGGGACATAGATGAGAGGTGTTCAAAAGTTCCGTAAATAGTTGTAGAGGTGAATAGATAGTAGCCAGGAGACCATGAACGAGTTTTGACTGCGGGGGTCGACGTTGTAGGTATCAGGGTTGTGGATGATGATGATGACGTGGTTGACGACAAAGTATGTGATTTGGATGACTCCGCACCTCCAAGGACCCTCGGAACATTCTCGGGTTGACCCTCAGCCGGAAGTGGATATACGGCCGTCTTTCGAACGACTTTACTGGCTTCGTGTGAACCTTTGTCTTTGCCTTTCCCTTCTATCACCTCGATTGCAGTATCGTCATTTCTCATCACACTCATATCATGCCTCTTGAATCCAGCTATGTTCCTTACCTCATGCTCGAACACCTTCCGAATGCATAAGGTCGTGCAAGACGGCTGAGCCGCGTGTATACGGCCAGTGATAGATTGTGTGCAGTATGTGAGGCACCATTCATCCCGTTTAGGAGAGAAACGACCTGGGGAGGTGATTCAAAAGATTCGTTGAGTAAAACGCCGGGATTCCGAGAATATACAATACATATGATGATAAAGGCTTGCAATGTAAATAGATTCAAGCGAATACAGCCCTTACTCACCTTTGGGAGGCATGAATATTTTCACTGTGGGCCATTTTGCAAAAGCCGGTCCTCGAGGTTGGACTTGTTGTTGATTTGGTGGCGATTGGGATGAAGAGGCCATTGACAATTGTATACGGTATGTCAGCAATTGTTGTAAGCCGGGATACTTTCTTAAATTAAGAATTAGTTCTAGTCGTTGGGGAAAAGTGAGTGGTATCAGGCCAGGCACTGGTATAGCAGAGGACAGTCGTGGTAGATGGCCAAGGAACTATGTAGATGGAAGAGATAGGGTAAACGAAATTATGTACGGAGCCGCGAAGATTCCGCTTACTAACTCTAGTTCTAGCCCTAACCCCACTTCTTTCCTATAAACCGGCACTTTTTTTTTTTTTACCTCCCCTCGCCGTTCGAAGAATCGTTTTCGCAGCTGCACGCACAGAGAGCTCACCTCGTGTGGTGCTTCACTCATATTACGCTGTGGGGAAAGTCCCCGGAGATACAGAGTTTCCTTCTCGGATTCCTCGTTCCTGCTAATGGAAAGCAACCGACCGTTAAGCAAGGCGGTAAGGGTTCGAGGAATGGCTGGAATTTCTTTGCTTTCCTCTGGCTCGAGTAATTCGAACTAGTGGGCTTGCTCCTTCAAGCCAGCTCTGTCCCACTTCAACTTTTCATTCTCTGCTGGAAAATGTCGCGAAGATATGAGCGGCGTTCTTGCATGTCCTTCGAGGTCAAGGAGGGTGAAATTGGGTGGATGTTGCTCATAGTGATAGTTATACGATTGTTGATTCACTTGTGGATCTTCAACTCAATGGGGCTCACTCTCTTTCGGCGAGCAATTCATTTTTTGGATTTTATTTACGGACGTTCGTCGTTCGATCTATGTGTCGCCTAGGGATTTTGAAAGGGACGGTTACTGGGTGTCGAGGTACGTCTTCTCTCCTGATATCTTTTTTCTCTAATTTCAATGATGCTTCAATCTGCAAACGCAATTGAATTTCTTCATGGTGTAATACCGCCTCGCCTACGGGCGTGTGTTGGGTGTGCTCCAAATTTGACACCTCTGATTTTTTGCCCTTGCTCCCATTCCCTTCCACGTATCCCTTACCTTCGCCTTCCTCGTGCCTTTGCGTATTCCTCTAAATCTCGACTGACCATTCCAATAGGGACTCTGGGTGTATTTTCCTGTCTTGTTATCAATGTACGACCTCGGTAGAAACCATCCTTGAAAAAAGTTCATTGTTCGATTGACATAGTTCAGCCTCAGTGTTCTGTTTGTTCCCTACTGTTCCTTCATGAATATGGGATAACCTTTCTCGCTACATCGCCATATATCTTTTCTGCTTCATCTCTTTCTCCCCTCGTTCTCGTTCCTCTCAATGCTCCTCTGGCTCTTTCGAAGCCTCGCATATTGAAAATGCTTCCACGATGTGTCGAGGTCAATGTGTAGCCCATATTGATCATATAACTATATGGGCGTCCTCTCTCCTTCTGTTTTTGAATCTTAATTCTCTTACAGAATACATATCCCAGTTGTTTTCTGGGTGGGGAATACATGTACCAAGCTTTTTTTATAGTAGTCAATGTAAATTCTGCATCATATTCATAGTACTGTTTGCCGTGACTGCTGTACCAACGTGATCAGTTGTATCTAAACTACTGTCCTCAACCAAATGAGTATTCTTCGTCCATTCAAAGCTACAGATATGTTCAAGTTCAATAACGTGTCCGTCGATGTTTTCAAGGAAACCTGCTTCGTGAACTCACTGACCTTGCTGCTTCAGGAACTTGGATATCTGGACGGAAACGGTGAGTGGTAGGTATGAAACTTTTCTACTGATCTCTGACTTGGTACGAGTAGTACAGCATTGGCTTCTATTTGCATTACCTTTCCCGCTGGCCCGACCTTTGCTATGTTCAGGAAGCACCCAGTCGTCGTATGATGGGTTATGGTGATTCTCTTTTTTAGATTTACTCTATCCATCGTATTTTCATCCATCATTATAATCGACAGTCATCGGAAAAGCCGAAGGCCAAAGCACTGAATGGCATGGACACGTTACAGCTATCACCGTCGCTCCTGAATATCGCCGTCTTTCTCTTGCCCGCAAAATGATGTCCCTCCTCGAGCTCGTCTCAGATGAAAGTTACCGAGGGTTCTTCGTCGATCTATATGTACGGTGCAACAATGCGGTTGCGATTCAGATGTACGAAGGAATGGGGTATGACGTGTATAGACGAGTGAGGGAATATTATGGGAATTTGGGTGTAGGGAAAGGTGGAAGAGACGAAGAGGATGCATTTGGTATGTGGTTTACTAACAGGTCCATAGATTGGAAAGCCGATGATTCTCTGCTTTCAGATATGCGGAAACCTCTTTCACGAGACAGCGCACGTCGTTCAGTAAGGAGCAATGGACGAGACATAGTTGTCAGCGCACACGAAGTTTCGTAGCTAATCACACAAAGTCCCTCATTCGATGTAATATATAGAGTTGGATGAACATTCATGAAGGCATTTTAAACCACACCGATCCACCTCCCCAAGTCATCCCAGATCCCAAAAGCCTGTGCCGCAACGACAAGGATGAGGAACGCTATTGGCGTCATATAATCCGACCTGTTTGAAGTGTTCTAGGTCAATCATAAAAGTAAATAAACAGGATGGAAAAAAAATAAGCTTACAAGCCCTTCAATCTATCTACCACCGTCACCTTTTTGGCGTTACTTGTGTCACTGTCGAATTCCGAATCATTGGGACCTAACCCTATCAATCCTAGTTTCGCTGCATTTCCTCCTGTTAACCTCTTTGTACCTGCCCGAACTGTTTGCATATACGGTGCAGCGAAGTTGTTTTTGCAGATTGATTTATGTTCTTTCCAATCTCTGTATACATCAAGATGTGTGTGAAAGAGGTTGATTAGTACGGGTTGAGGAAGAGACACCAAGAACGCAACGAAGATGACTGGAGAGTCGAGGGGAGGAAATGAACGAAGAAATGAAGTGGGCACTCACAGTCTCTGACATTCAACCCCACAATACCAAAACTCCTTACACGAGGAACATTTCGAGACAGCCTTCTTTCCGCAACTTCTTCGTGCACACAGGGAACCCGTTGGCACAACTAGTCTATTTTCAATTCCTTGCGCGCCCTCATGTTCAGGATGGTCACGGTGGCAAACCCCCTCCAACCAACCCATCGCTTGCCAGAGACCGTTGATCCATATCGGATCTTCCGCATCGGGAATATCATCTTCATTGGCGTTCTTCTCTGTAGTGCTGTTCTGTTGATTTTCTTTTTGTTCAGTCTCGTATCGCATAACCACGCTTACTGCTCGCTGTCTTGGAAACTCATCTTTGAGTGCTTCAAGAACATTGACAGGGAACGATGGGGACAAACAGGATTCTTTGATTGTTGTATAGAAGAATGTCAACAATCCTACGTAAAGAAAGAAAGTCTTTGTTAAAGTCGAATTTGCAAAAAGTGAACGTCGAAGCGCCAGACTTACTAGTCGCACCAGGAACCCTGATCAACTCTTCCATCGTCTCATCTAGGACACCAAATAACCCCGTCTTGATCCAGGTGCGCATGAGCTGCGCTACTTCGGGCACAGGCCGTTGAAGGATGAGTTTGAGAGCAAGGTTCAACACAGCTACTGATACTTCTTTTTCAGTATGTGTCGACTTGTCGGGATTTTTTATATGCATCAAAGCGAACGCATTCCGCCAATATGCTTCCGAGTTTCGAAGAGCATCAGCGAAATCGTCCAACTCGGAGGTGTTTAAGGAAGAAGCAGCGAACTCCCGCAGACCGACATATACATCATGACAGAATCCCAAGTCTTCGACGGCGTACGAGGGATCTCCGAGGGCTAGACGGTTGGACATCGCTTGGAGGAGGTATTGAGCTGAGGTTTGGAGTTCGTCAGATTGGCTAGAAACACTAGGAGCCCGGATACCCGTGTAAATCTTGTCCAACAACGAATCGAGAGGGGGTTTCTCGTGCTCTTTGAGGTATTCCTCGACATTTTGCGAGAATTTGAAGAATATGATAGACCGGAGGATGGAGAGGTTGAGACGAGCAATATTGGCAGACGTGCAGTGAACCCAGTGGCGGGATATGAGAGAAAGGGTATGCGATGATGAATGGAAAATTTTTCTATTTGAAGAACAAGGGGTTTCAAAGTCTGTATCATCAGGAGGACGACGAAAGTTGGACGACGTACAGATACATAGACGAGTCTTCGAGCAGCAGATAGCCCATTAGCCTCGACACAAGTAGACGTTCAGGCTCATGTGTGGCGTCTTGCTTGAGCGTGTTCTGAGGTTCTTTCCACCACTGGTAAGAAGCACACCGGTCAGCGTCTCAAAATCCGTATGGATAAGTGTGGTGAAGAACGGGACATTGGAGGATGTGTAGGGAGGAATAAACATTCTAATTACAGTAACTCACTCGATCAACCATTTCTTCCCAATTATCCATGATGGCACTCATGGCGCGTTTGTCCACAGTACTTCGTTGGTGTCCAGAATGTTCGTCGCGGTCGCCATTGTTCATACCGATGACCACGAAGTAGAGGATGACGAATGGGGGGTAGAAGGACGACATTGCCTAGAAGGGCACCATTCATAAATGATCAGTATAGAGTACCTGAGCGCAAGATACGGTGTAAAATATTTCGTCCGGTTGGGCACTCACATCATCAGCCATAGTATCACCCTTGAGCTCGATGACATTTCGACATAGAGCCTCAACAACGCCAGCATTCACGAGGCCTTCCAAGTCTTTCCTGAGGTCTTTTCCTTCTCCTAGGCTTCCTCCAGAACCTTCGCCGGAGCTCGATGGCTGCACTGTCACTCTAGAAAGCTCTTCAGCGACTCTCCTCACAGCGTCCATGGCGAATATAAAATCCTGTCCGTTGTCTCCATGTGAGTTCGTCGCTCCGGTGGGGCCTATATAAAGAGCAGCAACAGTCCGGGTAGGATTCTGTGAAACGAGTTTCGTCCATTTGGAGGATTTTGTGGTGATGGTCCGGTCGAGAGCGGAATGGGAGCGGGACATCGAGGTTTGAAATTTGGAAATTCGGGTATTTGGGCGGGCCGGGATGGAAGAGTGGTTTTTCTTTGAAGTCTTGTGTCTCGTGTGTTTTGTTCCAAGATAACTTCAAGAATGAAGGGCGTCGCAGTCCGTGGTCAAGATTAAGATATCCGTGTTTAGTAGGAAGGTTCTTTCAAGTTACCCGGTCCCACACCTCACTGATTGAAAATGTTAAAGACGCGAATGTGAATAATTTCCGATAGTGATGTCGATGAAGAGTAAGATGAGACATTGAAGCTTGATCTATTTCTCGTATATGCATTGTAGATACACCAAAATTACACTGTGCCGCTTTCGACTCCGAGAAGAAATCTCTCCATCTCGACTCTGACTGGCATGAGGTATTATTCAATCGGATTCAGTTTTCCTGTCAAGTTAGTCCTACGGAGTACGTGTTGGATACACGTTATGTGAACTTGAACAAGCTCTCATTGATGAAGGAAGGTCGTACGGTATGGAACCACGATGTAGGGCATGATCTCCTTCTCCGGCCAAGGACCGTATCACTAGCTTCAGGACGCATTTTACCAATACGCGCATATGTAAACATACTGTTTACAGCATAGGGTATAAGATACTGCGAGCTAGTGTATCAATGAGTGCAGAATAGTCAAGGATTCATGGGAGCAATGGCACGAACTTTGCCATTCAGAACACCTGAACTTTGAAGCAGTAGGCGTAGAGCGGCGTCAAGGCTCCAAATATGCTTGAATGCGGCAGGCGTGCTTCATTGGAGGTCTGTCTTAATCTTCCCGGCTTGAGACTTGTAGATATTATTCCCTCTCTAATCGTTCACTTGGAATAACGATGTTTACCCATAATCGCACAATATGAATGAACTCTTATGAAGGAAAGAGAGAAGTTGGAGGACCGACCAATTCACTCCGAATATAGAGTTTTGCTGATAAGCTGAAGTCGACATATTGACGAATGCGCTTTTCTGTCCAGGAAACTTTGTACACCGGCATGAAGGGGTGTCAAGCGCTGTTTGAATAGTGAATAGAGCATAATGCCCAATAACATTCGTCCCGAACTGAAAATCCTAGCCGTCAGCAGTCAACTACTCAATCGAAATATTCATGATGCCATTGGAAAAAAAGGTGAGCATACAGTCTTCGTCTCTCACAATGAGCAAGCCCGTTGTAGAAGAGCCCTTGCAGCGTTCATTCCTTCCTACTCATGTGCAGATGATAGATCGAATAAATCAAGCTCAAGGAAGATAGCCTCTTTGCCTTCCGTTTCGGACTGGAGGCTATAGCCGAAATCGCCTTTTCTCTTGATCGAGCGACTATATACACCTCTGAAATTTTCAGGAGAATTGCTTTCATGGAGGATGAGTACAACCTTTTTTTCTTGAGTCACGAGTAAGTTAGTATCTTGATAACTCGCACCCTATACCGGTCACGGTGTCCTCCTAAACACTTGTGAATGAATTAAGCAAAAGTCCGTCAAGAATCAGAAAGACACGTTGATAACCCACACGAAGAAATCAGGAATATCATTCACCTTGAGTCTGAAGCTTGGAGGGAACTGAACGTGCTATGTTACGGTAACTGTGTTGAACGTTTTGCTGGACGATATTGTGTTTGCAGTGCATTTGAGGGTGAAGGTATCGATTTTGAGTGGTGCTTGACGTTCAAGGAGTTATTTCTCAGATAATCTAGACTCGAGGGATGGCTCGAAGACAAATATGTAGTCCGTTCACTCGGGAGAACAGTTCGAAGAAAATCAAGTTCAAGCCTGGGGCGGGCCGGGAGACAAGCGAGGGTTTTTTCTTCTCTTCTACAAAGTTTACACTGAGCCAAGGGCATCGCTAATAGCTCGGAATCTGCGCTTCAGAAAAGGTGAGAAACTCACAAGCTACCTGGGTCCGCGCCTCAAGTAGACCAACACAATGTCTCGATAGGTACCTCAACAGACTCGATCCAACCTCGACATAGGAGGCAGGGAACCCTCACTTATGACGGCAGATTTCGATCAAAAATCGGGACCTTAGTTACATTATTTCTAGTGGCTTAGCCGTACTTGACCTTTGTCTTTGCGTACACTCCTTGAGACGTTCTACTCTATTGTGCAGGCTACTCTAGCGATATTTCTTACTGCAATGGCATTAACTCTTTTAAATTAACTGAATTCATAAGGGAATATCTGCTTATCCAAGCCTTGTTAAGTTCCTATATACATTCTAAAGTATTCAACAAGAATTCAGATAGCACTTAGCATAGGCACAGCGGTACATCAGCGGGGGTGCAGCAAAAATCCAGCAGGTGCATTAGCGGAACTGCAGCGGGCATTCATTTTTTGCAGCGTAGCTGCAGCGGAATTCATTAGAGGTCCGTATACAACTTATTGCAAGCGTACTGCCTACTGGAAATCAAGCCTCAATCTCTCCCTATCGCAGAGTCACAGAGACAGCTCTATATAAAACCAGTTATAGTATATCAGGAGCTGTAGCCTACCACATAACATATTTCCTTCCCTCTCATTTTGATTTCAAGACGCCCATTTCTTGTTTCCTTTTTGCTAGTTTTGCATTTGAGCATGAGTTCCGATGCTTATCGGCTGTTAGGGGAGCTTCTGTCATCACCGCAGGGGCAGGAGTTGATGAGGTTGCATTCACAACCAGTAGCTCCAGGAACGTCCTCTCAGGTTTGATTTCATTATCTGCATATATTTGGTACCTCTGCTAATTATTATGTATCTGTTATTTCAGACACACTCTCCCTTATCTCAGCAGCCTCTGCAATCGCAACCACTTTCCTTGCCTCTGTCTTCTCAGTCAACGTCACCCCCATCAAGTTTAGCTCCAACATCTCAGCCTTTTTCAACCGCACCCCACACCTTGCAGCAATCATCGATTCCATCTCAGGCTCCTGTACAGACTGTGCCACATTCTTCAGCTCCATCGCTTGTTCATGGCTTACAACAACCTTTGACTTTACCACTTGCTCAAAGTTCACAGCAACCTTCAATTCCATTGCTCACTCAGCCTCAGCCCATCGATCTTCCTAATTGTACATCTTTTCCACCACCACCATCTCAGTGCCGTCCTTATAGTAGCTTACAGATGTTAGCAACTCTGGGAGGCGATTCTAGTAGCTCAGTTGGTACTCGAGGGCATCCTCGAGTGACAGCTACATCTGGCTTTCCAAGTATGACTACAATCAACCGCACTAATCAGATGCGCTTGGAACATGCCAGCGCGTCCTTACCGCATAATCCAAGGAAGAAAACCCGAGGAAAAGCAACCAGACCTCCTAGTATTGGCCAACCAGCTCTGCCAACCATCCGTAGCTGCATCATCGAAGCAGAAGGTGGTGTGGAGGTTGCTAATATTGACCTCTTGGTCTATCCTCCAATGCCACCAGTTTCAACTCAAAATGTATGTTGAATTTGGCGCTTCTGTAAATGTGATTATTTACTCTCTTCCTCCTAATTTGCAGCATTTCGGACTTCCCAGACACACATACGTATATAGCCGAAATGCTGAAAGCCTTAAGCTCATTCTCACGAAGCTTGGATTACACTTTGAATTCAATCATCTTCCAATCAGCACGTCTATCCAAGATATCCTTGCTCATGCTGTCACAAAAATATGTGAGCGATACACTTCTGAGGCACTACCAGATATCAGCATTCCTCTCATCGGCCATGAACGCTTGCCCTTACAACTCCTAGGGTTTACAAACCGTGGAAGAGCAAATGGTGTACACATGTCTCCAAGGCTTACCACTATGTCATTTCCGGCCTCAATGACTTTGCAAGATCTTCTCTCAAATACTAGAGACTTTGCGATCGCTCGTTGGTCCATTACACACCAAAACCGTTTCCAGATCTATACCAGTATGTGATTTGATATCCAACTTATTTCCGCAAGTAACGAATGCTTGTAGTTATCCGCACATACCCTTTCGAGGCCAAATTTAGCTTATTAGACGTTCATCTGGGTCAAAATGCTATGGTATCTTCTCATCGATGTCTTTCAAAGAGGCTATACAAAATGTTCGCACATGATAGCGATGCCAATCTTCAGTTCTCAGCCATAGATGATGAGGAGATGGAGGATTCCTGCGATGAAGATAGCGTCGAAAATGATGAGTCAGATGAGGTGAATATCGGCTAGTTTTTTCTGGGTTTTGTTCGAAAAAAATCTGATTGTGCTTCAGGATACTCGGATTGTTGCTCAAGCATTGACGCCTGTTCCGCCAGCTCCTGAAAATTATCAATCAACAACTAACGGAGTAGGTTGATATTTCATTTGCGTGCAGGTCTTTTGGTTGATATATGGAATGTCTAGCACTCAGGTATTGAATATCGAGAATTTACCATTGCTCCAGTTACCGATAAGCTATGGGAAAAGCCTTGGTCACCGCCAAAAGCACTGGATACGATTCCTCTCTTCCTCAATATTGAGAGATCAAGCGCTATCTTCAATTCTGTGGGGCACCATTACCATAATTTGCATGGTGCCGACTGTCCTGGATTTCAGGTTGAAGGGCAATTCGAAGAAGAGCTTATTCGGAAATTCAAAGATATCATACGTTCTGCTATTAGCTGCAAGTCATGGGACGTCGTACTCTCACCAAATCGTCATTTTACCCTGTATGTTAACTTCTACTAACCGACAAATCTAACTCATATTCAACCAACAGAAATCAAATTGATACGGACGGCGATGAAGAATTTGTCACCTCAGGTCCTGGTGTAGAGCAGTCGGTTATGAATGGACTGTTTCATGAATATTTTGTCACCCGGGCATCAGAGTTTTGTACGCCTCTCCTGGATGATTTCTCTACTTTAACGACGCTGCCTCAGACTGGATCAACACATGTGTCGCAGGCAAAGAAAGAAGAATTGGCTATGTTTGGTGCTGTAACCGCATTGGCTTTGATTTATGGGTGCTATCCTGGGAAGCTGAACCCATTATTGCTTATATACCTTCTCAACAAAAATGAACTACAATGTCTCCATCGCCAACTTGTCTTCCAACATTTCCCTGCTCTGGGTAATACTCTTGATGATTGGTTGAGTATTGGGCCTGAGGATAATGTGCAGCGGTTTACTTCACATTTTGCCTCTTTTCACAATATTCAGGTGATTTGTTATTTAGAATTCTTTGTTTCTAGTTGCGGATTAATTTGCTAGGTTACTGCACTCCATGGACGCTCTCCTGCTGGACATCAACGCCTGGCATCTGACATGCTTCACAATGCAATAATTGGACCTGTTGGTGTTGATAACATTTTTTTTCAAGCCTTTCTTGAGGGTTTCGAGATGCCTTGTATTGATTCTTCACTCAAACTTAACGATGTAAGATATCCCACTTTGAATTTTACCAAATTTCTACTGATAGTCCATCCATAGATAGTCCGAAGCTTTTATGGTGGTGCTGAGGAATTTGTTCAAAGCGCTGAAACATCGATTATCAGGAGATTTGAAGATTTGAACTTTATAATTCACATTAACCTCGGAGCAGCAACATTACGGGACTTCGCGGATACATGCTTGGAGGCCGGTACATCTTTTGAGGGAAAGATTTGAATAAGATGCCTCGAAAAACAAGACCACTGAAGATTCCCTCGCGTGAATTGATATTCTGAGGTGCAAATGCGCCGTTGCAGCTAGTAACCCGCGAAGGACCCAGTTCGCGGAACGGACAATGTCGGTCTACATTTGTCAAAATTTTCTGCTGCAACTTGGTCAGCGATGGGGAATGCTGCTCATCCATAGCTAGTGCAATCTCCAGTAGGCAGTCACGGAAGAATTCCATGCGGGACTGAACACCAGACAATGATGCTGAAACGTGGGACGACCGGGAAGCTGTAGCTTCCAGAGAGATGCGGTGAATAGAAGTTGTTGCAGGAAAAGCAAATGAATTCAACATATCTCCATTAGAGGAAGCACTGGAGGGGCTCAGGTTGAGAAACTGGCAGTGTGCAATGTCGAGTTGTTTGAACAATTGCCGGGCTGATGCGATATGGTCTTTTCCAAGAATAGGATGCCGGATAACTTCCTGCATGAAACGTGTTATCTCTGGACCATTTGGAAGATTTTGTTGATCTGCTGGTGAGGAGGAGCGCCGTAAGTAAGACTCTGGTCTAACGTATGCATTCCAGATATCGTCGAGTAGGAAGATGCTGGGGTTACCCATGGCTCCCATAAGAGAACATAGAAACATGGACTGAGTTGAATGTCGAGAATCCGATGGTAATCCAAGCCAATAGAAGACTACTTCAGAACATAGTGAAGTGTTTTCTAGTCGGATACCCTCCTTTATCCTCTGTCTAGCACGGTATTTCCATTGGTATATCCGTGGGGGTTGCATCTGTGGCAGAAAACTCGATGAGTCAAAATTAAAGGAGTCATTTGGTTTTCCTGAGTCCAATGCCTCCGTAACGTATTTATGAAGATGCGTCCACCATGAGGAAAATTGAGGATTGTCTAGTGATGCATCAATGCATCTCCATACCCAATTATATAGACGGTAATGGGTGAGCATTATGGTGTGATGAAGGATCAAGGCCTCAGCTTCATGAACCTTGGCTTTTGCTTTCAGAGAAGTAATCAGCGACCAAGCATTACCAATGCTCACGGATTAGTGGGGCCTTATAGTTCCGCCATACTGATGGCGTAAATCCCCGGTGAGCCTGGCAGTGTTGAACCCATTGCAGATGTGCATTTTGGCGAGGCGTCAGCAAACTTGGCTCTATCTGAAATGTCAATAGCTATAGACTCAAATTTGGACTGCTTACCAATAGCGTAAAGATCCTTGTTCAATGGAGCGCCATCCGGAGCTAGTGGCCAAGGACGCGGATAATAAAATTGACCATCTCTTTCAATGGAATAGGTGTGCCGAAAGGTTTCAAAATTTCCAGAAGCAGTCATTCCACTCCGCCGTTGGTGATACAAAAGAAACTGATAAAATGATCGAGCAAGAAAATCTACCTCAGCTTGAGGGGTCATTATTACATGACCATCGTCAACCATATTGATTTCGTTGGAAGAGAGGGTAAGCTCTTGAACAGTAGGACTATATTTTTTTAGTTGGGAGAAACGGTTTGTTGTATAGACTTACTCCCGCTCATCTCCATCCTCATCTGGTACCGGTTCTTCTAATTTGCTGGGCGCAAAGTCAGCAGATAAAATAGGGTCACAAGAAATCACACGTTACTCAATCGGAAATCCCCCATCAATAAAGTTTTTCATCTTTGGAGTCAATTGGATGGGGATACCATCTTCATCGGCTGAGATGTTTATTGTCGCTTTTCCATCAAGTATAGCGCCTTGGGGGTAAAGAACAACCACCCAGCGATAAGCCCAAGGTGGTATTTCGGCTCCAGTTGGTGCCAGTGGAGGAGTTCCTCCATGAAGGCGTAGACCGCTAAAATTAGCAACAACCAGTCCATCCAACTCTGCATACAAGCCATATTCCACAAGGTGGAAACGGCCACCTTCCCAGCCCTCTGGAATATCAGGTGAAGAGACCAGTTCAGTCTTTCCACCATCGGAGTCATATAGATCAAAGTGTATCCCTCCGAAGAACGCCAGCGCTTTGATCTGAGTAGGCCCTGAAAGCAAATAAGGTATTGATTTAATCCAAGAAATCTCTGAACTTACGGTCTTCTTCAGGTTGGGGCGTTGCAAGATTTTGCTGGACCCCGGTAAAACAGGCATTATCATCTGTGCCTATGTGAGGGATATTCCTTAGTTCTGCGTTGTCTTCCAGGATTTTGTACTCTCGAGGGACAAGTCGCTGGTAATAATGTACACCTATCCGGACTACGGTCTAGTGAATGGCTCAGAATGATGAACATGGAAGTTGTTTATTGAACCTACTTTTACGATAATTTCACGCAATTTTACATGCTCCTGTTCCTCCTCACTTATTTTTCCCCTGACTTTTCCTCCTGCTGAAGGCCCAGCCAGATTCCGGGGTTTCTGATGGCTCATCGCAAGAGAGTAGCAGGTTCCTTCACCTCTGACAGGAATAGCCCTTTTCAGACATTTCTCAAAGTGGGTACGCCCAAGTTCCTCGCGTTCTTCCCGGGTTCCCAATGCCTGGTCCCTAACGTTGTTTATTGATTTGGCAAGCTCACTGGAGGGGTTTCTTAGGATTAAGTTAGCCTGTGTATAGATTCCACGTAGGGTGCATTCATACGGGTGAACCAAAAATCCTCCAAATTTATCATCCATGGGATTGCGTGAGCCAGAGATGTCCCAGAGAAAGAGAACGTCACCAGGAAGCAATTTTCCCCATCCTAAAAAAATAGTCAGAATAGACCGATTTCCACTAATAACCGCTCACCAGTAGCCGGAATTGTTGCATTTGGACCTCCCGGTATTGATATATTATTCTTGACATAGTTGAAAAAAAACTTATTATAGCCTGGATCCTTTGCAGGCCAGGGTATTACCAGGATATGGCCTATCTCTGGAAAAATGTCGTCTGGAAGTTGTGGATGGATCGGAACAACAAAAATTGCTGGTAAGTATCGATCTCGTGTAGAGGGAAACAATAAGGGAATGCCGCCCTCAACAAAACCCTCCGGGACCACAAATGGTTCGGGATCCTGAGGCGGCTTGGAGATCGCAGAGGCGATGGGTGTCATCGATATGGCATCGGAAGTGATCCTTTTTGATTTTCGAGTATGAAGCATTGTCCCAAGCTCATTAGAAGAGGATTGAATCCAATTAATTGCTTTTGTGCGCAACTTCATGGTGGATTGGTGGCGGATTGGTGGTGGAGGGGAGATGAGAGCACGTAAACCTCGGAAAAATTAATCGAATTGGCAGCATGCTTGGAGCCCGGGTACTTCAAAAACAATGCCTATGGAGCAAGAAAGAAGATAGTCACGGTATACAAAATTGATAGCAGCAACAGGAATAGACGTATATAAATACTATGAATATCTGGCCATCTAGTGCTGCATAAATGAAAATTTATGCTCCAATGGGTAGATGGGTGGGGAATAATGAACAAGCCATATCTCGGGAACGCCTGTATGGATTCACGGCATGAGGGTAGCGTTAGGAAGCGGTTAATGAGGGCTCCAGAACGAGCCCAAAAAGTCCGGAACGCGAAGACTTATGACCGAAGAGTTTTGGATGAGTGGGGGAATAAAGAACAAGCCATATCTCGGGAACGCCTGTACGGATTCACAGCATGAGGGTGGCGTTTGGAAGCGGTTGACGAGGGCTCCATGACGAGCCCAAAAAGTCCGGAACGCGAGGAGTTATGACCGAAGAGTTTTGGATGAGTGGGGGAATAATGAACAAGCCATATCTCGGGAACGCCTGCACGGATTCACAGCATGAGGGTGGCGTTTGGAAGTGGTCAATGAGGGCTCCACAACGAGCCCAAAAAGTCCGGAAGAAGACTTATGACCGAAGCTGCGAGGATGCCACAAAGGGTGATCTTGGATGGTTTGGCAGATTCTTGTGCTGGTCTGCTCGGAATGAAGGTGAGCCCAAAGTCCCTGCTCAAAGGAAAGGATTAGCAGTGTCTTAGGGAGGCAAAAGACCTCAACCTAAAGCTTGAATAAGGTAATCAGCATTCACCGGGAACATCTGAATTGAGCCCTTCTCTTTTTCATTCAATGACCTCCGTTCAAGATATATACACATTATAGTTTGAGCGTACCAAACAATGTTTGTCATGACATAAACGCGAGGACATCTACCAACATGAGGATCATAAACGAAGAATTCAAGCACCAAGATCAAAACACTTGACCGAAGTATCCACGACAAGCGACCAGTAAAGGCAAAGACCGCCACCACTGAATTAGCACTAACGGTGTTTGTACCGGACCCAGCGGTGCACTCAGCAAGAACGTCAAAGTCGATGTGGAAACAGATGATGATGACGATGAAAAAGAAAGAGATGATGTGGAGTTTCCCGCAGTATCGGTAGTAGTAGTCGTGGTGGCGAGGCACATTCGAATGTAGGTAATATCCCGATATGCCTCGTTGTAGATTGGGTTTCCAGTTACAATGACATTGTCGATCTAAATATACCGTCGGAAAACAAGGGTTATTAGTAATTGGAGGATGCATGAATTCGGAATGCGAAAGGAACAGATTTGAGTGATGACAGACAGAACTTCTGAGTCAATGACAAGAATGGAACAAGGAGGGCATTCTTACACATTGACCAGAACATCCTGTTGAGCTGTAGATAGATGGCATGCCTATTCTATAATCGTCGACACAAACAGTTGTCAACAGATGGTCTGGACAAGAGTCTCAGATAAAAATACAAAGAACCCACCATACGCCACAAAGAGTTATATCAAGCACGAGCTGTTGGGGCTGGAAGTACTGCGTGATATTACACGCACTAGCGGGATACGAAGCGGTAGGTGTGCCCCAGTCCATCAGGTTCATGGTCGAAGTGCTGTCAGCTTGTAATATTGATACAGGAAGCCTCGAGCGCTGAGAACGTTAGCAAACGTCGGTGCTAATTAGCTCAATCTGGAGTATCAAAACACGTCACTGGCAGCTGCTTCCGAGGTCTCCTCAATCCTCGAGTCTTGCATTGCAGGAATTTCCATTGGCGGAAACGTTGAGGAGACTGGACGGGCTCTCAGTGCGTGCATGCATAGCTCTCTCATCTACACTTCTGTAACGCATTTCCGTAGGTGTCGGTGACGGTATTGGTCGTGTCTGGGGGCTCAAAAACGTCCAGGGTAAGAGCGGTTTCTTCCAATGTTCTCAACGCTGTTTCACCTTCTTTTTACAGCCAAAGAGATGGTGGGATTCTCTTCTGGTGTCCATGGCATGTGTCTGAGCTTGGAAGCCGACAACGTTGGTGTTTCTATCTTCGGTAATGACCGGCTCATCAAAGAGGGTGACACAGTCAAGCGAACTGGTCAAATTGTTGATGTTCCTGTTGGTCCTGGTTTGCTTGGGCATGTTGTTGATGCTCTCAGTGACCCTATTGACGGCAAGGGTCCCATTGAGGCCGCTGAGCATTGTCGTGCTTCCCTGAAAGCACCTGGTATTCTTCCTCGTCATTCGGTCAACCAGCCTATGATGACTGGCCTCAAACCCATTGATGCAATGGTTCCCATTGGTCGTGGTCAGTGTGAATTGATCATTGGTGATCGTCAAACTGGAAAGACTGCAGTCGCTATTGACACCATCCTTAACCAGAAGAGGTGGAACGATGGTAAGGACGAAGACAAGAAGCTTGACCGTGTGTACGTCGGGGCCAGAAACATTCAACCGTTGCTCAGCTTGTCAAGACCCTTGAGGAGAATGATGCCATGGAGTACACGATCATTGTTGCTGCGACCGCCTCAGAAGCTGCCCCTCTGCAGTATCTTGCTCCCTTCTCTGGATGTGCTATGGGTCAATGGTTCCGTGATAATGGCAAACACGGTGCGTTCAACGGCAAATTAGGCGGCTCTAGGCTCAAATTTTTCTAGCTTTGATCATCTACGATAACTTGTCTAAACAGGCCATTGCTTACTGTCAAATGTCATTGCTTTTCCGTTGTCCTCCTGGTCGTGAGGCCTATCCTGGTGATGTCTTCTACCTGCATTCTCGTTTACTTGAATGTGCCGCCAAAATGAGTGACAAATTCAGTGAAGGATCTCTCACTGCTCTCCCTATCATTGAGACCCAGGGTGGTGATGTCTCTGCTTACATTCCCACCAACGTTTGTTTTTTTTACATCTCAGCTTGGCAATTTATTGAAGTTGTATCATAGGTCATTTCCATTACCGATGGTCAAATCTTCTTGGAAGCTGAGCTCTTCTTCTGTGGTGTCCGCCCTGCTATCAACATCAGTCTTTCTGTCTCTCGTGTTGGATCTGCGGCCCAAACGTGAGTACAATTCGTTTTGATTGTTAATCTGCTTGATCGTCTTTGTAGCAAAATCATGAAGAAGTTTGCTGGTTCTCTCAAGCTGTACCTTGCTCAATACCGTGAAGTCGCTGCCTTCACTCAGTTTGGTTCTGATCTCGATGCCTCAACTCGTTTCCTCCTCTCCTGTGGTGCCCGTCTGACTGAGCTCTTGAGTATGTCTCATTCCATGACCATGATTCCTGTATCTCATCCCGTCTTGCAGAGCAAGGCCAGTATCAACTCCTCTCTACTGAGATTCAGGTTCCCATCATCTACGCCGGTGTCAATGGTTTGGTGAGTATATATTAATATAGGGACCCTATTCATATAATTTTGACCTGGTTCACAGCTTGACTCTATCCCGGTTGACCAAATTACCCGATGGGAGGGAGAATTCCGTTCCCACCTCACCTCTTCACAAGGTGTTCTCTAGGAGGAAATCTCTGGTGGAAACATCACCCCGGAGCTCGGAGGAAATATCAAGGGTCGTTGAAGGGCATGTCTCATCTTTCACCTCTTAAATTTATTTTCGCACTTGATTAGAATAATATCGTCTTGAGGAGAGTTGTGGCCTTATGCATTGAACAGTGCTTAAGAGTCCTTGCCCATTCCAAAATAAATTTCTCTTTATTATCTACACCACTAGAAGTCAGTTTGAAGGAATGGATGCTCCAATAATGCAATACAAATGCCTTCTCATGACTTGGGATCCATTGATGAGGCTTTGGATCCAAAACCCCGCTTCGCTGCCATTGATATGTTCTGCCATCTTCTGAGTTAGGATCATCGCAATATTGATGACATCAAGGCCCATAAGGTAAACCATTCAGGAGTGATTGGAAAAAGTGACTCATCAGTGTATACTCTGCGTATACTCAGCGTATACTCGGCGGTGAGAAAAATGAAGAGATAAAAGGAAGCGACGAGCAAGGGCTGAAGTATCAATCGCAAAAAAACTGTAACATGACGGTAAGAGCTATGGATTATCATCACATTCAAGTGGAATGCTGATGTACCTAACTTTCAAATCGACAGACGACCGTTGAAGAAGATGAACAAGGCATTCTTGCATTATTTCTGATACCCAATAACCCCCGAGTTCTTCCTATATTTATTCCAGACATTCCGGTCAACGAATATGGATTACCCACTCTACTCGATATTCACCATTTCTTCCAAAAATATCATCACCGATTGGGATTGAACTACTTGCATCCCATTTGTCGTGTCAAATTCATTAGCATCACCGACTCAGCCAAAGACCACACAACGAGAATGCATTTATATGGGTGGGGAGATCTACAAACACCTTTGCACATTGAAACTTGCAACGGCGTTGACTGTACCAGGGGGGAAGAGGATGCTTTTTGGAGAGTTCCCATTTTGGGTATCTGTGTATCCGAAGATGGAAAAGTGCTGGATGCTCAAGAGGAAGATGCTGCCTTAATGAAGGCTTATTTCCGGAAGTAAGCCGTCTTTCATTTGATAACCAATATACCAATCTGATGTTCTAGCCTAAAGCCAAACTTGCAAGCATGCATAGATCTCTTCGGTGTCTTAAAGCTGCTCTTGATTGCAAGCAACTATTACTGGTATTCATTGAATGTAAACTACTTAGGGAAAGATCCATTTCTTGTGAGACATTCCACTCAATATTAGTGGTTGAATTTCGGGGATGTCCGCTATCAACTACGTTGGAGCACAGCTTGTCACCGGGGTCTAAATCGGTCAATGCCATACTAAATCCACCCATGCTCAAATTGTACATCAATATGAATGAAAAATAGCCCGAAAGAAGATGTTTCGAGCTGGCAGTATATATATACCGATATATAACAAAGGCGTAGGGTATGACTAACAAATGAGCGCCCAACTTAACGATGAAATCCAACAAGTAAAGATGGTGGCAAGTAGCAAGTATTAAACCAAGGCCAATAAAGTAAGCAACGAGGAGCAAGGATTGCAAGCAAAGGATGAAGGAGTCAATGGATTGCTAACCAAATGAGCGACCAAGGGGTGAATCTACAGAAGAATAACGGAGTCAACAAATTGCTAATGAGCGGTGGGATAGATTAGTTAATGGATTGCTAGCAAAATGGGCGGGCAAAAGCATCAATGGATTGCTAAGTAGAAGGAACGGGCTGAGAGGAAAAGTAGCTGGTGTGAATAGGAGGAGTCAACAAATCGGTAGGCGAGCGTAACCTCACAAGGCAAGCTTTAATAGCTACGCGGTTAGTCTTAATGGTGTTTTGGGTCAGCTCAGCTGCTAATCTTTCCACCTCGTTAGTACTTTCCTTACTTGGTGATAATCCAAGCGTCAAATAACCCGGCCAATCAAATAAAAGCTTGATGCGAAACCAATGATTGAACAAATCACCTTGTTTTGTGTAGTCTTTTCCTACAAAGTACGGTGTGGTCAGGTACGAATAATATATATACAAGTTCAGCTTACCAGTAACAATAGCGGTCTCTTCGAAGCGGTTTGAATCCCATGCCCAATTCCGCACGTCTTCCGCCCATTCAAACATATCACATTTGTCGTCCCATGTACGCTGGCACCAACCAAGCCGTGTAAGAATATCGGTTAGCGTTTCACAATCCCCACCAGCGTATCTGACACCAGCATATGCAAGCACACCCCATCTCTGATTCAATGACCTTTTGTATCCAAGAGGGATCAAAATATCCCTTAACTTTCTCCATGGAGTGTATCGATCAAATAGCAGCATCCCAGGAATATCAGTAAATCTTAAATCATTTGACACCGTATGTGTCCTGGACAATTTCGAGCAGCAATCATCAAAATTCAATGCTAAAATGTTGACGAGCCGGATCACAGACATATCGATGACCTTTGGAGGATGGATTGGGGTTGATTTCTGACGGCGTGAATGACGATGACGGGATGCTGAAGATGGGAGTTCAGACACTGGGTGAGAGCAACTTGGTAGGGGATGCAGTAGAGCCCCTGAGGCTTCAGAGCTGTTCAATGGAGCTATGGGTATTGTAGCTGGAGGAGCATGCAAATCAGAACCACGAACTTCACTTGCCATTGCAGTACGTGGTCGTGCAAGCGATGTTAGCTGAAGTAAATCTTCAAGTAGAAGCGATCGCTGCCTTTCCGTCATTTGCTGGAGTGGGAACAGCAGCGACTGCTCATTCAGCATGAACAATGGAGGCTGGTCGTTCAGTGGGAACGATAGAGGCTGGTCGTTTAGCGGGAACGATGGAGGCTGGTCGTTCAGTGGGAGCGTTGGAGGCTGGTCGTTCAGCGGGAACGATGGAGGCTGGTCGTTCAGTGGGAACGATAGAGGCTGGTCGTTTAGCGGGAATGATGGAGGCTGGTCGTTCAGCGGGAACGATGGAGTCTGGTTATTTGGCATAAGCAATCGAGGACTGTTTCCAAGTGCAATGACCTGGGACCACCACTCCTCATTCAGAAATAATGGGGGCTGGGGTTCGAGTGAAGCTGAGGGCAAGTGACATCTAGATGGACCTATGTATGAATTGAACGATGGTGGTCAAAACTGAAATTTTGGAATTGGAGGGAATGATGGTGGCGATTCATGCAGGATGGGAAGCGAAACAGAGTGCTGGGAAAATGCAGGTAAATCTTGATTCTGTAGCAAAGAGGACTGTTGCATAGGGGGCAAGAATATTGGGTGTAGATGCATATGCGATGATGAGAGAACGGAGGATTCGGTTCCTCCCGATGTGGAAAACTGAGATTCAAGACCATGTTCCTTGGTAAAGCTTTGGAGTGGAATCTATAGCAAATGGATAATGAGAACCATACATCTTTTAGTCCAAGCATTGTCGGACATACATCAGGTAGATCCATAAGTCGAGCTTGGGATCCAGGTCCAGCTCCATCATTCAGCGGTGAGCTTGATACCCGTATATCCATTGAACGGGTTGACTGAGTATTGGGGGAAGGTCCTCCAATATTATGCATGGCCAACGTTAAATTTGTTGCAACTGTTGTAGAATATTCAGCAGGAGTTATCGGAGCATGTAATCCAAAAGGGCCTTCGAATGCCAAAAGTAAGTGGTCGTCGGTCATATGTTCTTCCATTAGGCTGAAGCCCACTGCTCTTCGTTTTGCAGATCAATAAAGCAGAAAGAATGAAGCATAAAATAAAAGGCAACGAAAATGAGGGAAAGAAAGACGAGAGAATAAAGTTGGCTCTGTGGGTCCCAGCGTGGCATATATATTTCTTGATCATTTCAGATATTTATAACCCCTTCTAGGACGCTAGAAATCCTGCATTTGATAGTGGTTTTCTGGTAGATTATATTGATAGAGCTCCAATGTTGAGGGGAATTCTGGTTCTTTCCAATCCAAAGCTTATACTTAACATCGGTGATATTTTGTTCCAAGATTTGCAGGTACCGCTGAAGTAGTGCCTCATTAGTGGCTATGCAGCTGTGATTGATTCAATGATTTCATAATCTTCACTGATTGATTCTACCTTTCATCTTTGCTTCATGGCTCGCTGGATTAAAGTCAGCTTTTTTTTAACTTTTTTAAATTTCATTTTGCCTTGTATTGCACCAAGTACAACAAGTGCTACAAATTCCAATGGACTCTTGGATGCATTTCGTCTCCATTATGAGCAGTTTCATGCTCTTCTAGTCAGTGTCTATACCGAGGAAACGGATCCATTCTTGCTCCGACTTCTGGGTGAAGATTTAGAAGAGTTCAGTCATACTGTAAATCAGGTATACTATTCATCACGTATTTCTAGAGTTCCAGCAAGCTGATGACAATAGCATCATGATATCTTTGAGCCAGAAGAGTTACAGACTTTATGCACTGGCATTCAGCTTATGACCATAGATGCACGGGCTCTCTATGATCATCAAGTTGAAGCTTCTCACACTGGGAGACCAGAGGTAGTATTGCAGGAGCATACAGGCCATCGTGGTCGTCCTCGTACTGTAATCAACACAGACTTCCTTTCATGGGCCTATGGACATCGCACTACTTCTGGGATTAGTGACTTCCTTGGAGTTTCTAGGGCTACCGTTAGGCGTCGTTTACTTGAAAATCAAATTGCACTTCCCGGAACCAATCCATTTCCTGACTCCTTGATGGATAACTTGGTACAGCCTGAAGTTCCCGAGGACAACGCAATAGATGGAGTGCTAGGCAATGAAATGGAAGTTCCTGTATCTTTACCAGATGCAATATACACCGAAGCTGCATCTATTGCCTCAACTTCTTCTTCAGCCACTTATTTGTCAAGCATATCGGATGACCAGCTAGATTCTCTGCTGGGACATTTGAGGGTCTATTACTGTCGCGCAGGAATCCGCATGCTTGATGGTATGCTTTGTCGACTGGGCCATATTGTACCTTATGAGCGTATCCGATATTCACTCCTTCGGATCGATCCCATCCAGCGGGTGTTTGACCGCATTCGCATCCGTCGTCGAGGTTATTCTGTTCCAGGTCCTAATTCGCTATGGCATCACGATGGTCATCACCGTAAGTTGATTTATCAACAATAACACCAAAACCTAACATGGTCTTCAGGGCTCATACGATGGGGTGTGGTAATTCATGGCTTTATAGATGGGTACTCCAGAATGATAACAGGGATGCGAGCTAGTAATAATAATCGAGGTGAAACCGTACTTTCCCTATTCTTAGCTGCTGCAGAGCATTATGGAATTCCATCTCGTCTCCATGGTGATCATGGAATTGAAAATATCTGGGTTGCCGCATTTATGGAACATGCTTGTGGAGAAGGTCGTGGATCCTATATATGGGGAAGGTATATGTATAAAATTTCATCTACCAAGTACGATTCTGAATACATTTTTTAGATCCATTCACAATGTCCGCATAGAGCGTCTATGGGTAGATGTCAGTCACTATGTTAGCCAAACCTGGCATGACTTATTCACGCACCTGGAGCTGCACCATGGCCTTGACATCTCAAATACAAATCACATATGGCTTCTTCAACATCTCTTCCTCTCAACAATCAATGAACAGTTAACTTTTTGGGCTGAAGGATGGAATAATCATCGGATTTCACAGCGCAATGGTCCATCCCGATCACCAGAGGATATGTTTGGGTTTGATATGATTGCTAATGGCTTACGGGGAGGTTCATTGGATGAGGTTTCCATGACTGACGAGGAACTTGAGGTCTTTGGTTTGGACTGGGATGGGTTGAGAGACGAAGTACTATTGCGGTCTCTCAGGCAGAACTACAATAACGAGGGCTCTAGTTCATGGCTTGGGCAGCGGGGACCACCTCCGGAGTTGAACCAAGTAGTAGTTGATCCACCTCCTGGTCTATTCACTTTGGAGCAGATTGCTTGGATGGATGAGCAGCTTTCAAGACTTGCACGTGGTCCTCAGGAAGAAGATGTAGTACAGCTGTGGATTACTGCCCTTGCAATTGCAAGATCCATGACTGGTAATAATTCAACCTACTTTTAACTTTATAATCAATTCCAATCTTGACAACGGAGAGTTGTTGATAAACATATTTGCCATGAAAAAGGGAATGAGCTGCGAAGTATGGAATATAAGTTCTAGATGTCAATTATTGTATAGTTGGCAATACATCTGCCATTGGTTGGACTAGAATTTGAGTATTTTAGCTGGTTGACGTTCTCCAGATGTTTGACTTTAGCACCAGACATTACATTAGACTCCTGCTGATGCCACGCTGGACTCCCGCTGATGCCACGCTGGACTCCCGCTGATGCCACACTGGACTCCCGCTGCTGCCACGCTGGACTCCCACCGACACCCTGCTGGACTCCCATTAACATTACATACGCTACCTGCTCAGCATTGTTAGAAACCACACAAGATCTACATCAAACGTCCATTGGGGTGATGTAAGCGATTGCAGAATCCCACCATGTTTCCTGAGCATTAGTATACGTATATTAGATAGTAGTGCTGATTTCCTACCCACTAGGGTTTTAAACATATAGAATATCATAGTTTCTATAACTAGAATTGTCAATTTCTGCCTGAAGAGTTGGAATATCGAGTAAGACATACAATTTCAAGTAGAAGGCTAATAGTTGGAGTAGGATATTGAGTAATCAGCTGATTATTGAACGAAAACTGCCGTTATACTCACTCTTGCCCTAAATAAACAACTCTGTATTACAATACTCGGTCAACGCTTCTCTTTCTTGTCCAATTGCAATGTCATTTAAACCCAGAGTCTGACAGTTGGATTACATTTGGATTGCATAATCACAATTCGAAAAGTATAGCGGCGACTTGCGTTACCCTATTATACGCACGGTGAGTATGTAATTCTGCAGATAACTTGTCCTTCCTCGTGCGGCAGGACAAGTTCCCCTTGACCCATAACTCTGGTGTTATTTGGCTCTTACACCGGATATGACGAGTACAGACTGTTCATCAATGGCAACGGCGATCAATTCCGAAACTCATTGCCTCTCTATGACCACTGCAACGTTCTATTCACTCCCTATCGAAGTTCTGGAAAACGTTGCGTTTTACTACGTCTGTCCAAGGGTCCTAGGTCCCCCAGTGCCGCTTACTGTAATCTTATTACTCTGCAAGGCCGTCTCGCGCAAGCTGACCGCAGCACGGCACCTGTACGCGCGTGTATTTAAATACAAGTTCTCCTTCAGCGCGATTCTACGACGGGGATTCGAGCCGAGAACCGGAGAGTGGGCATGGCAGCTGCGTCGCTATACCCAAGTACTGAAAGACGTATGGAACAGACGGAAGAGACCATCCAAGGCTTATGTGGACGACATAGACTTTGACGTGCAGGGGACGATGTTTGTGCTGTGGATTATGTGTCTTGAGGATGACGGGTGCAACCGGGCCCAGATGCAGCTCGCTGGAGTCTATGAGTGGGTCGAAGGTTATATTCGGACGGAGATGTACAAGAATGTCGAGAAAGGATGGCCAATTGCTAATGCAGGTAACAGCTGCGCAATGTGGGTCTTTTGGCATCTCACCAGTAAAGGTCAGTAACTCATTGTTGATCTCAATTACATGAACTAATGATCCCAGCCCGTCTAATGGATGAATCTACAGAACAACGGGAATCGCTCATCAACCTCATACTTCCGTTCCTTACCGTTCCTTTCCGCTATCCATCCTCCCTTGCTCCAGCCAATCACTTCCGTCTTCCGCTCTGGTCTTCCGCATCATCTTCGTCTTTGACATCATTTAGTATCCCAACTCCTCATGGCCCTTACCCAATATATCTTCATCCGTCTCGCTACACCTGGGTGATACCTCATTTCGAGCGCTGGACTCCCTTATGCACGCCGCTTGCCGCCGATGCTGCTAAATTAGTGTACTTTTCTCGTCGAGAGACAATACCATTCGGTATACTCAACATATTGCCACGGAACAGGGAAGAGCACCGAGACAGAGTTCGTGCACGACTTGCATCTCAGAGTAATGGTGAAGTGGATGAGGACCAAGTTGAGACCGTCCTTCGGAGTGAACTTCCTCGGCCCACGCAGGAAGACTTCGAAGAGCTCAATGCCGGTCTTCTCGGCGGAGACATGTTTTCTTCCTCATCTTTTCCTAAAGGTGGAGGAACCCTTCTACCTCGCACGCACGATCCCTGGGACGATATACGCAAGACAATGACCAACATTCTCGACGCTAGATCAAACATTGGAGATTTCTCTGATGATAATCTGGCTGGTCAAAATTTTGGTGGCGAGATCGACGAAAGCGCATGCTCGAGTCGTCGTTGGGATGCTGATTGGTGGCGGTTACGTCTCTGTCGCTCGGCCTGGGTTAGTCAAGGAGGACCCGAATCTGAGGGTAGCACCGTTGCTTATGGAATTGAAGACTTTAACTCTGATGGCGAACCTGACGGGGAGACGACCAGTGAGTTCAACGACGAACTGCTGCAGGACGTAGATATGGAAGTAGGCGAGGAGACACACTATCACGGACAAGCTGAGCAAGCCGACGACGACATGCAACGAAATCATACAATGTTTAATGGATATCCTCAACAAGGCACCGTATACACCCCCGGTTCGCTCAACGGCTTATGGACCGGGCGTATGATCGTAAGTTCAATCAATAAATTCAATGTTTTGCACGAATGCTAATTCTTTGCTCAGATCCCTTCAGAAACAAATCTCCGTGCCCTACTGTTCCCCCCTGACCAAACGACAAATCAAGAGGAAGTTTTACTGCATACTAACGAACCTCCCGCTCCCGCCGCTGCGCCTCCCCATGATCATCCACCTCCTCTACCGGACAACGGTAACAACGAAGGCGGGCCTCATGTTAACAATGCAAATCCTGCACCCCACCCTCATCAAGAAGCCGGGCATCGACCTGTTCCCTTCACTGAAGACACTCTCGGGTTAGCTGCGGTGCCCTTATACCTCCGTCTATCAGAATACGTGGTGTATTTTGGTGGGAAGCCCATTCCATGTGCTAATGACACGGAGGTCGACTTTGACAGCGACGATGGAATGCACTCTATAAATCAAACAAATGATGATACAGGCCATCGTGGTGTTGGTGTCGCAGGTATGAACCTTGACGACGCTTTTGATCAGGGTATCAAAGATAGCTGGTTTCCTCCCAACACGACGCTGTCTACTAAAGGCGATCGTGTCATTGCTTCTGTCCCTTCCCTTGTTACGAACAATGTGGAGGAGTACGAGTATGTCGCGATTCGAAATAATGATATCAATGCAGACGATATGGCTTCATCGGTCGCTTCGTTTTCAACTCCTAGTCTATCACGAGGAATGGGCAGCGACGTTGAAGCTCAAAGTAAACGCAAACCTGGGACATTTCATGATCAGGAGAGGTGTTCAGGGTGTATATCACGGGAGAGGGCGTTGTTAGCTGCGAGGACTCAAGATATGAACATTGAAGTTGAACATTGTGCAGATGGTTCAGAAGAACTTATTGAGGACCTTCCTCCGTACGTCCCCTCCGACAAGACTATCCCGCCCTGCAATGGCGTCTTAGACGTACTCATCACTGGGGGTACGGATCCGCGACATGCTGCAGCATGGGGTAATTGGGCATGGAGAGGAAGAGTGAGAAAGTGGGATGGGTTAGTAGGGTTAGTAGCGAGTGTCGATAGCGGGGTGAGTTACAGTATTTTTGTCTTACAATATCTTGCCTACTCTTTTAAACCCTTTGTCGATCCTGGAATATCTATGTTTGCTGACTACATCACCTTTTTGTGCTCATCTCTTTCAGCCTACTGGATCCCGCCCAGGTAACAGAGGAAAATATTTCTTCTATGGCACTCTTCTTGGCGGACGGAATTTCGTTGGGACGTGGCGTATGGCACATGAAGACCCGCGACTACCTTCGTATGAAGTCGCGTTCACCCTAGGACGAAAAGACGGGTGAATGACCGAGTCGAAAAACCGCCTATTCTGAAGTTCCCAATGTCAAAGGCCCTGCATCGAACCCATATATATATATCATCTACATATCTATATCGCCCGAGGACCTCATTTTCATACTCGCGTTCATTCGTGTCGTCGTTGGTCCAGGAGAGGTTCGGGTCGAGAGTCGGAGGTCACCTGCATTGAACATGCACGTCTCTTTCTTTTCGATTGGTCGCACCTTCTTTGCACCTCTCAAAGCCTCTTCAGAGTCATCCGGCTTCGGGCACTGGTAGACTATTTCCTCGTTGTCCATGCAAATGGACACAGATCTTCGGGGGCATGATCGGGATTTTTGGAGCTCCTACGTTTCCATCCAGCATTCTCTTCATTGTTTCCATGTAAGTTCGTCGCTCCAGTTAAACCTGTATGAGAGCATCAACAGTCCAGGTTTTCGAAACAATCTGGAATTGTTACATTACGTAGCTCAGGCTCGATCACCACCTGAAATTTAAAGATCGAAGATTGAAGGCCGCGAGTATCAATGAGAACGCAGTTGAGCTCTCCTCGACAATGACATTGATCATCTTCATTAAGCTCTTGGAAAGCCTGCCTATGTGAAATGTGATACATGGTCATCTCAGGTTGCCTTGCTTCTTGGAAGATCTTTTCAACTGTCGAAGCACAAAAACAAGGTACATGTACAGCATCATAATTGTAAAATTGAGGATCAGTGCTCTGAACTGTCTCAGTTCCGACTTTAACTTCGTTGCCTTCTTCTCTCAGTTTTCCTGAAATGTATCCTCGTTGCTCTAAAGCGGTGTGTATAATAGGATTCGATCCGTTCCCGGTGGCTTTACTACCAAATTCATAACTCTTTGGAGGAGCGATCGCTGACTGATTGGAACAGAGATGAGTGATTCATCACGATTTATTATAGTCTTCTTGCTACACTGATATAGCATAAAGACGCAACGACACAACCTTCGATATCTCTTTCCTTCCCATTGCTTGTTTGACCAACTGCGTATACTTGATATGGTCCAAACATCCGCCAGTGTTGATCCATCGAGTGAAGGTAAGCAGATCAGTTTTGCATCACAATTCAGCATGACACTGACACAATTTCCAGTTGCAATCCACTTCGACTCTGAAACAAAGCTCTTCAATGCTTTACAGCTCATGGGTCTAATTGGTTCCATGATTAGTTTGGTTGCCGCTCTATTCTCTTCAGTACTTCGTCAAGCCACTTGGTATAACTTTTTCGTTAGTTGGATAGTATATTGCACATCCTACCTCCTTCTTTTCTTTGCTGGGCATGCCTATGATGGAAATCCAAGTCTTTCTTTGTGTTTGGCACAGTCATCACTCAATCATGCTGCTTCACCGTTGTAAGAGATCCGGCCCTCATATCAGGGGCAATAATCATAATACTTCTTCAGTTCCGCTGCTTGTGCATTGGCATTGGTTATCCAAGTGTGTCTACCTTTTGGTCATGTCTATTCTGATAACATGATTTTTTTCAGCTTTATCTGAATATTCAGGCAGCACTTACTAGGAAGTCCATCAGAGGAACACACTACTATTGGTACATAATGGCAAGTACTGGGAATGTATAGTGTATAAGGCTGCTACCTTTCACTGACTAGTTATCCAGCTTCTGATCACTCCCTATGTGATATTTGTTGTCTTGATGATAGAATCTCTGAGTGTAAGGTCTTGCTTCTACTAATTGTCAGTGACTGGTTCTAGTGACAGGTATCACCAGGCGTCACACTCAAGAAAACCTCAGTTGGCGGAACGATAAAGGAAGCAAGCAAAGTTCTGGGCTAAACCAGGTAGAATAGACGAGATCAAAGCTAAGGAAATACAGCAAGTAACTACAGCTTATATACGAGTAAACATCCCTCTGCCCTAGTAATGCCCAACGCCCTGGGTTAGTGGTAAACATGAGTAGAACATAAGTAAAGCAATGTGTAAGTAATGAAAGCTCGATCGTCATGCTGTATGTGTGTTGTGAGACTGTTGTGTTTAATATAAGTAAATGAAAAGCGCATGTTGTATCAGTAAGCATGAATAATAGGTCAGGTGATAGGATAAGACAAGATATAGGATAAGGGAGATAGAAGATAAGACAAAAGATAAAAGATAAGACAAGAGATAAGGAAAAAGATAAGATGGAAAAGAAGTGATTGTAACACTAATACTTAACAGAGAAAGAATAACAAGCCCTTTGCACTTCAAGTTAACTCTTGCCACAAATGCAAAATTTTCCTCAATCTCATATTGTAGCTTGGAGAATCCTGTTCCGTATGTTTAGTTATTTGACTTGATTGCATGCATCATACCTGACTCCCTTTTTATCAGTGGCAAGATTACTGCAGCATTTGTGGTTGTTCTTGTAGTCCCTATCCTTGTGGTAAACTGTAAGCAGTTGAAAAGCCTCAAAATTGATTAACTGACTGCTACAGCTCATGATTTTTGTAGTGCTAATATACTTGGCATTCCGAAAGCACTCTTCATTCCTCTTGGAGAAAAATCACACATCAATGTTTGTTCGTGTTTCAATCTTCACCCTTTTTGGCCTTGTCAGCGCAATGTAAGTCCTGCCAGAGCTGTCAAATTCTCATTTTTTAATAAAGGTGTGTTTATAGAGTTGGCTTAATCTTCTTTTTCCTCAACCAAATCAATACAAATTCGAGGAAGGTCCGGGTTGGTATGAATATTATTCTAGCAATCAGTAAGAATCATATTCGGTCTGTTTTGTGAGGATAACCTCAATGATATATACGTATGGCATTGTTTTCAGTACCTGTTGCCACAGTTCTTGTTTTTTGGACACACATGGTTGGTGAAAGTGATCTCATACACAAATTAATCAATCATCGGTCTTCAGGATCTTCTCAAATTTACCTGGCCTTTCCGGAGAGAAGAACCACTACCACCAGTACCCAAAGTTCATGTTGAATATGTCATTCAATCCATGGAATGACAGTACTTTTCACTGACTTACTTGTACTCTCCGAGTCAACTTTTTGTTCAGCCTCCCTCACTGGTCAGATTGGCAGTACAGGGTGTATTGTTGAGGATGCATATTATAATTGGTTACTGTAGTTAATCACTGTGGAATTCTACTTATAGCATAGCTGAGTTGGTTAGGCCCATCTGTAAAACCTGTATTTTCGGCTAAGAGCTCGAAAGCAGCTGACAGCCGCACTGTCCAGCTGGGAGTGCTTTCAATGCTGGACAGCACTCTCCAACTAGTATCCTTGCTCTTGTGAACATCCAGGTTTAGAAGTATTGCGACTCGCTACTATGATGTCTGTTGAAAATGTTCATTCAAAATTCTCAAAACTGACAACCTGGTATAAGCCATTATCACTCTCACCATACATTTTCAAGGCAGTCTGCCAATTTTATACACACCAGATCGCACCAATGATCCTGTGTCACCAATTGAAGGCTATAATTGACAGTCTTTATTGTCGAGGTTATTGTCTGAACAATAATCTGTTAGAATATATTTACGTTATATTCTGCAGCAATGGCAGTAATAAGTAGAGTGCACACAGCACTGTAGTTGATCACACAGATCAGACGATAAGAGAGTGGAAAGGACTGCTTGTTCAACGAGGTGAATACTACAGGTTTATATACAAGTTCAAGGTAGACGATGTCATGTTACAGCTAAACATAGCGAGAGAGAAAGGAAGTACAATACGATGTATCCTACTGGTAGTCCTATAGTAATAGTACACGATGGTGAGATTGATAACACGGTAGTGAGACTGATAACACGATAGTGAGATAGCGGTTGGTAATATGAGAACAATGTTCCATAGATGGTATGTGAGTCATCAAATGTTAACACTCCCCCTCAAACCTTTGTTAGTCCCATGGACGCAGCGAAGTGTTTGGCTTTCAGAGATGGAAGCGCCTTTGTAAAAATGTCTGCAGTCATGTTTTCCGTAGGGCAGTAGACAAGGCGGATCTTTCCTTCTTCAATGACATATCGGATGAAGTGGTATCAAATGTCAATGTGTTTGGTTCGGGCATGGAAGCGATCATCTTTAGCAAGAGCGATGGCAGATTGGTTGTCGGCGTCGAGAATGATTGGTTTTGTGATAGGGCCAAATAATTCCGATAAGAGGTTCCTAAACCAAATTGCTTCCTTGGCAGCGTGAGTCAAAGCAATGTACTCAGCTTCCGTGGTCGATAATGAGATGGTATCCTGTCGCTTGGATGACCATGATACTGCTCCTCCGTTGAGCATGAAAACATATCCTGAGATAGCGTGTCTATCCTCCTGGGACATTCCGTCAGCGTCCGTGTATCCTTCAATTTCTGCTTGTGTTCCTCCGAAAGTGAGCCATAGATCTCGGGTGTATTTGAGATATGCATAAACACGCTTTACAGCGTTCCAGTGAGTGATTCCGGGGTTTTGCAAAAACTTTGCCAGTATGCCGACTGCGTAAGTGATGTCGGGTCGAGTTGCTACTGATAAGTATTGTAGGGCACCAACAGCCTCTCTGTAGGGCTTGTCGCGCATGTGTGTGATATCCTCGACAGTAGTTGGCATCTGATCCTTGGTAAGATGTATGTGTGGATCGAATGGGATGGAAAGCGGTTTGACATCTGCGAATCCATATCGAGATAGGATCGCGTCAATATATGCCCTTTGGGATAAGTGAATGGACCGTGTATGTAGAGATCGGCAGATCTCAATCCCTAGTAACCAGTGGATTTCTCCAGAATCAACGACTTCAATCTGGTCCCTGATCTTCTTCTTTAGAGTGTCCATCACAGCCATGGTCTTGGTAAGCATAGTCATATCATTGACATGGATGAATATGATACAAAAAGGGTCAGTTTGATAGAATACGGCATGATCGAAATTTGACCTGGTGAGACCGACTGATGTCATGATCTCCCTGAATCTCATGTACCAACGGCGACCGGCTTGTTTAAGTCCATAGAGGGCGAGCTTGAGTTTAAGCACTTGTCCTGCTTTAACTTCAATGTCAACACCTGGTGGTGCCTTCATGTAGATTTGCTCATTGTCGTCCAGTTTGCCATATAGATATGCTGATTTGACATCCATCTGGTGAATGAACATGTTCTGTTCGGCTCCTGTGCTGAGGATGGCTCGAGCTGCTGCTAGCTTTGTGACCGATGCAAACGTTTCATCTGGGAAGTAGTCAACGTCTGGTATCTGGTTAAAACCTTGTACCACTAGTCTGGCTCTGTGGCCTGTGACTTTTCCTTGTTCATCTCGCTTGGTCCTGAATACCCATTTCGATGTAAGGATGTTGGCATCGTCAGGTGGAGTGACAATATCATATGTCCCACGCTGTTGTAATCTTCGGATTTCCTCATTCATGGCTTCCCGCCATTGAGGCCAATCGGGACGTCGCATTGCTTCTGCAACTGATGTGGGGTCAGCGATAATTTCACCTGTTACTTGACCAAGTGATGCTGTAAGATGCCTGAGCTCTCGGTTCGGCTCTCCAAGTCCATTGATGATATCCTGGATCTTCTTGGTCGGTTTCCTGATGCGTTTTCCTGTGATTATGTCTGGGTTGATGGGTTCAGCTATTTCCTCTGGTACAGGTATGATAGGCTGTTCCGACTCGGTGATCGATGTTTCCAGATTTCCCAAATCCTGATCCTCCCCCTCAACGGGTTGGATCTGCCTATCAGAGAATTGAACATTACGTTCAGTTGAAACTGTGTGGCGATCTGGCCAATAGATGAAGTAACCACTGGACTCTGGTTCGATGCCTATCCAACGTCCTTCCTGTGCTTGATGGTCAAGCTTTCCAGGCTCCTTCTCACGTTTGACATAGACCGTGCTTCCAAAAATATGGAAGTTGGAGATGTCAGGTGTTGTGCCAAATCGTTTCTCCCATGGAGAAATCATACCGTTTGCCTTCTTTGGTGTCCTGTTCCACACATACACTGTGTACCCCATCATAAAACCCCAAAGCCATTTCGGTAGTCCCGATGATATCATGAGGCTGCGTACTCCATTGAGTAGCGTCCTGTGACTCCGTTCTGCTATGCCATTGTGTTCCGGAGTGTCATGTACCGTAAGGCTGCGTTTTGTGCCTAACCGTTCCAGGTATGTTGTGAATTCACCACTTAGAAATTCTCCCCCTCGATCAGAGTGGAGTTTCTTGACCGTTATGCCATATTGAGTTTGGAGACCGGTTTGGAGTACGACGTATTGGGCAAAAGCCTCATCTTTGCCCTTCATCAGTGGTTCCTCCAACCAACTAGTTGCTTTGTCAATGACTGTCAATGCGTAAATATAATGATTCAGCGTTTGGACAGAAGCTGGTCCCCATACGTCCAGGTGAAATACATCACCAAATTTCTCCGCTCTCAGGGATGCCCGAATTTTAGAGATTGGGAACCTTGCAGCTTTAGCAAGCATGCACGTCCGGCATTCGGGTTCTTCCATCTGCTTAGGATCTAGCTTGATCCCATGGACCTGGTTGGTTTTGAACATATGTTTGACATAAGCATAGTTCTGATGGCCAGCGATGCAGTGTGCTTCATAAAGTGACACCATCCTGGTTACCTTCCCGGCGTAGGCATATTCCGTATTCGGAATCTGGTATAGACCATTTGTCTTGGGAACGATTCCGATCGTCTCCCCCTGTCTATTGATGATCTTTAGAGTTCCGTCTCTGATTACCATCACATATCCTGTGTCATCGAGTTTACCCAATGATACAAGTGTATTCGGTGTGTTAGGGCATAAGAGGGTGTTTTGGAGTGTGAGCGATTTCGAAATTCCATTCTCGTTGATTGGAAGATCGATCTGGAGATTCCCGGCAATGTTGGATGTGAAAGTCTCAGCGTTAGCTGCCTGGATGATTCGAGTAGGTACACTTCGCATATTGCGAAGTTTGTCCTGAAGTGGAGTCATGTGGGATGAGCATCCTGAGTCGAATAGAATTGCTCCGGTGCTGTGAGATGCTACAAAAGCTGTCTCATAGTTGTTAGCAATTTCGGAAAAATTGAATATTTCCTGTGACGTAGTTTGGGTAACTTCCACGGCTGCCCACGATGACTCGGGTACTTCCTCAATGGTGGCTGAGGATCCCACTTCTTTATTCTTCGATCTCCAACTATTGCTGTTGCTCCCAGATGGCTGGTTTTTCTCCTTCTTCTGAGAACTCTCTTGGGCCTCATTGGCCTGTTGTCGCTTCGGTGAACTGCATTTATTAGCAAAATGCCCCTTTCCACCACAATTGTAGCATGTGGAATTGTTAGAGTTTGGTCGATTCTGACCTCCTCCTCTATTGCTATTACCTCTGCCCCTGGACTGGCCTCTGGAGTTTCCCCGATTTTGGTTAAATCCACCCCTGCCGCGGTTGAAATTTCCGCCGGCGTAGTTTGCAGATTCCTTCTTTCCAGATTGTCCTCGGGTATGGCCTGATGCTTCTGCACGTATCGTCGAAACTAGCTCCCTTGTGGTCAGCGGGACTGAAGTCCTTGCTGCAACCACTACCAATGCGTTGATTGTTGGTTTGAATATGTTTGGGATGGAAGCGATGATCGTGTTATTGAACATTTCCTCGGGAATGGTGATCCTCCGCGCTTCCAAACTGTCTCTGATTTCCAACAATCTATCCAAATGCTCATTAACCTTTGACGGTTCATGGCATCACATGGAATGAAGCTGTTGTTGTAAGTGCACTTCAGTGAGAGCACTTTTCGAATCAAAATCACTCAGCAAATTTTTCCACAAATCGAACACATTGTCGTAATTCTTGTATCGCCTATAGATCTGATCTGATAGACGGCCCACGATGGCATTTAATAAATTTCCATCGTCGTCTTTCTTGGCTTCCGATGCTTCAGTGTCATCATTTGGATTAGATGTGAGGTGATCTGAAAATCCAATTGACCGGGTGGCTAGCTCCACTCGATTCTTCCACGTGTCCCAGTTAGATCCATCACTTTTAAGTGTGGATACCTTGTCAAAGGCTTTGAATACTTTAGACATATTGTCGTTGTCGTCGTCACTTTCTGGATCTGATACTTCTGCTCCTGGATCTGGGTCTTCCGGATCTGGTGGAGGTGGTGAAGATCTTGGTGATGATATCGGTGATGAGGGTTGGTCTAGTACTGGACTAGGTGGTGGGCGTATAGGATATTCTGGTTCTGGAGCTGGAGCTGCTTCTGGTGTACCCTGTGGTTTCTGGGATGATGATGATGCAATTTGCTCTGGGGGTGCTCCTTGTCCAAGTATAAGGTCTTCTTGCTTTCTGTCAATAAGTCTGCCAAAACCAGGGATATAACCAGTTGTTATTTTGTCGTATCTATTTGGACAAGGTTGATCTTCGCAAGCTCTGTATTTGTTTTTGTCGGTATTGTGATACCAATCTTTGACGTCGTCTTTGTCGAAAATATGCTCGCTATGAGCACAGGCTGCAGTTGGCTTGGTTGGGCGGTTATCGGCTTTGTGAGGAGGGTTAGTCCTTAGTGACATAAATCAATGCGTGCACCGTATTTCTTGTTTATCTAGGTTAGGGCGGGGCCCATAACCTGTTAGAATATATTTACGTTATATTCTGCAGCAATGGCAGTAATAAGTAGAGTGCACACAGCACTGTAGTTGATCACACAGATCAGACGATAAGAGAGTGGAAAGGACTGCTTGTTCAACGAGGTGAATACTACAGGTTTATATACAAGTTCAAGGTAGACGATGTCATGTTACAGCTAAACATAGCGAGAGAGAAAGGAAGTACAATACGATGTATCCTACTGGTAGTCCTATAGTAATAGTACACGATGGTGAGATTGATAACACGGTAGTGAGACTGATAACACGATAGTGAGATAGCGGTTGGTAATATGAGAACGATGTTCCATAGATGGTATGTGAGTCATCAAATGTTAACATAATCGGCCCCAGGAACTGCTATGGGTTAAATAAAGTAGTATTTCAGACTTTTTTGCAAGGAAAAATTCCTCGAAGAGACCATGCTACCTCCCTCTTCGTATTTCATAAAGACAACTGATAAATAAGCGTACACACTACATAAATGATACTATTGTATACTCGCTCTTTAATTACATGGCAGGAGGGACTGAAAGATGGAGAACAAGAAATTTTTGACTCTCAAAACCACAAACCTGGAAAACATCGAAATCTCATACCAAAAACCTCTTCCTCCAAGACAGCGAACATGGAGAAATTTTGCAAGTATCTCGTAAGATCCTAGAAACTCAAACAGAACTCTCCTCAACCTTGTGAAGATCGAAATCGCTCATTCCTGCACCAGGTCTGGTACGAACATGGGTTGAATCCGTAATCTCCGAGTCGTCATTCGTGCTTGCTCCAAGACGCGAACGAGTGATGAACTCGAGTTTGGACGGTACATCAACCTCGGTGTCGCGAGATTGCTGTCCCGCGGTTAGTCCAAGCCCGACGCGTACTCTGCAAGAACGTCAGTCCATCAGTCGGGTATGTTCAAAGCTTGCTGTGATACTTACATGATAAGAAGGGGGGTGATTGTCTTAACAAAAGAAGGTGTCAGCTATTTCTGTTGTATCTGACGCGGAAGTCGAAAACTTACTGCAAACTGAACAATCCCATCGATGGCGTTCACCGTGTCCAAGGAGCCGGAAAGATAAATGGAAACCGTGATGAGCGTGGCAGTGGCGAAAAGCAGACCGGATTCCAATATCATTCTACAAAAACACGGAGGCACCGTTGAAAATGCAACGTCAAATCGGTTGTGAAGGTGACTTACCGCATGATACCCAAAAACTGTCTATGTCCAGGCATGCTTGGTCCAACCGTCCTCGCCATCTGCCACAGCCTGAAAGCGATCGCAGCAGTAACACAGATGTTGATTGCGAGATCCATACACCAATTGACTATACTGAGTTGTCGGATGATAAGAATAAAATCGCCTTTGACTCGTTGATTAGGCCGAGGAACTGCGCCTTCTCCGATTGCGATAAATTCGGACACTGTAAATTAATAGAGAAAACGGTGTTAGTACAAGTCGGGAAGCAGTACTAGTAAAGCCTAAAGGGGACTCGGACATGGGCATGTGGCGCGATTACGAGGAATTAAGTGGGGCGGTCAGCTTACCGGTATGCACGATCTCCATGGCGAGCTTTTTCAATGATAAAAAATGAAAAGCAGAAAAGAATCAGATATCTGGGATTTTGGATCCGAAGAATACAAATCACTCACAGGTAGAACAACGACCCACCATCTTCTGTTCCAAACACCCCAGAGACGCCAGATCTTTGCAAAAGAAAGAAATCAAAATCAAAATCATGAGACGCGGCAAGAAAGAAGCATACGCACCAAGAACAAGTTCTGAGCTGTGACCTAGATCATAAAAAACCCGGGTAAGTATCATCAGGATATCGATGAAAACTCTGGCGACGTAAAAAGAACCTACGTTCGTGGAGTACAAAATAAGCTTTGTTACCGCCAAAGGGTTTGTCTGAATTTTAAAGTACGCGGATGCACCGCCCGGAGGTGCGAATATGAATGCATTCAAGAGCTGGCGGAACGATACAGCAACGTAACCTGTGGAAAGGCTGAAGAGGAAGACGCTGACAGGGATGAGGAACCAACTATCCGATTATTAAAACGACACATCAGTATTCGTAAGAGACAAAAGAAAGTTACCGCAGGACTCACTTCGAGTTCCTGCTTTGCTTTCGAATCAAAACATACATCGCCGTACCAAACACGGCGCAACTGCAAAAAATTGGGAGAATTTTGTCAGCAGTTTTGAGATGGCGGGAATTCGAATTTGGCGCACTTCAGACCTGTAGAAACATGTGAAGCATAATAAATCGATGAAAAATACTGAGGCACGTACCATATAACAGGGTTTCAATCCAGATACTGGTCAAGAACATCTTGTCGAAGGGGGTGACGATAGCAGCCATGATGATTATACCAGTGGTGGTTAGGAGTGGAGACCAGTGGGGGGTTCAAGTCAAGGTGCAAAAGAACCTGGCAGTCGGAACGAAATGACTAGGGCGTACTTATAATTACGAAAAGGCAAAAAGGAACGAGGTCGGTACTTGAAGACCGGTTTAAGACCGAGCCTAGGGCTAAAGGATGAATTCGGAATCAGGTGGGCAGATCCCAAGAGATCTTCACCATTCAACTTTGATTGAAGCGAAACACAGATTGACAGGGATAAGGCAGCACCGAGGCAGTACGTTCAGCGCCAGTTAGTACCTGAGCATATGCGCATACTTACTTACGATAGATGGCATCTGTAATAATATGGCAGAATGATGAAGAAGGAGAATTCAAGAAAATAACATCATATCATTATGTGCGAGGCGATATGTGGCAAGGAGTGACATGCCAAGTAAGTTGTTTGCAGCTATTTGCAGAGCGACAGCAAATAGGCCACTATAATTAGGGTGCATCCAATTTTGACTTTGTGATGTACCAGCCTATCATTAATCTATCTCCCCAACACCGTTCTGTGAATCTGCCACCAGAAATCACCAACAACTCAGTATTCCCTTTCGATTCCCTCTTAATTTCCCAGCATAGATAAATCCATTCAGGCACCACCAAACTTGCAAGAAGCTTTGTGGTTCCATCATGATGCCACAGATATACTTTGCTGCATGAATATACGATGGCTCTGGGATGCATGTCAACACATCAAAGCTTTTCAAAGAAATATACACGTATGAATTGGGATGATCATATCATGACAATGTTTTTCACGGATAGTACAGCAAGCCTTCAGATTCCTAGTCCGAATCAAGTCCCAGAAACCAGTCATCAAAGAAATTAGGACGACGCTTCTCCATCACCAAATATCCATTTGCTCAGCAGATCGTAGAGTCCCCACATGGTCCCAAATAATGCCCTTCGGGTCCAAAGGATGGGTTTTGGTGCTGTGCCCGTTTTACTAGACACTCGAGCGACAACACGGAAGAATACAAGTAGCCCCGGCATCCATACAACAATGTGCACAAGACGACCAAGCTTCTGGCGGAAAGACTTGATACGATAAGAGGGAATTGAGTCGAGATATGCAATATACGGCTCGGGCATGTGTTGTTCTACAGTAAAAGTGGAGCTCATCATTAGAAAGGAGAAAATTTTGTAGATAATAACGGTTTACCTCTGGCGCCATTCCGAAGAAGATTCATGTATCGCAATGACGCGTAACCAGTACCACGTCTTGTCGTTGGCGTAAGCAAGGTATAAGCATTAATGACTTGTTGAGTTCTTGCCCCATCCGCAGAAAGAGCCACAGCAGGAGTAATCAGAGGTTGGTATGAGGTCCCGCCACCCTCAGAACGTAGAATAGTGAGGAAGTCGGCGGGAGAGAGGAGATACGCGACACCCATGAGGCTGCCATTACCACCTGTCCAGGCACTTCCTGGTGACCATTGCTCGGCTGGTTCAACCAAGCGACAGTTTGCAAAGCGAGGTTCGATGTAGGGTACACCTGGATTGTCAAATGTGAGGGCAAGACCGTCTACAATGACAACCTTTGTGTCGATGGGTGTGATGTTACGCTTAACAACGAAACCAGTGGCAGAGAGATTACTACCGTATGCAAGATACCACCGAGGCTCTGTAGGTGAAGCAAGTTCAGGACTTGAAGGATTTAGTACTTGGATACCGGACGCCATGGTGGACGTGTGCAGTAGAGAGCAGCGTGTAATCAAGATCGTTGAACGAAGTAGGAGCATGGGAATATGGATTTAGTCGTTAACCAAAATCAATTACAAATCGGAAATTGCCGCGGGTTCGAATTAGGCGCTCCTCGGGCTTCGGCTGGCTTCGGTCCCCGGATTTATTGCCGGAGATTGGGCGGGGATTCGCCGTGCAGAAGCGATGAACGCGGGGACGGGTTACTGGTTCTTCCTAACTTGTGGTGATCACCCTAAGGTGTTCTCCCGGCTGTCCTGCGCAACAACTCATATTGCCCCCGCTTCTAGCTTTCTACGCAAATTCAATGCACGGCATCGATGTCCACGGAATGTAATTATTATAATTATCATACCCAGAAAAAGTATGTATGTATGTACTGCGATGCGTTTTCTTGCTTCCATCTTTCGATCAACCTCTTTATGCATCAAACTCAAACATTCATGACTAAACTTGATCCATTCCGACGAGTTAACCTCGTGCAAGCTCTAAGAACGAACCGCCATCGTGCACTCTAATTCCCCCAACAATGGCCGTCCCAACGAGCACTGGGCAAGTTTCTTCAACCTCTGACGCGGATTCTACAAAACTTGAACCACAACCCGTTCAAGAAACTATTCCTTCTGCCCAGCCTGGGCCTCAGTCCACAGATGCTTCTAACTCGTCGCCCAAACGTGGTCTTCGCTTTTGGCTCATCTTCCTAGCTGTTGGTTGTGCGCTTTTTCTGTCGCCTTTGGAACTCGTAAGAGAAATGTTACTGTTCTTGAATAAATGCTCATACTCTCCATAGACCTCGGTATCAACTGCGCTTCCTTCAATTGTACGCGACTTGGGCGGGGATAATTTCATATGGATCACATCCTCGTACACATTGGCTTCAACAGCTATTCTTCCTATGAGTGGGGGAATTGCACAGGTGTGTCCGGTTTCTTGTCATAATATACGAACTTCGCATTTGAACAAATGTTGTTCTGTGGCAGATTTTTGGTCGTCGTCCCGCTATGCTGCTAGCACTCGGTTTATTTTCGTTAGGAAGCGCACTATGCGGCTCGGCCAAAAGTATTCCTTGGCTCATCGGTGCCCGAAGTATGTATTCAGCCTTCTCTCATTAACACGAGATCCATCTCAAAACTCCATAAATCACTTAAGCTGTACAGGGAATGGGAGGTGGCGGAATCCTTTCCATCTCCAACATAATAATCAGCGACCTTGTTCCACTCAAAGAACGCGGAGCGATTAGTGGTGTTCTTGGTCTGTAAGTGATGGTCAAAAATTTTTCTGTGCACCTGCTAATCAGTTCAATCGATCCAGCGTGTGGGCTCTCGCTGCGGCGCTTGGTCCTCTTATCGGCGGTGCCTTCACTAAAGGTGGACAATGGCGCTGGCTATTCTACATGAATCTTCCGATATGTGGTGTTGCCTTCGCCCTGGTTCTCCTTCTCCTCAAGCTTCCCACTCCTCCTGGAAATCTTAGAGATAAGCTTAAGCGCATGGACTGGATGTGGGTCCTCTTGTGCCAGATCTCGCATTCCTTTGATTGCTCAAATGTCTAATTTGCTATAGCGGCAATGGGATCGTCATCGCGAGTTCGACTGCTGTTGTGATTGCCCTTACTTGGGGAGGCGCAACATTTCCATGGTCTTCCTTCCGTGTCCTTGTTCCTCTCATAGTCGGTCTTGCGGGTATCGTCGGCTTTGGTTTCTACGAAGCACTGGTAGCAAAGGAGCCTATCGTACGTCATATTATCATGATCAGATATAGAACTAACACTAACGGGTAATATGCTTCAGATGCCGTTTTCCTTGTTAACCAACCGAACAAGTCTGAGCGGGTAAGTTCAATTACTCCTCAATTCAACGAGTCCAACTCACGTTCTGATTGAAGATATGTTCAAACATTCATCAATCCCGTCGTAATGCTTTCTGTGATCTGTGCGTCGATTTTTATTATTCCGCGGTACCAGCCAAGATACCAACTGCTCGCTGTTCTTGTTTCAACCTAGATTACCTCCCTGCGTACTTCCAAGCCTGCAAAGGCGCATCACCGCTACGCTCCGGTGTTGAAACTTTCGGGTTGAGCATGACCCTCGGTCCCGTCGTCATTCTGTGTGGATGGTCAGTAACTAAGCTCGCCAAGTACCGTCCTCAAGCGTGGTTTGGCTGGGTTGTATTGATCATCGGAACTGGGCTACTCTCGACCGTCGATGCAGAAACTTCCCTGGCTCATTCCATTGGATACTCGGCTCTTATCAGTATAGGTGGCGGAACAGTGTATGCAATAACTTACTTTCCAGTTCTGGCTCCCTTGCAAGTTTCTCAAAACGCGTTAGTTACTTTGACCTTTGGAGCCAGAAACAATCTGAATTTACAGCCTTACTTTCTAGCTATGCTCTTGCTTTCTTTGCCTTCTGTCGCTCCTTTGCCGGGGTAAGTGTCCACATATTTCGACCTCCTGTTTTGACCGTATTGACTGACCGTCATCCGTTCCTTCTTCACTACAGGTCTGGGGTGTGACCATCGGAGGCACTATTCTCCAAAACGAACTCTCAAAACGCCTTCCTGCCTCATTCGCCCAGTCCGCCCTCAATGGCGGCAGTGCAGATATCGCGTACTCCCTGATTCCTATCATACAACAACTCGAGGAACCCTTACGGACCCAAGTCCGGGATGCTTTCGCGGATAGTATCATTCGAGTTTGGCAGACAATGATTGGGATTGCAGGAATTGGTTTACTTTCGTCGGTGTTCATGAAAGAGGTTGCGATGCACAAAAAGGTGGATCAGGACTGGGCTTTGAAGGAGAAGCAGAGGAAGGCTGCGGAGGCTGAGTCTGATTCTGTCTGATATGTAACAGTCAATGAACCTCAGCTAGTGAGAGGTTTCGGCTTGACGAGAAATATGCTACATAGTTTACCAATGGCAAATCGAGAATCCGATGTAGTCATTGTATGCTTCTAGTACCTACAGTTTTATTTGCTTCGAAATTTTCGGACGGGTAGATAGGTTATGTTCTCGGTATTACGAAGATAATTGATTGCCTGTTATGTAACCCCGCGTGTCTATATGAGCGCTTCCCTACGTTGCTCTGTTAGCTGCCAAAAAGACGAAAAAATGACGGCGGGTGCTCCCTAGAAAGTATTCAACAAACTCGAGGTAAAAGTTCTACTATACGTGTACTTTGGATCCCAGCGCCTTTCTGTCCAAAATATCGCTCACTTTCAAAACTCCAACAGTCATTTGCTCTCACCCAGTTCCCCAAGCCGTTGATATACGCAACCGCGGCATCGCTTTCTTTCAGCATGGGCAGCTCTGCTCGTATGGTGTCATACGTTTCGACGAACCAATCCACTAGAATATCATGAAGATTGGATATCCACAACAATGCGTTGTCGAGATTGAGAGACATGCTATTCATGACTATCGTGACCATATTGTGGGCGTCGTCGCCACGGGCCTGCTCCACGTTATAAGAACATATATCCTGTGAGTCCGATTAATCGGATAAAACACATAGTAACACATTATACAGTTGACTTACATTTCCGATGATAAGGAGATCTATCGTAAGAGTAGTGATGCATTCCACCAGAGGATTCAACAAAAAACCTTCTGGTAGGTCCGACCCCAAGTGAAGTAGAGCGAACGAAGGCTTGGCACCGATTGTATCGCGTCGAACTTTCAGATACGACTCAACATCGCGAATATGATGCGTTACTCGATCCTCGGCTTGTTCAACCACAGAGGTTGTGTAAGTATCAAAGGTTTCAATGAACACTTCCTGTGCACTTTTGACTGAAGTTTTTCTTGCCAACAGCCAGAATCTGACATACTAATCAGTATGGGTGTACCTCCCTATGTCAAAATAATAATGCCTCACTGCCTGGTAATCTCTCCCACAATAGATTCATTCTGCGGGCGAGGGAGGTCCGGGTTTCTGAGTGCATCCATAACAATGTCCGCTAGCTTTCTTGCTTCTACGGCATCGCAGACATCGGTGTACTCATCAAACACAAAGAAGAGGTTCATAAGGTCGCAACCGGTCCTCAAATGCTCTGGAGAAAAAGTCAAGCCCCAGGTGCATATCTCCTAAGTGAATAACACACCAGCAGACGCATCTGGGTATGCGAGCGAGGCTAGCAAATCTTCGTGTGATCGTTCAATCCGAACTTACGGTCACTAAAGCTATGGGAGGTAACTCACTGAAATCGCAACGATTGAAGGCGTTTTGTGCTTTGGGCGGGAAGGCGTGAAAGCTTTCCAGCCACGCCTTGGATTCCTCTTTGACCTTCTTGTAGTTTGGATTCAGCTTCCGGCTCCATGCCCAGCGACATAGCGTATCTGGAAGACTGAAGACTTCGAGTTGAGGGGCACCCATTCTTTGATGACTGAAGGAGAGTTCAACCGGTGTTATTTCAAGTGCGCTAGACCTTTGTATCGCGGTAGCTACGGCCATTGGGTGAAACTGATATCTTTATACTATTCTAACCGTCTTTTTCTGAGCGCTTTTAAGAACGCAAACACAAATATACTGTATTCGGCAATTAGTTTTACAGCTAAACGTACCGGGCTAAACCGTAATTGAAGGAATAGCGGTTGAATATGGGACTTGATTTATCTGAATACAATTCAGGGAGCACATATGCGCTCTATGATTATCTGTCATTGGTATTGTGAATTTAGAGAACTTCACTCAGGTACAATTTGGCTCTCGCATGTGCAATAGCTTTATGATGGATATGGCGCGATACTGGCGCGGTGGTGACCGTTTGGGATACTTGTTCACAAGGTGCAACCTGTATCATGACGGAGACCCGATTTCGATGAGAAGGCCCAGCTCCAGACTCTGCCCCTCGCAAATAATATTGCTAATACTGGGCTGCCCCAACGAACATCATGCATCAACTCTCAGGCCCTTGATAATCATTCGTCGTAGTGCTTCTGAGGCTTGGGCATAGCTACAGGTCGTATCAAGAGCTTCGGACTATTGGCAGATAAATGTCGCATATGATGTATGAAGCTCCCTTGATGTATGCACAGTTATCCTGTAAATGGGTATGATAATCTGAGATAGTATGTGATGATTTCGATGGTCCTGAGCTGAATGATGAGAGTAGGAAGCCCGTTATTCAAGGACAAGACAGCTCAACAGGGAAGCATTTACCCTCCTGGGACGCCTTTCCATCGCTCATGATAATAAGTGTTCTGTCTTCTAAAAATTCCAGTACATGAAAGTCTACGTAAACCATCAAATTGTGCTTCTTTTTTGATACGAACACTCAGGCATACTCAAGCTCAGACCACCGAATTATAGGAGCTTACAGCTGGCCACGACTGATTGTATATAAAGGTACCGGTGTATAGCGAATAGCTACTTACAACCATGGGATCAACACTATTAACAAATCTTCTTCCTATCGCTTTCACCGTGTTGGTGATTGAAGTGCTGCGAGCCCGCTCTCGCAAGACAAAAGGTTTCAAGCTACCGCCAGGGCCACCTCGTCTTCCCATCATCGGTAATGTGCACCAGCTATCTATCGATGCATGGACAACCTTCACTGCCTGGAAAGACGAATACGGTACGGGTTTTAAAATGTGATTACAACGAGAAACTCATGAACTTTCGATATCAACAGGTCCGATTGTATACCTGAATCTAGCCGGTCAGAATGTTATCGTGCTAAACACCTTAGAGGTTGCTTCCGACCTCTTGGATGATCGTGCGGCCATTTATTCAGACCGCCCTAACTGGATCGTAGCTTGCCAGATGCTCACAGAGGGTCTATTCATGCCGTTCGTGCGCTACGGAGAAACGTGAGAAGCCTCTCCAGCACTTTTTCCCTGGGGTAGATACTCACTCTGATAAGTACAGTTGGAGACGCATGCGCCGTGCCGCACATCAGGGCCTCCATCAGAACGCAGTTGAAAAATACAAACCAATTCAGACAAAGGAAGCAACACTTTTGCTGAATGACCTCCTTCAAGACTCTGGTAACTGGGTAGAACATGTGCGAAGGTAGTTACCCTTTACTATTCGCCGGAACAGTAGTCCGAGCTAATCGAATCTTTCTTCAGAGCTGGAGGGTCTACAGTTCTTGGAGTGACATATGATATTCCAACGCTTCCATCTGTGAATGACACAGAATTACGACTCATATATGACTTCACAATCCATCTAGTCAATACCGCATACGTTGACAGCTTTGTCGTCGAATTCTTTCCGTGGATACGCCATTTTCCGGCATGGATGATGTCCTGGAAAGCTCGAGCACTACGTTGGTCACAGGAATCCATTCCAATTTTTCTGTCAATGTTCCAGAAAGTCAAGACTGATTGGGTGAGTGTTTTTCGGATATACTGTCCCAACCCCATCACAAAGCAAGGCTTACACATTTGCAGGGAAACGGTCTTGCACGACCAAGCCTTACTGGAGTAGTTGTCGAGCAACAAGCAAAATTTGGACTCACGGACAAAGAAGTGGCGTGGATGGTTGCTGCCATGTTAGGCATTTTTTCTTCTGGTCATTTTCTTGATTCTGATGTATATTTTTCGAAAAACCAAAGAGCTGCTGCATCTGAAACAGTCAGTTGCCATTTCCTAGCACCCGTATTGGGATCGAAGTGACCTTAGTGTTCTAGATGTCAGGGGTTCTTGCCTGGTTCTTCTTGGCAATGGTCATGTATCCTGAAGTGCAAGTCAAAGCACAAGCTGAATTGGACCGAGTTGTCGGACGAGATAGGCTACCAAACTTTGATGATATGCAGCATCTGCCCTATATTCGTGCAATCATAAAGGAGGCGCTTCGCTTAAACCCGGTGGATCCATTAGGTGAGTGAACATTTCTGACAATGCTTTCTGATCATGTTTTCGAACACCCCAACTGAATATGATACTCACAGGACTTCAACATCGTTCTATAGAAGTAGGATTCCAAATGCCAACTAGATGCGCCACTCACGAGACCTGTCGTTTTCTTAGGATGATATCTACAAAGGTTACTTCATTCCCAAAGGCACCATCTGCATCGCAAACGTATGGTGCGTCCATAGTCGAAGGTGCTGTGAAGTTCCAACTTGTGACTGTACTCTAGGGCAATGAATAGAGATGTCGATGTATATGGCCCAGATGCTCACCTATTCAAGCCTGAACGACATCTTGACAAGGAGGGGAATCTATATCAAGCGTTTCCACGTACGAAGAATGAAGGACACAATACCTTTGGGTTTGGTCGCAGGTAAGTGAACTCGAGAAAAATCGTCGGATTCTGAGCTCTCATACTCCTCGGATTGTGTACAGGATCTGCGTTGGCAGATATCTCGCAAACAACTCTTTGTTTCTCAATATGGCCAGCATTTTGTGGTTATTTGCCATCCATCCCCCCGTCAATGATGATGGTTCACCTGTGAAGTTGACCGAGGAGACGATAAATGAAGGCCTTGTTGTGTCAGTGTGGTCTTACACCAATAATGTAGTGCATCTCATCTCATTCAAATCCTCTAGGCGTCCGAATCACTATGACTATATCTTCAAACCTCGATTCGCAGAGGCCCCCAAAATCGTGGAAGAAGCTCTGACAGCAGTAACACAAGTTTGAAAAAGAAAATCGCCCTGGAATCTGATTGATTAAGAGCGAATGCGTTCCGTCAAACTTCCTAAAGCAGGGCGTAAAGCATCGAGCTGCGCTATGTCGCGAGTTCTCAGGTAGTTGTTATAATGATAACACGGTCGACTCTAGAATGAAGAATATTTGTGTATTTTCTCGGTATAGACACGTACAACACTCACTCGACTGATTATTCGTGACATTTCATTTCTTTCTCCGAACTGGCAACTGGCATATCTCCGTCGCGTTCAGGAGAACCACTCAACAAGCCCTTTTTCTGATGCTGCGCCTTTTTCTTCCGAGTATCCCGATAACTCACCTGACAGCGTCCAGAATGTTTCTTCCTGTTGTTCCCATGTGAGATGTAAAGAGCCGATTCAAATATCGTGGTGAGTGAACGCTGAACGTTGATGTTAACTAACTCAGCACTGCCACATATGAATACGAAATGTAACCTTGCTCAGCAACTTTTTTCTACTACATTTTTCTCAGTCTATAACCAGTACATGCTCCGTCTAGCTACGTGCTAAACGGAAATATGCTTTCTCCCTTGGACCTGCAGTTCGAACAAGCAATTTTAATTGAACGCAGCAGTATTCGAATCAACTTCGAATGATGTCTACTAATGGCTTTCACAAAACTCTCCCACCTCTTTTCGCGTTTCTACAGACATCAAGTAATTCTGGCTTACTGTACACCCATCCTATGTACAGTATCATCCCTCAATGGTAAACTTAAATAGAAGGAGATTTCTCTTCCCACAAGTATTTTCTCATCCCAAATGCCTTTCACCTCCCTCTACATTAATGGAATTCGCCTCCCCTCCAGCAATGGCGAAACTTTCGAAATTATTAGTCCGTCGACGCACCAAGTTGTCGGTATATCCGCATCCGCATCCAGTGAAGATTGTCAAAATGCTATACTTGCAGCTGAGAACGCTTTCAAAACTTGGGAACACACCTTGATAAGCGAAAGACGCAGTATATTTCTTCGAGCTGCCGAACTGCTTCAGTCGGAGGATAAGAGTCAAAGGGGTAAAATGTATAAAGATGAGATCAAGAGGGCGGTGGAAGAAGAAACAGGTGCTGCACCAGCAATGACCCACTTCAATTGGGTCGCGTCAATCGGGCTGTTGAAGGATCTGGCGAGCTTAGGGAATGTGGGTGAACTAGGAGGGATGAATTTCCCTTCAGAAAAGACCCGAGGAGGAAGTGTTATTGTTGAGCGCAGGGCTATGGGCGTAATGTAAACACTTCCTCAAATAAATTTCAAGTTTGCTGATATTGATGCGACTGCGTACCATCAGATTCGCAATCGCCCCTTGGAACTCGCCCGTGAATCTGACTCTGAGAGCAGTCTTGATCCCCATCTTATGCGGAAACACTGTCATCTTTCGTTCCTCCGAGCAAAGTCCCAGAAGTCAAGCTATCATCTGCGATCTATTTGAAGAAGCTGGACTACCTGCCGGAGTCTTCAATTTCATTTCGACGTCCAGAGAGAATGCACCGAGGCTAACAGCGGAAATTATCGCGAATCCATTGGTAAGAAAGATCAATGTAAGTACCCTTTCCATAATCACTTTCTGGGTTCTCCTTGTTTTAATGTAGAATCGTCATCCTTTCAAAAGCACGTTCATACTATTTACGACACTCCTTCTATAGTTCACCGGCAGCGATCGCGTCGGAAGAGCAATCGCTATGGAGTCTGCAAAATATTTGAAGCCTTGCGTTCTGGAACTTGGAGGGAAGGCACCTGTTGTAGTACGTAGTTCATCGCTTTTGACGTTTTGATATCGAGGTCTGTCCATTTAGGTTTTGAACGACGCAAATGTCACTGAAGCCGCCAAAGGAATCGTGCATGGAGCCTTGCTCCATTCCGGACAAATCTGTATGTCAACTGAGCGGGTTATTGCTCAACGAGAAATATTTCAAGTTCTTCGCGACAAAATTTGCGAGCTCGTACGATCTATCAAGGCTGGAAGGATATCAAGCCATAATCAAACTGGCGTGGATCCTGACAACAAGTTAGGTCCACTGTTTTCGGAAAGCTCCGCTCAATATGTCCTCGATATGTTACATGAGGCAAAGGAGGCGGGTGCGAGTGTACTGCTTGGGGATTTGACACGAGAGAGGACCGTTATACAGCCTCATGTCTTGACGGATGTGAAACCCGGGTCGAGGATATGGGATCAGGAAACGTTTGGACCTGGTGCGGCATCTTCTCTACTACTACTCATCCGACATTATTCCAATTCAAACGTGTCTCTAGTCATCATACTCAATGCTGCCGATAGTGTCAATGAAGCGGTAGAATTGGCCAATGCCTCGAGTTATTCGCTCACTGCGGCCCTTTGGACATCTAATTTGTACGCTGCAAAAGATGTTGCTTCTCGTATACGCTCAGGTAAGTGGATATTATGAAGGGGGATCATTAAATCTAGATCTCTCCTCCAGGATATGTCAATATCAACGGAAGTACTATCTACAGTGAGTCTGCATATGGACTCTTTGGACTAGGGTAAGCCAAAGAAAATCATCGCAAACGGTTTTATCACTAAAGAAGTTATCATATGTCGTACAGAGGAAGCTCTGGCTACGGCCGTTTCTCGATTAATGATTTCACGGATCTGCGTGTAATTGTTACCCACCCTCAGACCCCTGCATCTTATCCCTTCTTCAAATGACTTGACTGGATGGACAGTTTACCTTTTGCGAGTAGTGATACGTGTGCTCGTGCATAGCTTGTGCTCAGACGGTGTAGTACCGGCATGGTTTCCATAAAACAATCAATGTGTAGAATTCATTCAATGGATGGACAAATGCTTGAATTATTAAGGCAGCCATTAGAATCCTCCACCAGAAATCATCATCATTCCTTTGCATCCTCCAAGTCGAGGGAGCAATTTTTCCTTTTCTCGCATTAGTCGCTTCAACACCTTCACCTCAACCTCCGATGATGGGGCGGCTACGGCGGCAACTTCCCTGTGCCTGCTATCATACCCGTGCTCGAAGTATCTGAGGGTGCCTGCTGCAAGGGATGAAGCCATTCTTGTGCACCCTTTACTAACTTCTGAGCTATGCAACATTTCTGAAACGATGATTATAAGCATACCTTCGATGGGGGGATTACAGTGCTTGTTTTATCACTAGCAGACGGGCCCACCTGGGGGTATAGGTGGAAAATCCCTCTTGTCACGGTAGCATTGGCAGTATATGGGAAAGGTCTAGGTGAAATGTATCGATTGGGTTATCAGCTGTTTTATCACTTAGCCCCGCTATACTTACTCAAGTAATCCGTCGACGTTCTTAGTATTTGATACAGGGAGGGAACGCCGTTGCCGTCTAAGTACCCAGATCATTGAAATTACAAGCGCACATAAAACAAATGATCCTGCAATTGTCACGCCAATGATTATTTCCCGGGTTGTTGACGATTTTGGGGGAACCGCTGGTGTGATAGAGGAAGAGGTGCTTGTTGGGGAGACAATGGGACTTGAGATCTGAGTCAATGGAAGGGTGGTTGAAAATGCTGGTACATTAGCTGGTGTGCTTGTGATAGATGGCTCTACTCCGAGCACAATCGGAGTAGGAACCCCGGTATTTGATCTTGTTGCATCAAAACATTCACCTCCTTCCGAGTTGAGAAAATTACACTGGATTGTGTTGGTTGTACCGAATTTCTCAATCCATCCAGAAGCGGAAGCTACAATTGTTCGTGTAGCTGCAGGTGGAATGGTATCAAAAGGGAGAAATGGTCATTTATCAGTACATAATCTCTTTGGACTAGCAAAAAAGACTGGGCACAGTTCACTAACCTGTAGATACAAAGGTTGTGAATACAGGTGAACCGTCATCATTCGATGTTGATGGGATAGAGGTCATAACTCTATAGAGGTATGTGGTTGAAAGCCCATCGGCTGGTGTACCAATAGGTTGTAATGGCGCAGTAGACTGTCCACTATCCAAACGACCCGCCCCAAACTCCCATAGTGTTACACTGGTATTTTGAGAAGAACTTTGTCCTACATCAATAGATGCATCCAAACTCGGTGTTCATCCTCGGGACTCTGTGAACATTCTGGAGACTCAACTTACCGAAACTTTTTGCAAGCAATATAGTGCTAATTAAAAAAAGGAATAACATGAGGATGTCAGTGATGTCTGATGTTGTGAGTCAACTCAAAGAGGCTTGAAAGGAAGGGAAATGTGAAGTTATGGCTTGCCAGCTTGTTGATAACGACCATATACTTATATACTATGGTATTCGCAACCTCCTCGGTCGGCCCTTGATCCGAAGTCAACTTGGGAAACCGGGGCTGCTTGTTATTAATGCTATGGTCGAATCCTGTCGTCCCAGTACTGATTGTCAAGGAGCGATAAATCTAGTAACCATCAAGTGTCAAGAGACGCAGCAAGGGGTAACAACTGGAAACAGGGGGTAATGAAGAATAAGAAGCGTAAGTACCCGAGTAATAGTGATCTTCAATTAAGTGACTAATGCACATTTTATTTCTGCTTGTCGTTATTAAACGACAGTGTATTGCGAAAATCTGTGCATGTTCAGTCTGGGCAAACCTTTTTTTTTGCATACGAAGCAATTGAACACCAATGTACATATGGACCATCAGCAAAACATGTATGGAATGGAACTTGCCAAGTACCGGCTACCTCTGAAAAAAGCCGAATTTTGATCGCCAGCACTGGCATATGCTTGCCGTACCATACATAGAGCGTCCCACGAAAATATTAACCGTCTTCTCGTTGTTTCGACTTTCAACCTCATAAGGTTTCATAACAGTTTTTGGTATGCTGAAAGCCTCCGCGCACTCTTCTTTCCATGTGCATTTGCCAAACACGGTTCCACCGGCAACCACGGCCAAGAAGCCCAGCGGCTTCCAGTCGCCGCCGATGCCATGTCTGTTGATATTTACTTCATGGTTCAGGCTCATCTCCTCCTGCGGCGACTGTCTTCACTGGGTTTGCATCTCTGCCTCAGACCTGTGTTTCCTTTATGTTCCTCTGTGTTTGATTTCTAATACATCATCGTTGACAACTCAAACTTCCATTGTTGTCAACTAAGATAGTATCACCAAGTCCCCGTCTGTCATGGTCTTTGGTCCTATCTGTCAATAAGTTCTACTAATCTGCAAAACCTGGATGTTCACCAGAGTAAGGATATTGGCTGGAGAGTGCTGTCCAGCACTGAAAGCACTCCCAGCAGTATTCATTTATAATGTGTTGCCCCAATGGAAGTATGTACTGTACATACACTGATGATGATATGAGGGCTTCTTATTGCTTGAGTCCATACATACATAATACACTGTTCTTGAAGACAATGATCTCATAGGAGCTCAATGGAATTTAACATGGCTCAATCTCAAGTTAGGACCAAGGCAGACAAGCGAGGGCAGACCTGGGCAGACACAACTTGAGCGTCAGATAACAAATATGATTGAATGTCGATGTGGTAAATTCAATTCAGGTTAGATCTTCGAGTGCCAAGGGTATGTAATATGGGTATACCGGTCTGTCATGGTGTGGCTATAATTGCCATTGAAGATGCTACTTGTACTTTGTAGTCAACTGTTCAACCTACAATCTTCACCTCCGGAACCAAGACCGACGCCGTGTCAACAAAGAATCTGGACTCTTTACACTTCCAGCAGGCGAGTGCGATCGCGAACAGGAATTCCCCCGACTCGAATGTGGCGGTGTTGATCGTGATTTGCGGGTGTGTCTCCCAGAAGAAGACTCCGGGACTTCGAGATACTGCGGCGGAGGCTCGATTTGTATCGTGACCTCTTTGCTAGGGTCTACCACGAAGATAGTGACTATTTCCCCCCTCAACATCCTAGACACGCAAGGTTTCCAAGCACTTTTAGATATGCAGATGCTCTCTCGTTTCCCGTGCATAGTATTTGTTATGTAGAAGGCTATATGCTCTCGTGACTGTTTTTCTGTGGCAATACTTTTCAAGACGGGAAATTCTTGAAGTGCGAGTTCTATGGCTTCCTGTAAAGAAATTCGAGGGTATAAATTAGTAAGAGAAAAGTCTGTTACACGAATGAGGATTTACTAACTTCGTACTCCATAGCAGGCTTGACATATACTAACTTATCACCATACCGATAAATGATAACCTCTGGAGGAGGTGGAAGACTGGTGCGGTTGTATGTAGCCATTGCTTCGAGCGTGTAGATATTGGTAGTAGAATGCAGGAATTCAAGAAAAACCTTGAAATGCGGTCTATGACGAAGAAACGCACCTGAAGGCGATCTCTTTTTAACAATACACTACTTAGCCCAAGGGCGTCCAGCGGCAGTGCTGTCGACCAGAGTTTGTCAAAAGTTTAAGAAGGATGCAGTGCTCAAGAGTCGTCGCTCGGAAATATTTCCTGTATGAGACTATGAGACGTTGAGCATAGCCTGGCCGTCACAGGCGAATTCATTGAGATGCTGCAGATAAGACTCACGGTATTGCTGTATTGCCTTGTATACTTGAATGCGGTGTTCACCGAAGTCATTCAACTCTGTTAAACTCTTCCAACAAATAGACTTCCGATGAGCGGTGAGAAATGACACCGTTATTTCAGGATAGCTGTTGATCTTGATCCTGTCTCTGTGATTTGTATCTCCATTGCTGCATCGGGCTAACCTATGCTGAAAATGAGCACCCTTGTAAACACCAAGTATGTCAAGAGATGTACATATAGCTTTTCCGTTCTACAGCTACAATAGCTTGAATAGATAGATAGATATAATGTACATAATAGAAATAGATAGCAAATAGAAAGCAAGGTGCACTCGAGAATATAACCATGGAGGTCTGGTAGATGCAGAAATGAACAGGTACAATGGCAATTACTGCAGTAGGTGAATGGTAGAACACTGACCATGCATCAAGCCTCAACATCACCCAACATATCGTATAATCCACCCCTTCGGCCAACAGGTTTGTTATTAGTGTTGGCTTTCGTATCCGATAACGGTGTATCAGTGATATGCGGCACATTCCGACTCTGGCTCTTCTTTGATTTTCTCTCCTTCCTGCTCATCTGCTCTTCGCTGAAAGCATCACCCAATTTGTGGACGCAGGCATCCCAGAGCTCACCGGATAAAGCATCTACTGGAACAGGACTGAGATCACCAGTGAGGTAGGCGTGAAATCGTCTTCCAGAGAATAGATGCGCAGAAGTTGACACGAGATCACTGAGAAGGAGGACCTCTGCTAGTTGGTGGACGCCGTCTAAACATTGAAGAATTTGTGCTGTAAGTTGGACGTGACGATCGATGATAGGTGGATGTGATTCATAGAGTGCATCCCTCGTCTGGGTCCTAGCATCCCAAGTAAAAGCTGCTAGGGCGCACCTCACCTCCTTCTCCGTCCATCTCGCTTGCTGCCTTTCTTTACTGGTAGGGTTCTCCGCCGCCTTCTCACATAGAAAACGAAGTAACCATCGAAACGCTAGTGCAGTTAACAGCTGTTCAGGTGATAGAAAATGTATTTTCCGCAAAATATCATCGGACTCATTGAGAGCGCGGAGGAGCACAGCCAAACGCTCGTCGGGAGGTTGGGTGAGGAGAGGTCGGATAGGTAGCTTGACAATATGATTGGTATGATTATGCGAGGGAGTGTATGACTCCGACTTTGAATTTGTCGTTTCGGAAAGCAGTTCCGATAGAGAAGGGATCTCAACAGCTTCGTCGACAACGCGTGTACCACGGCGGTAATATTCTGTGATACTGCAGTGCTTGACGGGAGACATTGTGAGACTATAATCGGGTGATAAGTCGCCTGGATCACTGTTGGGCTCGTGTAGGCGGCGAAGAGCGCCTTTCAATGGGGCAAGGATATCTTGCCCTTCGTCATCTGAATCAACTTCAACAACATCAACTAGTTCATCTTCATCGTCCACTGCGGCTGATCCATCAGCTCCTGCCTCCTCGTCCTCGTCCTCTTTTCTGGGCAACCCCACCGCATCGTCCAAAATGGCACAGTACCATATCCTGATCGGGCGGGTAATTATCGCTGTCGTTTCCATGTCTGGATTCTCAAGGAACAACCTCGCCCAGAATGAGCTCGAGTTGAGACAATTGATGATGTTGGGAGAAAGCTTCCCCGATCTGTAGGCTTTCATCAACTTACTTCGAACTTCGTCCAGCTGGGAAAATTTATCTGAAGAAATCGGATTATCTAGGTGCTCCTCCTCAGTCCACTCCGTCGCCGCAATGTTCCTGGAGAACAGCGGTAACATCGAACAAAGATCGGGTTCGTGAAGAGCGCATAATGGTGAAGGCCACAAGCCGTTCTCCAACTCAGTCGGAGCATGATATTTCGGAATCGCATACTGTAACGTAGAGTTCACGATACGTTCGATAATTTCCTCTACCTCACCAGACCCTAGTGAATCCAATGACCGGATAAGCAAAGCCTTGACGGTCTTGCCAATTAGATCCATCACACTATCCACATGATATTTTGCCTGCTTTTGAGTATGTTTTTGGGCGAGTGATAAAATTGATCGTAGTGTAGTTGCGACGCGATTGATACGTGCACTGGGTGCCATGCGTTGTTCGAAAAAAAGTTGTTGGACTTGCTTCCCGGCACCTGCTGACTGGTTTGAAAAATCGTTCCCGGCTAGAGCGCCGAGCAGGGGAAGAAGCGTTATAGGTATGTCGAGAAACGAGGAAAGGGCTTCCGGACTATGTACAGTGAACGAGAGCGTAAGATCAGAGGAGGCGGTATTTGGAGGAGGAATAATTCCCCGACCGAGATCGGGGTTTCTAAAAGGTCGTTTTTTTTTGCTAATTTGAATCCACTCGTCAAACTCTTCATTATTTGTTTCCTCGTCCATCGCATGCCAGACCATGCCCTGCAGGGGAATGAACCCACGATAACCCTCAGTATTGAGAATGGCAAAGTCCGAGTCGTTGGCAACAACGTAAGCCCTTAGCCTCCCGGCCAGTTCCACAGCATACGGGTCACCTTCTTCGTCTGCGAAATGTATGTCAATATGCTCTGGATGTGAAGTCTTCAACTCCAACAGGGTATGAATGGCTACGGGATAGGACAACGGAGGAATAATACGAGATTCATTGAGAAACCGAGGTGTAGAACGAGAGACTGGGGAGGTCCGAAAAAATAAGAGGCTTGGTTCAATGTGGGACTTGGACATTCGGGTCATTAGGGTACGAAATTTGATTTCTGGGGATGGGCCTGCGAGACTTGCCGTTATTCAGATCTCTTTGACTGATAGAAGGTAACGCACCATCGAATACGAATGCCAATTTCACTCCGACAGCCAGCCATGCATGAACAACGCTAGTTATAAGCCGTACGAAATGAGGATACTCTCCTCCATAAACCCAAGGCAGTGAAAATATTAATTCATATATGAATCTGCAGAAAATGAGAAATATTTTTTAGAGGTGAAAACAGAGGGTAGGCTCACGACCATCCGTCTACTACAAAATACACTGGTTCCGAGCCCTTCAAAGGTAATAAAATCGTTTCTGACAGTTTTCTGTTTTCCCGCAGAAACGTTGTGAGGCCTGACAAGATGGAGATCAGTTCGGATAGCTCGAAAAAACATCTGAGGGCGGAGAATTCCTCTGTACCATGAACCCCCATCCTCCACGTCAGAAAGGTTTACTTGGAGTAAAGTCAGTGAAAGCATCAGTGAAAGTTTACTGTGTGCACTTACGATCTGCACTGGATTCATAAATCCTTGACGGATAATGGAAAAACTTTGAGTCTTGGCGTTGAAAAAGGTTGAAGCTGTAGTTGAGCCGCCTTAGGCTTGTGATCAACAGGCCCATGTTGCTTTACATAATCATAATGTCTTCCTCAACCAAGTCTTCCATTATCGACCTGACGCACCCTCTCGACCCTGACAAAATCACTATCTATCCTGGTGATCATAATTTTAGCTGCTGCCCTACTTCCACTGTCGCTCAAGACGGATACAGCGTTCATTCTCTTTCTCTCGGTACACACACCGGCACACACATCGATGCACCCTCTCACTTTATCTTAAACGGTGCGACCATCGACCAGATCCCCTTGGACGCGTTAATATCTCGCCCAGCCATTGTAGTGGACTTGACGTATAAAGAGGCAGGAACAAAGATACTCTGGGATGATGATTTAGCAAATTACGAGTCCAAGATGAAAGAAGGAACTATGCTTCTGCTCTACACAGGCTGGTCGGCGCACTGGGCGACCCCTGCTTATATGAAGTATCCATAGATCGAGATGCCGCAGAGAGAATTATTGCAACGGGCTTGAAAATCATAGGATCAGACACGCTTAGTCCAGACGAAATTGACGGTCCTGAAGGATACGGTGTACATCTGGCAATACTAGGCGCTGGAGGACTGATTGTCGAGAATATGACCAACTTGAAGGCCTTGGTGGAACTGGAAGCAGAAGGTGGGATCGATTCAGAGTTATCGGTTAGTATAATCCCGCTCAGCCTTCCAGGGTGCGATGGATCACCGGTACGTGCATTTGGATGGAAGCGCCGTAGCTCGATGTAACACGTAGTATAATTAACAAGTGGATGTGTATATTACTTCCAAAATGTGCAATGCATGAAAGATATATAATACCATGTAGTAGATGTCGTGAACGGTCGTAAAAAGTGCTACATAGCTTTCCCTACCATCGGTTCGGCCGTATTTTCGCCATTGCATCAGCGACATTGTCCTCAAACGCATCCGCGCCCAACAGCTTGACTATGCCTGCCTTCTCAAAGGCTTTCAATGGTTCAGCCCGAAGATGTGTGACGAAAATGCCAACACCACGATTCTGGAATTGAGGACATTCAGAGAAGAGTAGATCTGGAGGAAAATGCAGGCAAGGCGTACCCGATATTCTTCTATGAGTTCATAGAATATCTGACAGGCACTGTACAGGCAAAACCATCAGTCACGTACTACCAGAGTTTTTCTCGAAACTGACATAGCATCACAATCATCCATGTCCGCCATATGGAACACGAGCACGGTAGCTTGAGTTCGACGTGGATCTTCTGAGGGATGAGATTTATCTACACCATATAGCTCTAGACGTCTCAGTCGTTCTACGAGACCAAGAGAAATCAGACACATTTTTCGGACATGCAAACGGTAGACACACCTTTCAACTGGGCGGTATTAGCTTCGGGAGAGAAGGGCAGAAACAAGGATTTTTATCGAAGAACACACGGTTGGGGAAAAGAAACTTACCAAAATCCAAATTCTCCCGGATTCGCACAATCAAAGCACCAGAAACATCCTCCTCTGCCTCTGGATTCTCATTGATAGGCTTCCAACGATCTGTTCCCGGTATGCGACCCTACAGCACAATCAAGTCAACAACGGGCTAGGTTTGTAATGAACAAATGGAACGAACTAGAATCGTCATTCTGGTTTTTGAAGAGCGTCTGACGACCAGCAAAAGCGAGATGACCAAGCTGACTACGATTCCGACTTCAACGTTCCATACTATTGATAATACGAAGGTTAGGATAACTAGAAGGAGGTCCATCCACGCGCTCATCCTGTACGTAGCCACGTCAAAGATACACCTCGCAGTCGAAGAAAAGGAGTGGCTCACCTATAATAGTAGATCAAATCGTGAGGAGTTTCTTGTATCAGAGAGAACACGACCAATGTAATTCTGTAAATCATGCCATTAAATTTCCCAAACGTTAAAGAGAAGATGCCCAGGGGAATCAGCCTACATTGACGCCAGCACACATTTCGGGAGGTAATAAAGCAAGGGTAGCAAGTAAAACGTCGCCAACAAAATGACAGCAGAGCACACCAGGGAGGCCATTTGCGTACTTCCTCCCACATCTCCATTGATTCGTGTCCTGAACCAGGGTTGGAATATTAGATTCGGTTCCATAGTCACAAGTTATGGATAGCAGGAGAAGCAGGTTGAACATGACGGGCAGCAATACCTTACCTTGTGATTGACCCGAAAGCAGGTAAGGTTCCAGGAATGAGCGAACCACCGATATTTGCAGCACCTAACGCGACGAGCTCACGATTCGGACTGATGCCGTAGCCAAAGCGCGACCCGGCCTGCTTAGCTGCAACCATGCTGTCCAGATACCCCACAACGGCGCTGACGCTATATATAATAAGCATGAGTTTTGAAACAGTCATGAACCAATAACCTCACACTGCGGTAGAAGTAGTTCTTCGAAGATACTTCATGTTGGACGAGCGGATGGGGAATTGGAAGAAGCTGCCAGAAGTGACGACTTTTACACTGCCTAGGATATCAACACCTTTCTCGTCCCATCGGAATTCGCGAGATAGGACTGAGAGATGACATGGTGATAATAGTATAAGCGTCAAAGTTAGAAATCAACAGGTGTATAACCCACTTGTTGAAACCACCACAACCACAAGAACTTCAGGTATCCTGTAAATGAACCAATACTTCTTGAAGCACCCTTTGATAAATCTTAGAAGAACGAGTGTTCCGAGAGCGACAAAACTGATCATTGTTGTCGTCGGATTTCCGTGCGTAAACATATTTTCGACGAGGAACAAGAGTTTTTCGATAGTGGTGGCAGGATGTAGCAACCGTTCCAAGGGGACAAGTCCAAGCATCGGTATCAACTGTTCACTAAAAATCACTCGATATTTCCATTCAGGAAAAGGAAAGCGGGGCAACGAATGTCACTCACATCAGAATAATGACAGCCATAGCGGCGATGAAACCACGAAGGAGCGCCCTACTGAGAATCACGTCAAGGAACCCTAATCTAAAGAAACCAAATATGAAAGAAAGCAATCCAACTTGGAGGGTAATGATGGTCGCGACAGCCAGACCTATTGCATCTCCTTTATCAGAATGCGGGTCATCTAGGTCATGCCGAATGTCGTCTACAGCTTGACCCAATAACAAGCTCAGAGCTGCTTCAGGAGCAACGTTCAGATGCCGCGATGTGCCGAGGAACGCGTAAACTATCCCTGGTATTGAAGCTGAGAACTGTGCAGGCGTAAAGAGTTGAGAATGAGCATGCAATAATGAGTTTTGGAGACATATCACGCACCAGACCAGTCACTGGACTGAGCTTAGCTAGTGATGAAGCGTAACTGACAGACTGTGGAATTAACATGCTCGCTACAGTGAGTCCGGCCAGCAGATCACCGCCTATTCTGTCGAGAGAAGTTGTTGAGATGCATCATTCTCCAAGCGGTATCAGAAGAGCTCACAATGAGGCAGAGTAATTGGGTATCCATGAAAGCGAGGGAATGTAATATTTAACTCTTTTCCTCAACTTTTTTCTGCCTTGTGGGGGTTTGTGCCCTGCATTTACATAGAATTCAACCATTTTACCAACAGCCATTTCGAGAAGACATGAGCTCACCTATAGCACGGGCAGAGGTAGAGCCATACTGCGAGTCTCTACTGATACCTCCAAGACGTTCAATATCAGTCTCCAAGAGTTGTTCCCGTTCAGATTGCTCGCTGTGAGGGGTCATAATGCCTTCTGCACCCATTATCGAACTAGCAGCAGAAATAGTCCTCAGATTAGACGGCCGGTGACGGTCCTTGGGTGTCATGGAATGAGCCATTATGGCTGCTAGTTATGTAGATCCAGTCACCGAATTCGAGTCCGGAGAGCTGCATGCCGCGGTTCGCGTTGAACACGTGGAAACATATCCACCAATTGAATTTGTCGAATTTGCGGATTATACAAGGGTAGGTCTGGGTAGGTATGTATGTGCATATCAAGATATATGTATTGTGCAACATTTTCGATGGTACAGGAAAATTATTCATAAAAATTCGTGCTCGAGTCCCCTAGTCCTTATACTTCAATCGGAGCCCAGCAGCCCCAACGGCCGCACAATCATCCACGAACTCAACGTGTTTGAATACATGTCCTTTCGCTGCCAGGTCGTCCAATACCATATTGCGGTATACTTCTAGCCCCACCACTGATCCACCAAAGCAAATAACACTCTCGGAAGCCTTCACCAGTCGCGGAGCCTCTTCACTAGCATCTCCTACGACAATGCTGATCTGTTCCGCGAGATCCTTTGCACACATACGCAAGACCTTCAATGCCAGCGGGTCTTTGTCCTCGAATGCAGCGGCGAAAACTGACGGAGAGAGCGAGGACAGGCGCTTCTCACGAGACATGTATTTATGTGCACCGTGTTCTGAGTTTACGACGGTGGAAGGTATCGGGTCGGGTACATAAACCTCAGTCAACACCTCCATAACATCCTTGATCCCAAAATAAGTTTTCAGCAAAGTCCTGAGCGGTCCTTCAGGAGGGGGCGATTTCATGACGGAATGTTTGTCCTGCTCTATCAGAACCTGACGAACAGCTTCCCTTCCGATACTGTACCCACCACCTTCATCGCCTAGAATCCATCCCCACCCGCCTACACGACCTAGCTCCTCTAATTCCCCATCCTCCTTCTCCTTGAATGAAACCACAATGGATCCAGTACCTCCTATGACAGTAACTGCAGAGATAACATCTTCATGCATTCGTATAGGTGCAGCGAGCAGATGAGCATCGTTGGCTACTGAAAGTCTCAGTCCTTTTGGAACGCCAAGTAGCGTAGAGAGTGGGTTCACCACAGACTCGATGATTGAGGGTGAATCTGCGCCTGAGATGCCAAACCAAGCTGCAACAAACTCGAGTCCTGCTGGGGGAGGCAGGGCAACTGTATCAACTGACGCAGGGGATGTGCAAGTTTTCAGTGCATCTCCAACTGTTTCTCGAATTGTTTCGATGAAAGAATCGATGGTCAGATACGCGATGTTGGATGGTCCACCAGAGGCTCTGCCGACAATATTGCCAGAAGTATCGGATACAACAGCGGAAGTTTTGGAGCCACCACAGTCGACGCAGAGGTAAAGAGACATATTTCCTGGTAATGATCGTGGTTTCAAGGCAAGTGCTAGAGTCAGACTTCAAGTAGCATGGCACGGATATCAAATGCCAGCTCGTTATCTTGATTTTCGAGAGTGTACCATGTGGTGATGCGGCGTTTTCTCGTACTGTCCAGAGGATTCCGGATTGGTTTCACACTGACACAGTAGTGCGACTTTGGCGGAGTAAGGAAACCGGAACGACAATTGGGCCAGTGCATACCAGGCAAATAGAGGCCTACCCTTAACTGCCCTATTTTCTCACAGTTTTGGGGTTAGGGCTAGCAGGAGTATAAATATTTGCGCTTTTGCATTTGCAAAAATTTCGTGCGGCAGCCCGGCCATAATCTTCCCCATGTTGCTCATGACTGCTCAGGCTTCTCAAAGGTCTTTCAGGCGGTCGTTCGAGTGTCAGGCCGTGTTCTGAACAAATCGGACGTCTTAGTACCCATTGTCGTGTTTTCTGTACTGTTGGAAACTCGTCGGGTCGGTGGTTCCGTACAGTCTTCCTACATACATAACCAACCTATATATGCAATAGACTATCTTCCGTAACCTCAGTAATGTCAATTATTCATTCATATTTTCTTGTTGTGATGTAAGCATTGTTACACGTACAGTTAAAGCTTTGAGCAGCAGGGGACGCTGGTGTGACGAGGAGCATCAAAAAAGATAGTTGCACGTACAAACGCGAATCATCGACAAAGCATTAATTTCTAAGAATCATCAAGTTATGCAGCTATCCAACCACTGACTAGTAGAGTTCCTACTCAACACAACAGTGATAGGGTTAATAGCATGCATGCGTTATTCGGCGCCATTCTCGACGGCTACAAATCATTACTCGCTCTCCGCAATGAGAGCAACAATCATTCTGCACAATCGTACCATTAGTCAGAAAACGTCTGTATCCAGTATACGTAACTCACCGGTATAGGTAATAGAAGAACGACAAAAGATAAAACCCAAGCTTGATAAAGCTCTCCTTTTTGTGCCCCGGTAATGTCCTAAATATTTCCGTCGCGTCGTACATGTGGTTCTTGTTTCGTATTCTATACGTCGGTTGATGGAAAATGAGCAGAAGGATTGTATCAATCAGCGTAGTCCAACGTGAGAGGTCAAATGAATGATGAATCAAGGAACTGCGGCAGAATACAAATGCAAAAAAAGTGGACGGGCAGAAGTTGGGTAGAAGTTGGGTAGAATTACACGCACTTGTTGGCATTGAACACCAACAATGGGGCGTTGAGCAGAAATGCTATCCACTGTCCAGATATGAGGAACATGATGGTTAAAAAGGCGTGTGCGATGTTTTCAGGCAGGACAAACTATCCGAAGAGTTCAGATATTGCACTTCAAAATATGATAGACACCATACTTGATTGAGCTTGTTGCAGAGGTCTATGGGGTTGATATAGTCGCATTCCAAGTCCGAGAACATAATGATCTAGTCAAACTCAGTCGACATTTACTCAAAGCAAAATTGATTGAGAGCACTCACGAAGAAAACCATGCAGAAAAGCAGAGCCGCAGCCATGAGGACTGCGAACAGGAACAACCATCCTGTTGAACGACACCCATTCCATCATTGCCAGTCAAGTTCAGCAGAAGTTGGCGATAAGTTGTCGAAGAAGAAATCAAGGGATTTCGAACAGGCGACGCAAAACGTACGAAAACGTTCCAGTAAAAGTCGGTAGGTTGTGAGCAAGAGCAGAACAAATCCCAAGAAAAGTCCAGGAAAGAAGAACAGTAGATCAGTAGGCATTCGCATAGCTTTCAAACCCGCAACTCACCAGCGCCGCCCATCTTTAATTACACTGTGAATTCGGAGTCGTATCACACGTATTCGCGCACGAAAAGATATTCCTCTTACTACGAAAATAGATAAGCAGACTATTAGAGCGAAAAAATAGCTCGCTAGAAAAAGGGTGTCTTACCAAAGGAAAACAAGCAAGAAGAGCTAAGGAGAGGAATCTCAAGAATACTAGGAAAGAGATACGGAACGCTGCCGCCTGGAGTTAGGTGACGCAGGTCCAAACCCCACGTGAAAGGTCACGTATGTAGTACACCGGGTCACACCTCCCTCTCACTAGTCAGAGCTCCAGTCCCTCTCCGACCTCAGAGTCTCAGCACCAGTTTTGACACTGATCATTTGGCCAACATATCAAAGTACATGGGGTATATGACTTAATTCACATTATAATTTGCTCTGAACCGAGTCCCTCTTCGCCATTGCACGAAGCTCTCGTCGAAGGATCTTCCCCGCGGCACTGAGAAGGTCGGGGGAAAAAGTCACGGCCGGCAATTGGAACGACTGCTCGCGAACCTCACTTACCTCCTAGGAATTTCTCCAATGGCCACCACGCCTTCATAAAAAGAAGTACACATGATGCGCACTGATCAGAAACCAAATTGCTGGAGAGTATTCGGACAAACTCACCTCCTCTGAGGTACTTATGCCTTGCGACCTTAGACTCCATCCACTTTGCCACGGATTTCTCAAAGGCTTTCTTAGACTCGGGCGTGGATATCTTCGCCGGTTGTGGGTGGACCACGTATGCTCTAAAAAGCGCAAATGCCGATCCTTTGTCAGTGCTTGTGCCGAACAAATCGAGCTGCGCGTACCGCGGAAGTTCTGTCATATCTTTCTCATTGTGCACTCCAATCACCGCTGCATCAGCGACCTCAGGATGAGTTATGAGCACGCTCTCGAGCTCAGCTGGTGGAACTAGGGAGGACAAGTTAGTCAGTCTGATCTTGGATCCTCAATACCCTACCTGCCTTGGAAGCCCTGCCGTAGTCCGAGTCAATGACTGTGTCAGCATTTCATATCGGAGACGAACCTTGTACTTTATGAGCTCTTTCTTCCTGTCGACGATGAAGTAAAATCCCTCTTTATCCCTTACACATATATCACCTGTCTTATACCATCTATCAGCGGTGAAGGAGTCCTTGTTTGCGGTCAGGTTGTTGAGATATCCCTTCAGACGACCGTTCAACTAGAGGTAGAGCCGCTTTCATCATCATTCACTGACCTTCATCACAGAAGGCCCCTTCAGCCACAATTCACCCGGAATCCCCTCCTCTGCGTCAACTTCTGTCTCACCAGAATCGTCCGCCACTAGACGTGCTTGATAATTTGGTAGTAATACACCAACACTGCCCATTTTCAATACAGAACTGTCCAGAGGGAGTATATGCGATGCAGGAGAACACTCGGTCATACCATACCCTGTATGGGTGATAGGGCATGAATGGGGCATATGCTCAAGAATCTGACTGACCCTCGGTGATATACAAAGTTTCTTCAGGCTTTCGCTTCGCTAACAGACGTTTCTTCGCCTGTACATGATGTACGATCAGGAATTAAAGGTATCCTGCAGATAATAGATCAAACAGACCTCCTTGATAAGTGTTGGTGAGACAGGCGCAGCGCTAGAAAACAATAGCCATATCGAAGAGAGATCGAATTTATCGATCGCTGGGAGGATTGATTTATGAATGCAGCGAGGGGTTGAGACTAAGTTTACCTGGATGCCGAGCTATGGCCAGCATAACTGGAGGAACAACCAACACGGCGGTAATGCGGAACCTCTCTACTGCGACGCAAAAATCGATTAAGTCAAATCGAGCCATAATGACGGTCGTGGTCCCGCAGAATATTGGGAAGAGAAGACCTGATACGGCCCCTGTCCCAGAGCTTCGTTACACAGATACCTAATTCCAAAGATTACGAACCATAGATGTGGTAAAAGGGAAGGAAAATCAAAAGCTGATCTCCCGCTTTATAGCCCAGGACAAGATCAATAGTTTCCGTGGCCGTAGTCAGATTCTGATGAGTGGTCTAGGGAAGGATGGTTCTGACAAATCGGAGAATATATAGTAGAGCATACGGACCTCCACTCCCTGTTTATAAGAACAGTGTTGTTGTCAATCTCAGTACATTCGGAGCTGCCGGATGCGGGAGCCAAACCTTTGGTTGACCGGTTGTACCAGAACTGTAACACAATAGTGCTGTTTCCTGGGCACTTTCTCCGTCAAATTCTTCCTCATTTTGCAGTTCACCGATCCCAAGAAGCTGATCGAACGTTATAAGATCCCGAGTTGCCTCGCCTTCTGACCGTGACGATACTAGACCACTAGCCCATGCAAGACTATTTCGTGAAATAATGATTCGGCTTTCAGCGTCAGCCTGGGATAATCCGAGTCCTACGATGAGCATTTCCAAAGCAACACTCAGATTCTCGGAAGTGGTTATGATCATGGTAGCTCCGCTGTCGATGTATTGATGTTGCAGCTCCCGTGCAGTATAAGCATTATTCGTCAACGTACAACACATACCGGCCGCGATAGCTACAAGGTTCAAGAAAGATGAGGGTGGAAGAAACACGGCAGCAACTCACCTCCGAGTATGTATACAGGATATTGCAAAGAATTCGGAGAAAACACCAACACCACGTCCCCACGTCGAGCTTTTACTCTTGGATCATGCCTCAGTCCATACCCGAATTTCAAAGACAAAGTTCTCAAATCTCGGCGACTAATCGAAATTCCCGTGGCAGCATCTACAAATACCTTTTCTTGAGCTGGAAAACCCCCAATGTTTCCATTACTCGGATCCACAGAGAGAAGATGTGTGAAGATGGAACGAGTATGCAGGGGAACGGAAGGGTACGAAGAGTAATAAATTCGAGGAGCCATTCTGGTAGAACGAAGCGAAGAAAGAACTTGAAGCGAATCACAACAGGTACTAACAACCTGGGTCCGTGTTCGCAATGATTGTAGACCCTGTGATCTGTATAACTTGAATATGTTCGACAACGGCAAGCACCGCAAAAAGCCATATGTTACTGTACATGTAGCATACACAAGTACTAAACGAAAAACACATTCCGAGTTCTTGATGCTGGAAGGAAAAAGACATTTATCGCTGTCTTGACGGCGCTTAAGAGCCTTTTTCAGTACTTTATTCGTAACTTATATACAAATGGAATATGATCTCCGACGCCCTCGATGAACTTAAAACCACTTTACAAATGGAAGATGGTTGGAGGAACACTTATCCGACAACACTCAAATATACATACAGACAAAAAAGAGCAGGGCAAATAACACGACACTCACGCCTAGATCGCATATATGTCAAACCGGAAACCGTCCCCTACACATTTGAATGGAAGATTGAGAGCCCGGGAGTCACAACCGATCATGATCTAGTATCTGTACGCTTTACTTGTGAAGCAGCCCCGACAGTAGGCAAAGGTAGATGGATAGTCCCCAAACACCTCATGTATGACAAAGAAATCATAAAATTCATTGATGAAGAAAGCAAAACTCTTGAAATGAACATGAACAATATAGACAGTGCCGAAGAGTGGAACCCAACCCTGAACCACCAAACCCTGTGGGCAGACTTCAAACAGCACCTCATTGAGCTTGCACGGAAAAGGGCAAAAATCGTAATCCCAAGACTAGTGAAGGAAATTGCAGAACTGGAAGCAAAGATTGACACCACAAGCAATGATCCATTACTAACAGATGAAGAACGCTCTTTATCTACAGCTGTCCTCAAAGAAGCCCTTGGAGCGCTGGAGGAACGGAGGTACAAACAAACCCGATCCATCTCCAGAGCAAATTTCGCAACCCAAGGCGAAACCATATCCAGATACTGGTCACAGCTGAACAAAGACAAACGAAAGCGAGATCTAATCCAACGTCTAGAAATCCTCCCAGACCCCACACCCGTAAGCCTCGGGCCCGAAACCAGAAACATCAGACCACACAGCGATACAGAACCATTATATGAGACACACTCACAACGCATGGCAAACATGATGCGGGACTACCATGAGAACCTCCAAAGAGACCTTCAAACACCCAATACAGACCAAAGAGAACACTCGATGAATGAAGCTCTCAAAACCATCACAGTACAAATATCTGAGGAACACAAACAACACCTACAAAAGCTAACTTCGCTAACTGATGTTGATGAAGCACTTAAACTCTCAGCCAACTATAAGGCACCTGGCCTTGATGGGATATGCTACGAAATATGGAAACTATTACATGCCCGATACAAAAATGCCAAAGCACATCAACAAAAAGCCTTCAACATTGTATACACCCTCAACCGGGTATACAATGACATTGAATTGAATGGTATGGCAGAGAATACAAGGTTTTCAGAGAGCTGGATGTGCCCACTCTACAAGAAAAATGATCGGTCTCAAATAGCAAATTACCGGCCCATATCTCTACTCAATACAGACTATAAAATATTCTCAAAGGCTCTTACCATCAAACTAGCAAAGGCTGCCCCCAAAATCATTAACCCTGCCCAAGCAGGGTTCGTTCCTGGACGTCATATATATAACCAAATATGGCTATCCAAACTAATTATCAATCTAGCTGAAACCACAGAACAGAACGGTGCCATCATCGCACTTGATCAGGAGAAAGCCTATGACAAAATCAAACATGACTACCTATGGAAAGCCCTGGCAGCTTATGGAATCCCCCAAGAATTTATAAACACAGTCCAAGCTCTATATGCTGATGCCTTTACCACTGTATTTGTAAATGGAACTAAATGTTCAAACCCCTTCAAAGTTACAAGAGGAGTACGCCAAGGTGATCCTCTATCATGTCTACTATTTGACATTGCAATTGAACCATTAGGAGAAATGCTACGCAAATCAGACCTGAAAGGATTCGAAATCCCAGGCAAACGTGAACGTCTAATAGCAACATTCTTTGCAGACGATACCACAGTGTACCTATCTAAGTATGATGATTTTGGCAAACTCGAAAAACTTCTGACTCAATGGTGCACTGCATCCGGAGCAAAATTCAACATTAGCAAAACTGAGATAATGCCCATTGGATCACCGGGACACCGAGAGGCACTACGCCAACAACGCTATCTAAATGGTGAATCAGGAACACAAATCCCTTCCCACATAAAAATTGCCCAGGAAGGCGAAGCAATCCGGACCCTCGGCGCACTTATCGGATATGGTATAAGCCAAGTTGAACCATGGACCAAGGTTATTGAGAAAATAGACTCCTCCTTAAACAGATGGGACCGAAGTAAACCTACAATGGAAGGCCGAAGATTAATAATCTCCATGGTTGTAGGAGGCATGACACAATATCTCACCAAAGTACAAGGAATGCCAAAGGAAGTGGAAGCAAAGCTTATAAAGCGAATCAAAAGATTCTTGTGGAACGAAAAAAACTATGTACGCATCAACAAAGAGACAGTCGAAGCCCCAATTGAAATGGGTGGAAGGCAGATACTGGATCTCCTATCACGAAATGAAGCAATAACAGTGACATGGCTTCAATCATACCTCGATATGTCCCCAGACCGGGCTACATGGGCATATGTGGCAGATGCATTAATTGCACACCATACCCCCAAAACGTATGACAATATAGATGATGTCTCAAAAATCAACATCTTTCTTCAATCATGGAACACAGATACACGAAAACTCCCAGAAGATTTGAAAGAAATGATTAAAGTTGCCAAAAACCACAACCTACGACCTGAAGGCTTAGCATTCTCACGAGAGACAATCAGACAAATGCCGCTTTGGATGCACAGGGAATCAACAAAAATCAAAAGTCAACAGAATCATCCACTATCTAAATGCCTCCGAATAAACCACTGTATTCAGACTGTCGGTGATGCAGAATCCTTCACTAAACACATGCAAACTACAAGACACTTGAACCGAAGAAATTGTGCATGCTCCTCATGTGTAAAAATCCGACAAGAAACGAGGTGCCAAAGCCCGAACAGATGCTACATAAAAGCACATGAACTCCTACTTACACTACCCCAAAAATGGAACCCATTAAGCTCCTTGCCTGAAGACCATGAACCAGCAGAACTGGAATCACCTCCCATGAATGACGGAATGACTTTCGACTGGAGAATCACTGACCGCGGAAACCTGACTGATGTGTTCCGAATCTTTACCAGTGGGGACAAAAGTAATACTATATTCAATAATAAACCTGAAGAACTGAACAACAACAACCTGATCGAAGCATACACAGATGGCTCCTGCATACACAATGGAACCGATGAAGCAATAGCTGGAGCAGGAGTACACTTCCCGAATGGGGAATACTCTGACTGCACCATACGTATCCCAACTAATATCAAACAAACCAACCAAACTGCAGAAATAATAGGCATAAAAGAAGCTGTTGAAACAACAGATGAGGAAATTGACCTCATTATCCACAGTGACTCAAAAACATGTATCCACGGATTGACAAAGCACCTGGAGAAATGGGAGAACACTGGATACATAAAACAGGAGAACGCACAAGAACTTAGAGCAACCGTAGCAAGTCTGCGTAAACGGAAAGCAATGACAACACTACATTGGGTCAAAGGTCATGCAGGGAACAAGGGCAATGAAAAGGCTGATGAACTAGCCATGGAAGGACGTCAAAAGGACACCCAGGATGAACTCGACCTAGAAATTGAGCCGGAACTCCGAATTTCTGGCGCAAAACTCAAATATATATCCCAATCCCTTGCACAGAAATTCATCCGACGAAAGAAAATGGGAACAAAAACCTACCGCACAGCCCTCACCAGGAAAGCAACCATATGCGGGATTGGAAGAGTGAAAGCCTGTGCAAAAGACATCTGTATGAACTCACCTACAACAGAGGCTATATGGAAATCAATACGACACAAAGACCTCAACAAAAAAATACGGATCTTCCTATGGATGCTTATCCACAATGGATACAAGCTGGGAGAATACTGGGAAAATATTCCAGGATACGAGAATAGAGCAACCTGCCACCACTGCAAAGTTACCGAAACAATGGAGCACATCCTCACTGAGTGCGAAGCGCCTGGACAAAAAGAGGTATGGGCTATGGTGAAACAACTATGGGAAAGAAAAAAAGAACCGGGGTTGGACATCAAGCTCGGACACATCTCCGGATGTGGACTAGCTGACTTCAGAGACTCCAAAGGTAAACGGAAAACCGGAATCTCAAGACTATTCCGGATACTAATATCTGAGTCTGCTTACCTCATATGGAAGCTCAGATGCGAACGGGTAATCGGTGGAAAAGACATCACCAAAAATGAAATAAAAAACAAATGGATCTGGACCATCGAGAACAGATTGAACCTAGATTGCCTACTTACATCTAAAAAGTTCTCCAAAGGAAAACTGTCCCGCGCAGTAGTCAAACAGACCTGGGGCCAAATAGTCAACCATGATTTCGACTCCGAAGGCTTTGGAGTAGCCGGGGTTTTAGTGAGTATACGTGTCGACAGTGGAGTGGGGTAGTATGAACATATGCGGTATGATATTTATTCTTGATATGAACTCTGAACTCTACAGCGATGAATGGGAAATAGATGACGGAGGTTGAAAGATGTCGATACGGGAGTCTCACATAAACGTACCTCCATGGTACCAATGCAGAATGCATTTCCTCGGGGAGACAGGTGAAAAGCTCGGCAAGTCCTTGCACACTAGCGGCCGGAGGGAGACGACGTTGTCCGTCTGCCCAATGGTGTAAAACGCTCCAAAAAAAAAAAAAAAAAAAAAAGGAATATGATCTCCGAGATGCTTGGAAGGTCATTGAGCAACACATATTAGAGGCCATTATGAAATTATTATTGGCATCACCCAACGTTTCCACTTATGCTCGCTTCTCTTCTATAACTTCGTCCGAAGCTTCTCAACTGCATGGATATCCGCTGGGTCCCTCCCAGCCAACTCCTTCATGGCTTGTTCCTTCAAGTATCGCCTCAAAATCTTCCCCGACGCACTCTTTGGGATCACTGGCACTACTACCACTCCTCCCCTCAAAAACTTGTGTCTCGAGACTTTGGTCTTCACCCAGTCTTGTACCTCTCTACTAAGCTCTGCCGCTCTATCAGAAGAGACGATAGACGAGTCTGCTGGGACAATATATGCTCTGGGGAGCTCTGTGCTCTCTTTCGCACTTTCGACACCGATGACCCCCGCATCAGCGACCTTCGGATGGGTCAGCAGGACGCTCTCTAGCTCCGCGGGCGGGACCTGAAAACCTTTGTATTTGATAAGCTCTTTTTTGCGGTCCACAATCCAGAAGAATCCGTCCTTGTCTACGATGCCGATGTCACCTGTCTTAAACCATCGAGAGCCTGGGGTCGGATCAGAGGGAGGCGAGGATGAGTATGGGAAGAACGCGTTGGTATTTGCTGTGGGGTTATTTAGATATCCCTAAGATAAAAATGTAAGTGGGTTAGGAATGGTCAGAGGACGGAAGAGTGGACGCCTATATACCTTCATGATACTCCTCCCGCGAATCCATAGCTCGCCACGCTCGCCCTCTGGGGCATCTATCACCTCATCATCCGTTTGCGCATGCCCATCTTTATCATCGACAACCAATCTCGCCTCCAAGTTAGGCAATAGGAAGCCAATTGAGCCATACTTGCTTTCCTCGGTCATGTTTCCCCATTGTGGGGCAGGGAGGATTGGGAGGAGATGTGTAGTAGGAGACGTCTCGGTGAGACCATAACCTTGAACTATATGCAATGGGGGTTGATTCGTGGGACGGAGGCGAGACTTAACTGCCTTTACAAGCTCTCCGCCGAGTGGCGCTGCGCCCGAGAACATGATCCTGAGACTAGACATATCGTACTGCTCGACACAGTCATGACGGGCTATTACCACTAATACCGGTGGAACAATGAGGGTGATCGTCACTTTGTACCGCTGTATTGATTCGCAAAATGCCAACGGATCAAAGTGCGGCATCACGATTGTTGATACCCCACAGATGAAAGGAAACAGGAGGAGCTTGACGAGTCCGTAAATGTGATAGAATGGTAGAACGGCGAGCATTCGGTCGCCAGTTGGACTAAGGATGGGGAAGCCAGAATGAACCATGTCCAGGACAGTTGTCAAATTCTGATGTGTGGTTTCGACGCCTTTGGGTTTACCAGTGGTCCCAGAGCTATAGCAAAGAAAGACAGTCTCCTGTTCTGCATCGACACCCTGGAATTGCTCTTCCCGATCAAGCCTCCCCAATTTCAAAAGATCCTCGAATGCCGTCAACCCGAGTATATGCTTCTTCGCATCAGTCTTCTTCACTCCAGGAACCCAATTAAAGTCGTCTGGAAGCAGGATGATTCTGCGTTCTGCATCCTCTTTCAAACGGACGCCAACAGTCTCGGAAGTAAGCATGCGCTGCACTGTTTTGAGATTGGCGCGAGTGGTGCAGATTAAATAGGCATGTGAATCCTTGTACTGGTATGCTAGTTCGTCAGCAGTGTAGGCAGTGTTGGCAAATGTGCATCGTAGTCCAGCAGCGACGGCTGTAAAATTCGGATCGTTGATCAAAATCGAGAACCAGTCAATTGAGACAACATACCACCGAATACAACCACGGGCCAACAAATTGAATTTGGAGAGAACATCATGATGGTATCACCTCTCTTCGCGTGCTTCTCGTTACGAAGGGCACAAGCAAATGTTAAGGCAAGATCCTTGATGTGGCCACGATTGAGTGTGACGCCAGTCTGCGCATCGACGTAGGCAGGATATTCAGGAGGGTATACCGGCGGTTCAGGGAATTGATGCGTAAAAATTGACCGTTGAACAATAGTTTCGTCAGGGAAGGCAGACCTAAAGATTCTGGGAGCCATTGTTCGCGTCGTGGGGAGAAGGGGAAAATTTCGCACTTTGAGCTAATTTGGCAAGCAAGATAGTATGCTTTAAGCCCAATTTCAATCCCACGACTGTACATATTGCAAAGGAGGTGTAATTCCGAATTTGAGATTGGAGATTCTTACTAGCCTGAGTACTGGTCAGACTGGTCCCATGTTCATTTTGCATAGATATTCCGAAACCCGGTGCGGGGCAGCGCGCGCTCATGAGCGCGCCTTTTGAGGCCTTTTGTTACCTGTACGAAATCACATGCTTTGTGCTACTGTGTGACATAGAGTGATCACAGGTGGTCACAGTGTTCTGCCTTTTTGACTTTCGTTGTCAACGTCTTTCAACAATTCTACGACTTATACAGTTCAATTCGAGGTGACCTAAAAATTAGTCAGTATATGCTCTGCTCTACTTGGAATATCACGTTGATGATTGAACCGGTATCGACAACCTTTTTCTACAACAGAAAGCCGAAATTATCACACCAATTATAGGAAATGGCATCTCTATTGGAACGCATGAATGTCTCCAATTCTGGGAGTGGCCCTGTAAGGTCAACCAAAATGGGGAACACATCGAGGTCAAATGCACCTTATGTGCGTTGATTCATTCTCATTTTCGAGATTGATTCTCATCGAATCTACTTGCAGGCCCGTTCTGCTAGAGGCGACGTTGATTCTGCATGGTCTCATGATCTTTATGCCCAGCACAACTCTCTTTCTGCCCGCTTAAATCTCCCAGCTTCAAAGCCAACACTGCCACCCGACGCAACCCATGCATCTAAATCCTTAGCCCAGAAGGCCTTTCGAGACGCCTTATCTTTCTCTGCACCTTCCACATCTCGGGGTGCTCGTGGTGGCGAGGAATTAAACATCAAAGGTGCGGGGAGCTCGGGAAATGTGGTAGAAGTGTCTGGATTAGTAGATGGCACGACAGCGGAGGATGTCTCGGCAATTTTCAAGCGGTGTGGAGATATTCTACAGAGCAAGCTGATTTCAAGGCGCAACGAAGAAGTGCGTTGTCCACTTTCTATCACAACATGGTTACCGACTGAAAAATTCGACTGAAGGTGCGCATTCGGATCACCTTTAAACTTGCGGCATCGGCAGCGGAGGCAGTAAAAGTTTTCAATGGTGTGCCGGCCGACGGGAAGACACTATCTGTGGCTGTTGTTGGTGCAACTAGTGCGGGTACCTCGCTCCTTGGTCGGTTTGGCAAGGATGGGCTTGGCTTAGTGAGACAGGAAGGTAGTGTTGACGTTCTGATGGACTCAGATGATACGCTTTCAGGATCGTACGTTCCAAGTCCTCTTCAAGCTCGACGGGAGATCTGACCTTTCTTCATTCAGAAAAATGCGCTCAGACGCATTGACATCTGATCCAAGAGCACAAGTCTTGGTTGCACCCCCTGGAGCGGATCCGAAGGACTATATTCAGGCACCTGCCAGAGGAAGGGGCGGTAGAGGGCGAGGACGAGGTGGTCGAAGAGGTGGCGGTGGCGGAAGGGAGAGAGACAGGGATAGGATGGATATGAGTTGAAGTGAGAAAGCCTGCCTGCTTCTGTTGTTTTTTGTTCAATGTCCCTGACTTATGAGAATAGATATCGCATAGTTACAACAACAGCTCAATTCAGACTAGGAACGGAGATTCCATATGCAGCTTTCTCATTTTCTTCCGTCACAGTATCTGACTTTACGACATCGTGACCATACCTAGCTATCTTCCTCCTTTGAAAAATTTCTGGTGTTTTGTATATCTTGTGGTAGAGTCGACATACTTCAATTTGGGACCCAATTATCCAATGTCTTGGTCACTTGTTTACTGTTATCTGAACGATCGACACCTCGGGAAGGACTTCTTATCAATATATTGAAACTTGGACATCATCTATGCTTTTCAAGTTGTAGTTCTTCACCCCGCAGCCAAAGAAACCTTGGTTTCTTGTTCATGCGGATGGACGCTCCTGTTAGTGCACTTTTACGTTGATACCTCTACGCCTCTTTCCAGCCAGGCCCACAACTCCTGCAGTCAAATGCGCTGTTTGTGCGGTGCAGAAACTTCAAATGTTCATGCTGAAGATTGCGATGGCCAAGGAGAATCACTGATCGATTCGTACGTCGTTCATTCTGATGCTCTGATTCATCAGCGGGATCGTTGATATAACATGATTTACTTGCTATACTCGCATGACACCGAACTATTTCCCATGCAGCGTTCACGTCGATTGGCTTCAGTTTCCTCCTCGTCGCTCGAAACGCTGTCTTCTCTAGGCTATACTTCTACGCTAGAGTCTGTCGCGAGCACTTTTACAGGACCGGGCTCTCTTACAGGCAAAGCCCTCTTGAACTTTGGGAAATTTACGCTCAAAGGCTTCGAGCAACTCATTATTTCTCGACGACTTTTGGCTATTGGAGCACATTTCCCCCACCATAATGCAGATAGAATTGTAGGATTACCTGCAATGTATGCAGATCTTTTAGAGTTGTCGAGGTGAGTCTTCCAACATATTGGAGATTGCTAGTAGGGACTGAGCGTACATAGAATTCAGTTGTATCCTAATTCTACTCGGACCCGTGCTCTGCAGTTATTACTTGGACAAATTGCCTCTCGCTCTACAGCACACCTGATGAAAGCGTTGTTGATTTGGCCCGTAGTTGAGGTCAAGCTACTAATTTCAGAACTGCTTCAGTGCTTCGATCCTCTAAGGTTGTTTAGTCTTCATTACACGGCATCTACGCTGTAACCCCCGCTAATTCCTTGAATTTATACATAGCATTTTCAATCTCGTTGAGAACAATCTTCCACACGCCCTCGTCTCTTCTTATCAACAACACTTGTCGCAGTGGGAAGATCATTCGCTGGCTCCCATTGTTGATTTTCTTCAAGATCTTGCCTCTGCCAGCGAACAAGGATGGTCTATTATATGTGACTGTGGCTGCCTGGATTTTCTGCTTCATCTATACCTGTCCGATTTCAAAGACCTAGCAAGGTCTTTCAACAAATCTAGCGTCTCCGCTACCTGCACTTCCTTTCTGTTAGCAGCAATGGCGAATGAGTCTGCATACAGAGCGTTTCAGTCGCATGCCCTTTGTAGCTTGTGGGCTCTTTGGCCTATGCTTGCACTCAAAACACCTGACCAAACCCGATGCTCCCAGCGTCGTCAGGTATGGGCAACTATGGGAATGACCGAAATCCGATGGCGAATAAGCTCTATCTTTGATACTTTGGTGTTGGAATGGGATAGTTCGTCGCTCACAAAACTGCGCGTCACACTCAACGAGCCTTCCCTGTTTGACCTGCTTATTGATTTATTAGAGTTTTCTGGGTAGGTGGCCGTGTATTTTTTTCGTGGAAACACACACGGCTACTAATTTTCGTTGTAAAAGGTCACCTCAACTGGACGATGAGATATCCTTTCGAGCCCTCAGGTCGTTACATCGACTTTGGACCCGTATCCTTACAACAGAGGCTAATTGGGGACTGGAGAAGTACATTGAAGAAACTCCTCACGACTACGCTCGAGATATCTTCATTCGGTTCATTCGCCAACTTCATCTACTCTCGTAGGTTGCACTATATGCTAAAAGTCAATGACGATCATTAACAAACATTGACAGAGCTCGAGCTCCAGAGTCTGATGCATTTTTCGACCCTTGTCATGAAAGGTGCCAAGCAAAGGGTTGCCCACTTGAACTAGACGCTGTTATACACATCGTTCACCGCCTCTCGAGAGCTTCAAGAAAAAACCATATCCTTCGCCGGTGGCTTATTGAAGGCGATATCGTCAGACTCCTGGATTCGACATTTTCACGTTTGTCCGAACTCGGAGCGTTGAGCTTGGATGTCAATGTTACAGATGGCGGTAATTATTCTAGCGACAACAGTGTCAGTGGACCTCGTTATCGGACTCTCTTACTTTCGTTAGCTTGGCGACTTTTTAACGAAAAATCCCAAGGTGACGGGAATGGGTTTATACCTGAATACCAGTCCTCCGCGTCATGGTTCTTTTCCAAACAAAATCCACCTCCTGACTGGGACGATCTTAGTTTCCCAATGCAGCATCACGATAATTGGGCGGACGACCTAATGAGTGCTTCTGTATACCATCGAAAGGAGCATGAACACAAGGATTGCGTCTATTCATGGATTAAATAGTTCTTCGGTTCTGCATACATATTTCGAATGCAGGCGTACTTATGATTATCTTGTACACATATCCTTTGAATATGACATACAACGAAATTGCTTCCCAACGGTAATTTAGGTATACAACATTCATATGGTCTCATGGCGCTCTGGCGCTCTATACTAGATCCCACTCTTCCTCGTCATGTCTTTCTCCTTCATGATCATCTTCTCTAAAAGAACTCATCTCCACATTTTTCACACTTTTCACGATGTTCTTCGTTAATGACACCTCCGATGCCCGACGCCTAGCTTTTCCCTTTCTTCGAGGAAGAGTGGGAGATAAGGAGTCAAAATCAGACGTGGTATTCAAGTTGGAGGTGGAATGAGAGGAAGCTGTAATGGGAACAGAAACAGGATTGATTCCTTGAGCTTGCGCCAGTGTACTTTTGGGCGTCGGCCGACTCATAGCTTGTAGTAGTTGCCCAAACTCAAGTGTAAATGAGGGAGGAGTGGGCGGTGGAAGACGGTTAAGAGGTAACGTACACGGGTTTGGGATGAGGGAAGAGACTGTTTCGTGAGAGTATCTGGCATGGCGTTATGAGAAGATGTGGAATGATGTATTAACGGAATTCAGAACGTACCTACCCAAAATACCGCTTCCATTACTAAAGCCAAAACAAATGCCCCACAAATTGCCTAAAAGTTCTCCAGAGGCGACCTGATTTAGCGGAATGTTCACCCCGTGTTGCGTGTAAGCGAGATACGCTACGTTGTAGAGGAGCATGGCAATGCCTGTTGTGAACGATGAGGTGATAAGTTGGTTTTGCGTGATCGCGGGATCTATCCCAGACTGCGAGTCAAAAATCATAGAGTCAGCGGCCGATGCAGAAGGAGAACCGGTGTCTGAGCTCGAAGAAGAGGTCGACTCGGGTAATGCAATGGATGTAAACGGGGATGACGATGTCGGCGTAGGAGCTGAAGCCGGGGAAGACGCGGAAACATGTAATGGATGTTTTTGGTGCCACCTGGGGAGGGTGTAAACTGCAGACCAGTCAAGAAATATGAGAAATATTATACCTGGCCCAACCACCACTATCGCCTCCAATCCCTTTGACGGCACCGATATGAGGCACGCCAACACCTAACTTTCCTTTCGCCCATGTAACATAGAAGGGCAATTCCACACCGAGATAAAAAGCGAGTAAATTGACGAAATGGATTGTAGACGTCATTACAGCATTGAGGTGATCTGGTGGATACCTGCGCATGTCGCCGGGGACGGGTAAGATGAGATTGGAAATGATCCAGTGAGTATCGTCGTGAGATATGCCAAAGACCTCAACGAGTTCTTGTACGAGACCAGTACGGGCATGAGCAATTGAGGATGAGAGAGAAGCCAGAGAAGCATGAGCGGAAATTACTACGGATGATACTGATGCTGTAGGAGAGACCGAAATTGTTTTGGCTGCGGTCAATGTTTGTCTTCGTTCAGCTATTTTAGCACGCAGCATTTGTAGCCTTTCCCGTTCTGTGCAAAATATATGAGAAGACGAATGACATGTACAGTGTCAACTCACTTCGTTCATTGTCCTTCCTCAACGCAGTCAAGCCGTCCATCAACTCTAATACCCGTCGTTCTAGGGACGAGACGTTCGCCCGACGAATTCTCGCAGTCTCCATCCCAGTTGATCCAGATTTATCTGGGCCGGTAAGGGCAGAGGTTGCTTTAGCCACTGCAGCATTTCGTTCCAAGCTAAAATGACTTGTTTGTTGTCGATAGTCGCGCAAGCTGCTTGAATCGATCAGTCTCAATTTGAAGCAGATTTTGTGATACTTCCACTAACTAGCTCTTTACGCAGTCATCGCAAAAGAACGCTCGTTGCTGGAGTTGGCAATTTTGACATTCCATGCCAAAGTGCGAATGAACATGGACTTGAATGAGTCATTGTCCAGGTCCAGGTCCAGGTCGTGTGAAACTCAGGTGATTACAATTTGAATTACAATTTTAATTTAGACGACGGGTCGAATCGCGTCGAGCACGTCCATTCTTGTTCTTTCTGTTGCGTCTTCGCAAGAAAAGCGTTCTATCCACTTATGCAGGAAATGTAATGTTGGAAGAGAGTGGAATGATAGAATATCTGCTGGAGTTTACATGCGTTTGAATCATATTTTAGGTAGCTGTATGCGCGCTGTCATCATTCGTTGTTCTCTACAGCCTTTCTGCAATCCCACTGCGCCGAAAAAGAGCATCACAAAAAATTCCTTGATTTCTTAGAATGCGACTCACATGAACCATACATGTGTATTTAAAACCGTCCAATTTCTTTGAGTCTGCCTTCCCTTTTTTGTTGGTAGGACCACATCCTCTGGAGTCAACTTTACCTATTCCAATGTGACACCACGGTTCAATGATCTATATTGACGAATACATGTAGCATCGAAGTTGCAGAGAGACAAACATGAATACCTCAAAACCCAAATGCTGATATCGAGGCCTCGATTTATCAGAACTCGATTCAAGTACAACTGGGGGTACTATTCCAGACGGCGAACATTTCAAGGCGTAACGAAATCCCTCTCGGACCAGAGCAGACATTAATCCTTCGAAGGAAAATAGGCAATGTGAAGGGTTACTTCTTCGAAGGTAGGCTGTTTATTCACCTTGCCCTTCGTATGGCTTAGCAGTGAAGATACATTGGAGATACCACGCATCGTCGTAATTAAGCATTCGTGGCTTCAATTCCCTTCGAAAAGCAGCATGTGAAACTTTGGTGTACTCCCTTATACGCTGAGACCGAAGGAAGCAGGCCAAAGAGACAGGCAGATTCACAAATGACTCATTAGTATGGATTCTACCGCAGAAGAATAAAAACGCACACGAACCAATAAAGTTCGTAGTCCGTAGTTCCGCAACGTTATCAGTATACCCGCTCGTAGAGTTGCTATAATTTGGACATCCTCTTTCGGTCCGTACCAAGCCGCTGCGGCGGCTATATTATTTTTGTTCTCGACTTCATTCTTCTGTAAGCGTTCAGGAAGATTTTCCGCAACAATCAACCTTCCCCGAGAAAGTATGCATGCTTTGAAGACAGCGCGGTAGAATTGATACAGCTCGAAGCCAGCCTTAGAAGAGACAGAAGTCGGAATCTGTATAGATTTTGGGATATTTGGGATGAGATTATCACTTTATTTACGAACTGCGGGCTACTCACCTCCGTAACACCTGAAAACCAATTCATCACTATATCGTCCAGAAACGCTCCTGCTGCCCCCCAAGCAATATCGTCTAGTTCTTTTGAGTCGGAACGAGCTTCGCGAATGAGAAAAGTGTGTCCTCCACGACTGATTTCAAAAGGAGTGAATGAAGCATCAGAACTTTTCATGATACACCGATGAAATGACGAGGAGGCTGAAGAAGAATATGTTGACTCGATGCGGGTAGCTTGATTCGACTCTGGCCGTTATTATACTCCTCTTCTTGGTCATTTTTGTAGTGGTTTGCAACTGGTTTTACACATCCTTCAACGGTTTCATCGTGACCATCGGAAGTGCGGTAAATTCTCAGAAACACATGCTTCCGGTCATTCGAGCCCGGTTGTTCATGATCAACATTTAAGGTTTGAGTCAACCCCTCTTTCCGCAGTGACATTACAAAGGGTAAGAAAAATCAGTGAGCCCCAGCCCAGATTCTAGAACATCAACCAGAATGATAACTACATTACATACACTAATAAGATAAGAAAGAGTCAAGACGCGACGTCCTAGCAAGGATACAATACATACAATCATTCCACTCAAACAACGCTTGTGAGCACGGAAACACTCGTTGATGCCGAATCCTTTTCTCCTTGGCCATTGGCTTCGACCTCCTCTTGTGTTCGTGAAATTGGCCTGGTTTCGGTAACCGCAATGGTAAATGGGTTCATACCCTCAACCTCATCAATCGCTTGAGGTTGCTCTATTCGACTCCGCTCAATCCATGCCATTCTGGCCTGCGTCCGTCTGTGTAGGGAGGGGAGAATTGCCGCGTAATCGTCCTTTCTCCTCATGCCAAAGAGATAATCCTCCGTGTCCGAGACATAGAACAGACGATATGTCCGCACGCACACCTTGATCTCCAGAGCGTCACTCCCAACAATATTGGGCTCTAGTATATGTTCTGGCCCCGGTAGATTTCTGAACCAAGACAATGAGGGATGGGAACAGAGGAGCGTGTTGGAAAATGGTTCACCTTTTAAGAAAAGGGCTTTTGACTCTTTGGGGTGATATGCCCTCTGTTGATTCGCCCTAGGATTAGGAATAGAAAAACTGATCAGCTACGGCGAGTGGTTCAGATGCCATGCAACTAACCGCAACATATGAATCAATGTAAGTCTGCCAACGGCCAGTCAGTACCTCCGAGTCGTCATAACTTGAATCATCCTTTCCAATCAACTGTATTGTCAGGCATTTGTTCTCGGTAAGCTATGGTCACAAAATTCGAATGAGAACAAGAAGGTACCAGGAAATTGACAAACGTACCCAATCGATTCTGAACAAATTCTCATCTGGACCCAAAACTTTTTCAGCATTCCGTCTATTGTTGACCTGATCCTGGGAGGTAGGAGAAGTCATCGCTCTGTCTCGTTTCAAGATTTCGAGCAGGTCCTGAGAATTAGAATCTGCGAAGACCAATTGAACCTGAAAAACATATCAGCTCACAGATCATGTCGATCTAGTTATTTCAGTTCTGACTAACCTGTTTGATGATGGCTCCGATGAGCTTGTCGATTGTGAAGATCTTGTAAGCATCCTAGAGAGGGAAGCGATATTTACTATCGTTTTGAAATTGGAAAATTGAGGGTTAAAGCCTTTACCTTAACGCCGAACATAGAGCGCATTTGATCCTCGAATGCACTCTGTTCAATCTCATTGTCGAACAACCTCTCGCAATTCTGGAGCAGGATATCGTAGGATTGTGCGGCAGTAGGATCAAGACGTTCGCGCTCTATCTGGAAACTTTCCGACTCTTCGTTTGTCTGTCCTGCTGGTACAAACGACAAGGAGGGCACAACCTCGGTGTGGACGTCTATATCTCCAGGTTGTTCAGATACTATGGAATCTTCGTGCCCACGAAGGTTGGATATCATCGACGAAGTGGCATCATACGTAGATATTGGTTGGTAGTGAACAGGAGAATAGGAACCAGATGGAGATTGTCCGACTTCTTCATGTAACTGGGCACTGATGGATTTGAAGAGATATAGGCGAGTGTATAGAACCTATTTCAAGAGCTGAGATGGTGGAAAGAGGACAAATGGATAGCAATACGTACCCCAAGGAGTCTCAATAGTACATAAAACGTTGTGTTCGTGAAGAAAACCCCCCTCTTCCTGCTCGTTGTTGGAACTATCTTGGGTGTACCTTCAACAGTAGTATGAGGGGCTGGCGAAGCAAATCTTGAGACTGACGGAGAAGCCTGGGAGGCGACGCCTCCCCGAGTTTTCCTTCCTGATTTGGCTTGTTCACTTTTCAGAAGCTTCTTGCGCAGATCACCACCAGATACGCCGTTACCGCCACCGCCCTTTTTGCTTCTACCGCCCCCAGAACGTGAGCCTGTCGGGAGTGGCGCTTCGACATCTGGTAAGCCTAATCCCTCCAAATCCATTTCTCCATCTGCTCCGCCCAACTCCAGAACGACAGCGAAAGCGGCATTGAAGGCACCTGCATCGAGCATGAAAACCAATGGCACCAGACCGCGTAAAAATGCCTCTATCCTTCTTCGTTCGGTCCAATGGATCTGGCCTTGAGTCCGATCCAAGAAAGAGAGTACAAGTTTGAGTGAATCCTGAAGAACGTTTAGGTCCTCGAAGTCGATCTCTAGTTGATGGCGCGGACGGGTTCTCGAGAACAGCGGATCAACGAGAGATGCTCGAGAGGCCATCTGCTCCTCCCTTGCTGTTTCAATCTCACTGACAAAGGCCTTAGCTGTGAGCAACTTCTTGTCTGCAGCTTTAAAGTTGACAGTCTGATGATCCAGTGACTTGGCATAATTTCGGGCATCCACTTCTCGCCACACCTTGTTCCACTCCCTCTGCGCACGCTTCCACTCCTCCTCTTTTTGCTTCAGACGATTAATAACCACCGGAACAGCATGTGCCGGACTTTCTTGCATGCAAGCAAGCACCTCTGTGCCGACCTCGCGCCCGTATATCTTCCGCACGACGCGCTGATGTATTGCTTTTGCGGAGCCGCCAAGATTAGGTTTGAGCCTGAATCCACCTCGCTCTTCGGGTGACAGCTGGGAAATTTTATTATTGATAGGTTCAAGAATTGCAATGGTACGGGAGATGGCTTCGATATGGAAATCATACTCGTGTCTCTCCTCTTCCGACCGATGAAGAGCCTCTTCGTATACGTTTTTCCGTGATACAGCCCAGAAGAACGTTGGGTCATCGAAGGGATCCGGGTATGTGATGTTGCCAGAAGAGTTGTTGCTGGTCGAGGCAGAGCCGTAGGAAGATGAATTGAGAGCCCATGTAGGATGAGAGACCCATTCGTCGTTCAGCACGTCGCGGCACATGGAATCTCTGCCTGAGCATGTAACATTGATTTCCTATTGGTATGGAACCCTGAAGTGAGCATATCACACGAGTGAGAATTCAGACGACATACACTCTCAGGAAGCCTTCTATAACTTCCATACTGAGCACTCAAGTCTACCCTGCCTGGTATTGGTGTGGGTCTTTCGATGACCTCGTCAACCACAACAGGTCGGCTCCATCCATCTGCGTCTTCCCAGCCTTCAGACTCTTCTTTCCTACCATCCCACCCAAGAATCTCTTTCCACCCTCTCATCAGCTCTCCATCCCCAACCAGAAAGTTTCTTGATTCTTTTACTAGTCGAGCTGTGTCAATGTATCCCTGTGTAAAGAGATTGACAACCTTGAGGAATTCGTTATAGGTATCTCTGGAATCGAGTGCTCTTTTCACGCGGTCGAAAAATTGCGAAGGATCGATCGTAAGTTGAGATGAGGAATTAGGAAGTGAAGCGGATGTAGGGATCCGTGCAGATGATGGACCAGCGGCGAGAGCGGTTTGATTAGTAGGTACCGAGCTCAACGCAGAACGAGCGCTTTCAGTTTTAGCCTTCTTGCTCTAACCACAAGATTAGTGACATTGAATGCGTGGATATGTATGAATATGTATATACCTTGTTCGATGTGATGGGTTTGGCTGGGATTTTCTCCCGTTCCACTCTTATGGTTTCCCTTTCGCCAGCTTTCCTTTTTCTTTTTTGAGGCAGTACAGAAGCGCTCGCACTATCAGCGACATCGGCTTTGCGTCTACTTTTCGAATCGTGATGGTCTCTCTCACGGTGATGATGGTGATGTCTACCTTCTTCAGCCGCTGCATTATCGTCCAAGAGAGACTGGGATCCGTCTGGCATGAATATTCTGAAGTCAGACCTCAAATCGGGAGCATCTTTAAATAGCTGGCTAATTTGTTTCGACACTTCTTCCTGGAAAACGAAGAGAAAAAACATGTTAATGGGACACATTAAGAAAACGTGTACATGGGATCGAACCTCATTGATCGATTCAGGTGAATGATGATAACGGGACAAGATATCCAGGAATTGCCTGTAAGTCTCCGGATCGCAGCGTTGCTTGATTTTTTGAACGTAAGCCACGGCCGGTTCCATAGCTTGTGGTGCTTGTAACAGTGATATGTCCGGAGTGCCCCGGCGGCTAGGGGGAAGAATGCGCCGTTCACGATGTTCGGAATGCTTAGCTACAAGAGACAAGCGAACAAAGAGGTGAGTATGAATGCTAAAATATATTATATGATACGTACGAGGGTGATGTATTGGTGAATGTGGCTCTGGTTCATCAGACCAGTGAAACGGTTTACCTCCGCCGCTACCAGTCGTTTCCATCTTCGTCCCTCGTGGAGTTGTCACGGTTATATGATTTGCGTCAGAAGAGCATTCGATACGATAACCGACAGGAAGGAAGGTGTTGAATCCTTGAATGAGTGAGTGGTGCCCTTGGAATAATGCAGAGACCCGCTTTATGACTCCAGGGGTGTCGATCCTTAATTGGCAAGCTAAGCAGAACGCTCATCATTGACTTGAAACTGAAACTCACTGTTGACTTTTGAACTCCTTCATGATGTCCAGAAAATGATTGTAAACGTCTGGTCGAGTGGAGAACTTGTTCTTGACGGCATCGAGATAGCTTAAGGCATCTGTAACATTGAGAGGTCGGTCGACCTGCATGGCGTTATCCTCCTCGTGGTCTTTGACAGAAAGGACAACAGAGGACACAGAGACCACAGCAGGCTCATCGGCCATCTCCACCTCCTGACTATTTGTAGAAGATTTCGGCGCTTCCAAAGCTCCTTCAGCCGTTGTCACAGGAACTTTTTGTGGAAGTTCATCAGTCTGAATGCTTGGGCTTGGGACAGGCGGAGCCGGTTCGGATATTTTGGTATTTTCTGTATCGGGTTCAACGCCGGCTGAAGTAGGAGTTGCATTAATTTGTGTTAGAGGAGCATCATTAGCATTGTCCAAGATTTCAGCGTCATCCATAGGTATTTTGACTGCCGCTTAATGGAGGAAATCAAGTGAAAAGAAATGCTTGGTCTGTGCGCAAAGATACGAAATTAAACGACCGGTCCGAAGATGATTGGCGCCCAAGTTTTTTTGCTTCCGTAAGCATCCTCGGACCTCGATTCCCAAAATGGCATTTTTCTTTTTGTCTCCGGACCTCCGCCATCGCGGCAGAACTTTCTCTCAACCTCATGACCTTCTAAAAAAGCTCAAGCCAACACGTTGAGACCCCGTTGTCTTGCTTCGTGATTCTTCATTCTTCGATTCCCACTCAGCTTAGTGTAGCTATGTTGGATTGACTCACTAATGCACTGCGCACGTCTATCGATATCAAATCCAATCACTAGTACATAAATCTTACACAATGAGGTCAAGAACCTTGTCCTAGATAAGCTGTATCCCTGTTAGATCAATCCTCATCGCTTCCCCCAAACTACAGTGGATTCCCTCTGTATGAAGATTGTGAAAAATCAGAAAAATCAACGCGAAATGACTGGACGAAACACTTCTCGAAATCCTCCTTCATTGAAGATTGATCCCACAACTCCCCCAGCGTCAAATCCTCCCCCTCCCAAAAACAGCTCGGTAACTGGCACAACGCCTAGCTCCACTGGGGCTTCCGCGTCTTCTACGTCGTCGTTTCCAATGACAAGTCTTGATACAACAACGTCGACCCAAACTTCTCTCCCGTCGGGCGCCACACAACGATCGCCTGGTGCCAAACCAGAAGGTATTTTCACCCGTCTCCAGCAGCCAGACACCACTGTCTCTTCCGAATCACAAGCCTTCACCCAGCTACTCAGTCGAATGGGGCAAGTGATTGGAGCTCTTCATACTACATGCGATCTTTTAGAGAAGTCCACGAAATTCGCTGTTGCAGCAGGACCAGCTATCAAGGCCGCTGAAGAGGCAAGCGTCTCACCTATCCACTTACCTTTCTGACATTTCTCTCAGTTAAAGAAACTTCGACATGATCTGCAAGAACAGAAGGCACAATACAAAGCTCAATTCCAGCTTTTGGAAGGAAGGCTATCCGGCCAGCTGGAGGACGCCATCAAGGGAGTTCTGCGGGATCAGGCCCTTTCGTTGGTGAAGAAACAAGTACGGGAGGAAATTTCCAACTCTGTCTCTGAGGAGGTGATCATGGCTTTTGAGATCCAATCGTAATACATCTGACTTTGATCCTCTAGTTGCGCCTCCAGATTCCTTCCCAACTGCTTACTCAAAATGAGATGCATACATCACAAATGCTTGAAATAAACACCAGCGTTTACAACTCGTAAGCACCAGCCCTCTTTTCCCCCGACATTCATTGCTTACTTCGCCTTTGATTCGCAGAGAATCTCGTGCCCGAAATACTTCCATACGTGGTGCGACCGATTCTCTCCACCAACTGTGGTTACCGTCCGACAGCAAACCACACCCTCGATTTCCACCCACCGTTCGGGCTCTTGCCGATAAATCAAATGACGAGATCGAGACCCTCCTGCAAGCATATAACATTGCGATGCCTTCTCTTCGTAGCCAATCAACGGATAAAAAGCCTGTCATTTTTACTCGTGAAGAGAAGATCAATTACTTCTTGAATTACATCGGGGTACTGTATACCTCCCAATGGTACTATGTTCCGTTTGTTGACGGTTTTTTCTTAATAGGTCACCCTTCGGGTAGTTCCAAAACCACCGACTACGACCAGTAGTAAGGAGGGCAAGAAATTGTCATCTACGTTGGTGATTAGTGCGTCTCAGTAGAGTACCATTATGCTTTGAGCTAAATGTGTAACATATAATGTTTCTTGGTGCTTTTGATTGATGGGGACTGCGTGTATATTCGTTATACCATTATGCATCTATTGTACTTTCTTAAAAATTTGTATCATATGTATAATCGGCTTCTGTAAATGCATTCTTGACACTGAGCTAGTTTATTAGAACAGTTTGGGCAGACAGAATCATGATAATTTGAAGAAATAAATAGAGGAATGAATATGTACAAGTCGTAGATCGTATATGGACCAGGTAAAGAGAGCTACATATGAAAGTAGTATCTTCGAACAGAGCGGGGGAAAGGTCATGCATGCGAGAATCTTAATCAAACCAAATGAATCAAACCTTTTCCTATATCCGAGCTCTGCGACTCCATCAAAGTCCAATCCAACCAATGATGGGAAAAAGCGGAAGAGAACGAAGAGCAGGCACTACTGCGATTTCTTGGTCTCAGCGGTCAGTGTGATCACCGTGATTCAAGCCTTTGTCACCGCTCCAAATCATCAAATTCTTCGGTTTTGTACCCAAGTTTGCGTCAGTCCCCTCCAAAGCTGTTGGAGTTTCTCTCATACATCCACCGGGGAGGAGAAAACGGAATTTGTCTGGGTTGAGGAGTACAAACTGAGGGAGTCCGATACCGGATGTCATTGGTGTAAGGGACATCTGGGAGAGGAGATCGGTGTACTGATGTCACAAGTGAAAGAGTGAGGGGAATGAGTCGTCGAGCAAAAAAAGCACACGCACACTATAAGCTTCAGGTAGCATCCCAAATAGATCCTTGCCTCGACATATGGTCTGCTGTATTCTTTCTACTTCCAGATACTCTGTGCGCCCACCAAGACGATCAGAATGCGAGTAGCCTCTCATTTTCTGAACGAACTCTGATAGATCGCGGAAACAGAACGAGCAATGCCAACCAGAGTCAGCAAGGACGTTTTCCGATGACTTGGAGTGTCGGTAATAAGACTTGGGACTCCATACTTGTAAAGACGCTCGCCATGAATTGAGACCTAATAACCATTCGAAACTAAAGAACAAATTTGATTCCAATCATTCGAAAGATGACATTCAAACGCACCTGTACAAGTAATTGCGCATCTGAAGGTGTATAGACTCGCCGAAATCGCATCCTTTCAGGAGCATCACGGAATGAGCGAAGGGTATTTCGTCGAGGTCCGACATCATAACAAGAGTTTGGGTATCAGGAGGGAACTCGGTAATGTGTGATCGCAGAAAAGTATTCATTGCGACGCGAGTGTCTCGTTCAACATCCCAGGCTTTAGTTTCGTCATGCTCCGATGGACCGGGGAGGCTAGATAGCGCCTTGTATGTGAACATGTACGTGAAGAAGGCCGAGCATCACTCACAAGCGGTACGATATCTTCTTCGCAAACTTTTCAAACCTCTGTCTGTTGTTCTGAAAATAGGTTTCTTTGGGTAGACCAGTGAACGTCGCATTACTCTCGATTATGAAGAAGCGGTCGACGACTGGATCCAGTTCATTCAACCTGATTTCCAGCAGATCCAGCTCACTGCTCATGAGTATCGCATCGAGAACTTTTGTGTTCTTTATATTGTCCCTGAGTTTCCAGTTATGCAGCTTGCACATATTCTCGTCCGCAACCATCCCGTCTGCAAAGTAATGGGGGATGATATTCGAAGGGCCATCATCTTTATCCCAAAGAGGTCGGGTGGCATATGACAGGGTGTTCTTGAGCTGATAGTGGTTCTGGGAGATGTAGTAAAAGGTGAAAGTGGTAAAGACTAGTACAGGAACGAGGATAGTCTTGTAACGTCGAGACATAGTTTGGAGAATGAAAGCAGGCTCGTGTGGGATACGCGCTGGATACGTGTCCCCGCAGTAATTCAGTGGGAAATGAGAATCAGAAGTAAAATGTCCTCTACGGAATTGGTCACCGACTCGCGGTACAGAAGAAAGCAGAAATAGCACCGGCCCGCGCATTACCGACTATATAAGACCTAACCTTGATCGTGGCGCACTTCCACCCCTGATGCCCATTCGCGAAGTTCAGCTTCCTCTGAAATCCTTGGAGCAATGTGCGGTCTGCCGCAAGAAATCATCAGAACTCAAGCTATGCTCATTCTGCGGAGAAGTAAGGACATACCTGAGATACTCTCTTCAGACGTTTGATCTCAAAGCATAGGTAACATATTGTTCAACGGAATGTCAGACAGGAGACTGGGTGAAGCACAAAAGAATATGCGGTAAATGATTACTTTTCTCTATCCTCCTATGTTATTCATTGGGATATTTAGGCAAGGAACAGACTGACAGGATCTCACTGGATCAATTCCATCCCATTCTAGCAGTGCTAGCTGAATCCAATCGGCTTTTACCTGCTAGACCCATGCATCCCGCTATCACTCGCCAAATCATAAATTCACCCAATCCATACGTTCCAGAAATGACCTTTCCGGATGGAACCAGCGCGAAGCTTGTTAAATTGGGTTAGTGGTGCCCTGGTTTTCTTATGACAGACCATAACGTATTCCATCTCGACTAGGCAAAGAAATAGGACTAACTGTACACCCTGTGTTGAACACTGAATGGTGGCCCACTGCTTTGTCTGATCAAGTTCGTGGCAAGCTTGTGCGCCGTTTCTTGCGCGAAGGACATACTCTTCCTCTCATTTCCGCTGTCCTCGTCGCCCTCTTGAGCGAAATGTACACTTCTCCCGACGGAAACTCGTCCCTGAGACGAACCAGGCTCAACTACAAAAGTTCCCCTATTGCGGATTTCGGTATCGCGAAAGGCAGAGCGACTGTCACACCTCAGGACATGTTCGCGTTCTGGGACACCCTTACGGATCGATTTTGGCTCGGTCAGGATCCAAACGATCATTATTGGATATACTTCACGACTTTAAAGGGCGAAGAGCTCGTCTTGGACTTCGGGATGTTCACATTTAATAACTGCACAATAATCTCTGCAGAACCGTACATCCATCCAAATGCAAATATGGTACCGGCACCACCTTCCCCTTGCTATTTCCGGAATCGCTCGATGGCGCGAAACGCACCTACCCTCCACACTGAGACTGGTCGTGTGTCTGTGTTGCGTAACAAAAATTTGCATCGCTTTGTCGAGCAGGAGTTGATTGTTGAATGTCCCCACGACTGCAGCATCCTGTTTGACTTTATGGAATCCTTCTCCTCTCGCCCTTTGACAGTGGAGGAGAAGAAACTGACCGAAGCTTGGATTTTTTGGAACACAAAATGGCTCAAGTGTATACTTAGCACACGACACTGGGTGAATTGGCCAGCTGAGCCGGCATTGGCAATTGAGCAGGATCCCGGAGAGATGGCTGCTCTGGATAAATGGACCCCACCCAAGGATATGAAGAAAAAGAGAAAATCCAAGAAACGTGAATACAACAAAGAGACGATCGGAAAAGTTTTTAATCGATGGGAAAACAGGGTGTGAGTCTTTTCCATATAGTTCCCAGGTTTCTCTGCATTTTGTACCATATTCCGTTGTAATTACTGAAGTGTACTGTTCAAGAGATTTTACCTGTATTTGGTGTATTAGTTTGCCTTTGTAGTAAAATGAAAGCGATTGTGTTTTGCATCTGTGGGGTATCACTTTTTCGAATGAATATCATCCATGGTCTGAATTTATTTGAAATCATGAGCAAAGAGCTTCGCAAGCATAAGGAGGAAATGAAGGAGTACGTATGGTATCAGAGAAGATATAACCTGTCCATGGTCGAAGTGGCTGAAGGAACCACTGGTCGCAACGACATTGATTTCACTTTCACTTATGTGTCACCCGAGTGCCTAGCTCAGCATATAGAATTTATTTTGTTTGTGAGGTTGATTTGGAGCGAAAACGTCATATTCTAAGATTTATCGAGCTCGGCCACCTATTAACACCGCCTCATTCAGATGCAGCTTTCGCTCATGTCGCTGTGAGATAGGAAACAACTATCAATATCGAGAATAAATTACTCGAAGTCACACATACTTTTGTGGTTTTCTGAAGGATCATGAACGTTCATCATAGCCTGTATCACTGATTCCGCGAATATCCACGCCTATATTGACTACTTCGTGCTGTTGAGATGTGCTGTTGCCCTTGTTTTGGTCTTTGGCTTCGGCTTTGGTGCTTTTGCTGGCCTTTGAAGCACCTGATCCACCTTTCGCTACTTTCGCAGCATCACTACCGGCCTCACCAGCACCCGTTATGGCGTCGATAATCCCAGTTCTGCGTATCCAAATAAGAACTCAGTGTATGCATACGATTGAACGAATAAACCTTACATCTGTCTTGTATCGAGGGTCGACTCGTGAGTAGACAAAGTGCTGCGCACATTCATCGATTTGTCACGTTCACTTCGCCTGATTCCATGCGGGGCCGCATATGCAGATCCTACAGAAAGACGAAGAGCGAGGACAGCAAGAAGCGCAAGTTTTATGGAAGTGGAAAGCATGATTATTGGTTGAATGGAGGAACGGGATAAGGTTTGGGGTGAGCGCGATTGTGTCGAATATGATTGGAGAGTCCAGCTCTTGGAGAAAAATGCAAAGCATCGGTGAAGGTTTTATAGTTTCTGAGCTTTTTATTTCCTTCCCGGTTTTGAACAACCTGGTATGTCGTTTCGAAACTTTCGATACCTGTCGGGAAACGAATATACTTCCTCACCGCCCCCTCGAATTCAAATTCTCGATGTTGAGTCTTTAGAAATACTGAAACTGTGGCCAAAGGTGATTCTATACATCACGTCATAAGAATGTAGTGCGATCCAACCTAGTTGTCCATTGCCTACATACATAGTGGCGCTGGTGCCAGTGATGAAGCAATCTATCCATTTGCGATCCATTCTGTAGGACGTTGTGTAATGTTTCATCCCTTCCGCTATAAATTAACGCAGACTACGAACTCAGGTGTAAGAGTCAATTCTGAGGATAGCTTGCGCTTGAACCGTAGAGCGTCTATATGGAAAGTGCACTATCATGAGGACCACCCCCTGAAGGTCGACAATCGGAATCAGCGCTGACTGTAACAACCTGACAGCGGTTGCTACACGCAGAGCCTCCAGCGACCCACGACACTGAAACTTCGAAGGGGAGGCGGGGTCTTTGCATAGTTCATCTAGACAGACAGCTCAATCGACAAGAAAATTTGGAAAACCCGCTCATACCTGAGTATCTTATTATAGTACTCACTATGCGTGGATATTTTCAATCGGCATCTACATCCTTCTCAAAACCGCGACCACCTTTTCGAAAGATTTGTTCCAGGCTAACGGATTATGCCTCCAAGGCCTTAACTTGATGACTTGAACATATAGGATCCAGCTAAAGAATTTCCGCGGTAGTCGTCACAACCAAGGAGACAATAAAGTTCATCTTGACCGTAGCGTTAGGGGTTGCTGTTCCTTTTAGTGACTCGAAACTTTATATGTAGTTCCAAGTTTTCAGGTCCACGAGGTGAGCACTCTTGGGCAGTAGACATTTGAAGCCTGGAGTCTCTTTCGTGAGGCGCGGTTTTTGAAAAGAAAGCCAAAAAGAGTAAGAAAGCGATACTAAGTTGAACGATGAGTATCGATCAGATACTATACAAATCTCTATCCCAGCTCGACGTGCATAACAGTGAACGCGGCATCCGGTTGACCTCCGGCCCTGGTCCGCACGTGGCATATTTGAGCTCCTTCGCAGTACTAGGGGAATCCAGAGTCCGGACTTCGAACAATCTGGCTGCTGGCAGTTCTTTCTCATCCTCTCACCTTGTCCCAGCCCCTGGCAACATGATTTCCAGATTCGCGCGAACTTTTGTTATCCTCGTCATTGTCCTTGTAAGATACCATACAATCTTCATCCTGTGTGACTGAAGCGAATTCTCCCAGTTTGCCCTGGCAATGTTGGGCTTTTTTCATGCGCCTACGCGATCTTATGTGGATCCTTGGACCGACCAGCTCTTCGGCGAAGTAAAGCCAGGAACAGATTCTTCCAATGTGTCCCAAGGCCTGAAGACTGCCCTGAACATTCCAAATAGCGCAATCGAAGGAGGGGTGATTATGGAAAAGTTGGGAAATGAAACAGCCAAGTACGTTTAATTCTTGTTACTACATTGCAATGGTCGGAAACTTCATACTCATGAATAACTAAGGGCTGCACTCGGTCGGGCGACATGGAAACTCTTGCACGTCCAACCTTCGTATGCCTATTGGTCACCTTTCTAATCATAAATTTCAATAAAGGCATACCATGACCTTGCGTTATCCAGAGGTATTTCTCTGCCTTCCGTTGTCCTTGATCTTTACTGGAAGACATTCAGGCCCCCACGAACGATGAGCGGGACGCGTTAAACTCCTACTTCCACTTACTTTCTCGATTGTACCCCTGCGGCGAATGTGCAACAGAATTCCAAGCCCTTCTCAAGAAGTTTCCGCCTCAGGTGCGTCCATCGTCCTACTCTCAAGAGCTGGTTGAGATTCATGCTATCTGATTTGATTAGACATCCTCTCGTCGAGCCGCTTCACTATGGTATGTCATCCATGTGCAACGAATTTCCCAACTAACTTCGCAATTTTCAATCATAGGTTATGTGCTGTCCATAATGAAGTAAATCACCGGCTTCATAAGCCTGAGTTTGACTGCGCGCATCTAGACGACGAGTACGATTGTGGATGCGGTGATGCGCCAATTAATGGTGTCGCAACTAACGAAGTCGACCCCATGGACCTTGAGGCTGATCCCAGTAAGGATGAAGTGACGGGTGCCAATTTGATCAAGGGTGGGCGTTGACCAACTATGAATTTACTACGGTGATTCTCGTTTTTGTCCATATTTATCATGTATCATAAGTAATGTACGCAGTGGTCTCTCACTAATGAGTAACCCTTAATAACCACTTAATTTATCCTGAGTCATGAGGAGACCCCGCCGAGAAAACGAAGTGAGGTTGGTAACGGACGTTTGACATGATATTTCTATTACCACCAGGTCGCTTTTGCTGTCGGACCGCCATCTGCGTAACCAGAACGATATGGTCATGATCATGAGGAAGCTGGCTTCCAGACTATCTTATCTTCAATCTTTCCCAGCAAAACCGTTTCGTTCTCGCACAAACTCAATCCCTCTTGGCCCTTCGTTAAAGAGTAATACCACGTTCAGAACCCTACGTGGAGGTCGCTTCTTCACCACAGGTCTAAGAACAAACGAATCGTTGTCATCGCACTCCGCAATGGACCTCGAGACCTATCACAATAAAGGTTAGAGTCAGGAAAATCAGTCGTTAGCTATCGTTAGTACGTTAACCGCTGAGTACCCGAATACAGATCAAATCAAAGTTGTTGAGCGTTTCTTCGATCTACCTTTGGATTATAATACCCCGAATGGAGAGAAGATTCGTGTGTTTGCTAGAAATCTGATTCCAAAAAACAAAGCCAAAATAGAGAAGGAGGAAAAAGATCTGCCATATTGTGCGCAACGTGTCGCTTCTTGAATTAGTTGGGGGTTCATTCTTTTTCTCTCACCTCAAGTGGTTTACCTACAAGGTTTATCAACTCACCATTGTCTAAGGCGGGTTTCTTTGTGCTCACACAGTCTATCACATTCCAGGCGGGCCTGGATTCGAAGTCGGTCTCATGGGGAGCTCAGGGTTTGCGGGTGAGGTTTGTCCGCTTAGTCTGTATCTGCTCGAAAACTACTCAATGAATGGCTTCTAGATTCACGCAGAGGGATATCAGGTACGTGTTACTCCATCTCGTCCGACGTTTTCAATAGTCGAAGATTTCCTGCAGACACTCTGGCTGGACCCTCGCGGAACCGGATTGAGCACGCCAATATCAGCAGATACCCTACCTGCTCACCTCAAATCTGACCAAGATATTGCAGACTATTTGAAGCATTTCCGAGCTGATAGTATCGGTCCGCAAAAATGCTCTTCTCGATCATCCTAGTCTTTCTGATATCTCTATCATAGTTAAAGATTGTGAATCCATTCGCGAAATTCTCATAGGAAACAAGCCCGAGGAGGAAGACAGGAAATGGACTATCATGGGACAGAGTTTTGGTGGATTCTGTGCCATCACGTACCTGTCTTTCTATAGTAAAGGTCTGAAAGAGGTTTTCATTACCGGAGGTCTGGCTCCACTTATCGACCATCCGGATCCGAACTATGAGTGGACTGTCCGTGAGTTGACCATTGAAGACGCGGATATGCTCAGAACCCATGCTTGATTTTGCAGGAAAGGTCATCAGTCGGAACAAGATCTACTATGAAAAATATCCTCAAGATATCAGTCGAGTATGTGAATTATGCGACAATTTCTTATGTGTCATTCTTTCATGCATTCATATCCTTACTGGCAGGTCAGGGATATCGCCAATTATCTCGAAGAGAACAAAGTTGTCCTGCCTAGTAGCGGGAATCTAACAGTGCGTCGCTTTCAACAGCTTGGAATAGACTTTGGAATGTCAGGTGGGAACTCAGTCATTGCCGCTGTGCTAACCCTTCTGAATCATCCCGTTTTTAGGTGGCATCGACCGAGTGCATCGTGAGTATTCGTATCTTTTTTTTTCTGAATTCATCCTCATTCTCTTTTTCTACAAGAAACCGTATTCCGAGCAGCGAATGACCTAGAGCTTTTCGGAAAGTTTTCGTACAAGACATTGCAAAACATCGAACACAACCAGTCATTTGATGGAAATCCTATATACGCCATCCTGCATGAGCCTATCTATTGTCAAGGGCGAGTAGCGTCTTTTCATGTGCGTGTATGTCTGATAAGTATTGGGCATCTTATAGCAAAGCGTCCCGATGGTCTGCGGACCGCATTGTGCAAAAAAATCCTCAATTCTCATGGGCGCATGTCAAAAAACTTTCTGCGAATGAACCTATTTATTTCACCGGAGAAATGGTAAGTGAAGTGTCTGTTCACCCTTTGAAGTTTCGAAGACCACCAATGTCGTAGATTTTCCCGCAAATGTTCGATGACTACGCCAACTTACGCCCTCTGAAAGGCGCTGCTGAACTTCTAGCTCAGGATGCGTCTTGGGGACCTCTATATGACTTACAGCAACTAGCAATGAATGAAGTTAAGGTTTCTGCCGCTACGTGAGTACCAGTGTCACATCCCGTGGTTCTGCAACAATTGAACTTTAGATTCACTGTGTCAGATATTTCGAAGATATGTGAGTAATGTCGATCCATTGGAAGGTTTCACTGGAAGATAACAAATTGAAAATCAGGTATGTTCCATTCGAGCTTTCGCAAGAAACTGCAGGCAAGATCCACAACACGGAGCAATATATCACAAATCAGTTGTTCCATAGTGGAATTCGGGAAGATCCCAAAGATGTGATAAAACGACTTTTCCAGTTATCGAGACGGGAATTTGCGTGAGGTGGCTCTGGGTTGCGTTACACACCTGGATGCGCTCATGTTGAAAGATGCTTCGCTACAGAAGAGAGCGAAACCAAGGAAACATCGGATTGCTAGTACGCAAAGATCGATTTACTACCTTGTTTTTCCGAAGTTTCTTTGATCGGGATCTTGATATAAATCGAAGGTAGCTGCTATATGTTTGGTGATGTATGTTTAGATGTGTGCAGGTTGTAGAGAAACTTCGTGGATGATCAAGAGTTGGAAGTGAGTACTGGGCCTCATGAACTTTGGTCTACCCAGTACAGCGGAGTTGTAAAGAGTTCTGATTGAAATATATAAAGTGGCTGTGCCCTACGTGGGACTGATCAGAAAAGGGTTGAATGTTTTCTGCTTTACCGAATGCCCGATGTCGCTTGTCTGTTGGAAGACCTTGTTGGCCTACAAACAACATGCAAATCCTTTAGACGGTCACAATTTTCTGCATATCCTTATCCTCTCTTTTTTTTTCCCTGTTTTTTCTCTCACATCATCCGGTCCAAACCTTCTTTGACTTAAAGGATGGACCCTCCAGATTCCCTCGAGAAAGTATGTGTCTTTGTATACTATATAGCTGTTGCACTCACTCTGGGCATTTGACACGTAGATCTTCCAACGTGTAGAGGAGGAAAGCCAAAGGAGAGCTGAGGTTGAGAATGGCGTGCTGGCAGTCCCAGAGGACAAAAATTTAGCGGAAGAAATAGCCAAACCTCTGCCCATAGACGTGCAAAGACTTTCCTCGCTGAAGTCACGACGGCGCGGAAGCGTGTCTATCACGCGCTTTGGTCAGGTAAGCTTATTTATTTATCTTGCTCTCTACTGCAATTCTCACAACCCAACCAGTTGGCAGATGACACCTCTCCAAAAGAACCTCCCGCGAATTCTCCTCCTACCACCCCTACGACCATCATAACCGCGTTGGCTGCGCAGTCTCCTTTTTACCAATCTCAACTCTTGGTGAGTTCTTGTTACCGTACATTCATCACGTAAATAATGCTTGTTTAACGATGTTCACAGAACAATAGCCATGAGTCTATAGGCTCGCATGCTTCTGACAACGATGGCTTCCATGCGGAGGATGACAATCACGTCACCCAGGTGCACAGAATCGCTGCTCGCCAGACTCTGTCCCGTGCAGTTGGATCTTTTCTCCCTCGTCGCTTGTCGCGCGCGCGGTCTCGCCCTGTGATCGAGGACAGTGATGGGACCTTGGTTATTGGAGTATCTGTGCAAGCTGCGACTGCGACCGTAGAAGAATCCTCTCCAGCTGAATCACATCTTCCGTCTACAACGGTCACGGTCGGCGCCTCTCTTGCCCCCAAGCTCCACTCCAAAGAATCCATGTCCAGCCTCAAAAGCACATCGTCCAACAGTAACTGGGCCTCCAACAATACCTGGGTTTCCAAAGCCAAGGATTTCACAAAGAAGTTACGTCGAAAAAGTGGGCAGCCTCTTACGCAATCAACCACTTGAGATTCACAACTCCAGGCTTATAACCGCTTGCATTTCGATCTTCTTGTACATTCTCTTCGTGTTTCTCTTCGCTTTGCTCTTTCCCTGCTCGCTCGCCTGAGTCGTCGTTGCTTTGGGTTCTCGTCGTAAATCTACACATTGCTGCTATTCATTCCTCTTGCCATCCACTACGCATACAGAATACATTACTACATTCATTGGAAATCATCACAATATCGCACCAGCAAGTTAATCGTGATCTTGAAGTTTGAGTTTCAGTGATAGTTCGTTCTGCGGCAACAAATACCGAGATGATTGGGTGGAGAATCGATGGTCTCTACTTTCGGTATCAACACCGTGGACAACTGCATTGAAGTACGAAAATGAACTTGTACAAATTCTTTCTTATTTACAAGGCAAGTCATCCTTGTTTCTTCTTCCATCAATGATTTACGTTTCTCGGCTTCTCCAAGCAGTCTTCATCATTTGAGAGTACATAAAATAATCTCCTCTCTGTCTCTAGAACTGAGCCGGTTGTCCATTAGTCTACCGAATCGGGTAAGCTTCATTTCTGCTTCCACATTCATTACCTCTTCTCTTTGTGCTTCTTCGCCGCACATTTACATTAAGGGTTCCATTTCATCTTGCTCGAGTGCGTTTCAAGACATGCACAACCTAAGCCTCAAGCTCAGATACTTATAGGCATAAGTAGCTTGTCCTGATCTTCACCCCTCTTTATCTGCGTCCTCGTTTATCGATACCTTCATTGGCCCTGATTGCAGGCTGAGAGGGGACCAAAATCCGCGTAATATTCCTAGTTCACTGGTTTCTCTTTCAGGCAGTGTGGTGGCTATGGCCCATTCTGTTCGTATTCTTGTTCACGCTGATTTGCATCCTTTCCAGAGCTCATCCATGAACTACCAGATAAACTACGCACACCGATCTCTCAATTGCCACTGTAAGCACGAGTACGATGATATGATATCTAGAGATTCGTGTAATCGACATTCGGACACGTTGACATCTCTTGGGTACGAGCCGGATCGTATTCAGCCGTCCACTCACCCGTACTCCTACAACATATGTACACCTCATGTTCATCGCACGAGCACGGATCGGAATTCAGGAATGTCCCACTCAGGATACCGTCCGCGACAGAGTATCCCGAGCGATGTCTGTAACATATCATCATGCTTGAATGACGAAAAAGGAGCCGAGGTTCATCTGGGACAAGATGACCCACGCCAAAAAGAAAGCTCGAGGACAGGCAGCGAGGTTCATGCAGAGCACTCGAATCTTAGCAAAGTGCATGCGATAGATCCAGCGTGTCTGCGCCCAATCGTCAGATTTGACTATGCGTGTCTTGAAGACCTCGATGAAGAGCTTATCCTTCGACCAAGGAGTGCGTTCGCGGAAATGTGCTGGTCGACTGCAGTACAAAACATACCTCGGACGACCAACCAGAGACAATCTTTAGCGCAGAGTCTCCCGTTCACTTCTAAATGTCGCGAACCGTGCTCCGCGCTAGGCCGGCGCTCACCTTCGCACTCTTCACGCTCCTCCCTGAATTTTAAGGTATCAGAAGGTTTCTTCGCCGCAGACGAAGGCGGTCAGTCGGAATGCCACTCTAGCTCAGAGTCGGACCGTTCACCTTCCAACACCTGGTATGGTTCTATTGAAGAATCTTCTGTGATGGTGGTCACCGGGCGTTTGAATGTTTTAGAGAATCATGATGGTGTAAAGTTGGTTGAAAAGAAATCTAGTCCTGGGACTGTTGTCGTACCTTCGGACTCAATCGTGAGTGAAGATTGATTTTTCTCTTCAATCCCTTTCGCTTCTTGATTGATGCACTCCTATACAATATGTCCATACAAACACCGTTCATCCCTCTTTTCCTTCCCGTTTTATTGTTTGCACCTGAACTTGTTGCGTCCCACTCATCCCAGAATTTCACTCACTCCAGATTCATGTCACTTCCACGTACTATCACGAACACGATAATGCAGGCGCCAATGATCGGCTTGACATTCCTCGCCATTGCGGTGATCACAGCGACAATGAAAACTCCCGAATGGAGTTTCATGACGAAGAAGAATCCAACGCTGACGTGGGACCATGCATCTCTATCCAGGACGATGATGACGTCCTTCTCTCACAGCCTCACTTTCTCCCAGCTCTAATTACTCATTCCGTTCCCCAAACAGATGCACTTCTGTATTCGCATCTATATTCATATGGAGTAGCAAATCCTCAGGAATCAGTCGGCTTTTTCCCTATTCCGGTCGCTGGATCTAGGACCACCGTCAACTGGGAAGGACGTTGTGGAATAAAACTTTCTTCAAAGAGCCGGAGCTTTGGAAGTAATATCTCGAAGTTCTGTCAGGCTGTTCTCCCTCTATCGAAGCGGGTGGTCAAACGGTAGTCAAGTACCGGAATTGTACTCGAGAAGTGTAGAGAAAGCGAAGCGCGCTGGTCGGGCCGTATGCTTGGACTGAAGTTCAATGAATCATCCAATCGAGTCATTGACAAGACCAATGAAGGAATGGAGCTTTTGACCATTCATATTCCGACTGCAGTCCGTTGAAAAGACTTTTCTCTTTCCTGCTTGTTACTGGAACGAGTGTACTTTGTTTTGTTCATAATCATATGATAATATTGATATGCGACTGGTGGCTATCTGCGACGGTCAACCGACGGTCTTAGTATTTGTATGCGAACTGTTATGTATAAGCAGGGAGATCTCGAAAAATTCGTCCCACTTTTCCAATTACCACTGCTGGCCAGTCGTTTTGCTAGTTAAAGGAAGTCCCTACCACTACTTCCCTTTTCCGGTTTTATTGTGCCCGTGCGTCCTGTTAATCCTGAACACGAGCTCGACGCCGCCTCACGGTTATAACTGACGAACGACGGATACTATGGGCTTCAACATTCCCTGCTTAGTCTTGGGTCTTATCTCCAACGCATATGCGGTCCCTGTCGCAAATATTGTGAGTGCTATGAAAAGATTGACAATGTTGTTTCCTATATATGTCGTTCCTCTCCCTATACAATATCTAGTACGGCATCTTGATAACGGCGCTGACTCCTCTGCTTTAGGTCGGTCTAAGCCACGCTAGCGTTACAGCACACAATGGGAATTTTCCCCATGTCAACTACGAATTTTTAAAAGAAGGCCGGCCTAGAAAGATCAAACTGGAGAAAGGCCTTCCTGAGTTCAAGTTCCCCTCTCATCAACCTTCATTAGCCAATGCCGCGGTTGAAACAGTACTTGCAGGCTTTGGAACTACGGGATCCGCACTCAATGATTTCGTGGGTGTGGATATGGAGGAGAATCAAGACCATTCTCGCACGTTTGATTTTAATGTCACCTCGGTCATTCTGCTAGAGCCTGCGGGAATTTATTGCCCCTGTGTGGGGACGGCAACAATACTTTTCAAACACCAGACTGTCATAGGGACGCTCATTTCCTATGAACGTCGATTTCCCGCCGTCGAGGGTGAGGAAGCACAAAAAGGACGAAAAGAGAGGATCATAAAGGAGAGGATACAGAAGACCAAAACCATTTGTTTAGAATTTGTACCTCCAGGCGCAAGGTATATGTCCTCTCCTAGCCATGTCGAAGGTCTCAAACGGGCTGACTATATTTCAGTAAGAATCCGGAAAACGGAATTAGAGGGTTGAATCATAAATGCCCCGAACTTGACTGAGAGATTCTGTACCTTGCACGGTGTATGCTGTTAAACGATATCAATGTTCTGGTGTACGTTGCGAGCGGACTGGACAGGGACTGGATATCGTATCTGTTCAATAAGTAGGGTTGCTCTATTCTAGTGTATTCTCCCTTTTTTATTTCACGCACTTCGAGGCACCCAAAATGTTTCCTAGCTGATCCGGGTCTATCCGGGTCTGCTTTAAACGCATGGACCGGCATGGATCAGCATCTACCGCATGGGCCGCTATGCCTATGTATATGCAGCCTGCCTTCTATGATCCTGTCCGTAGGCTTGTGTAGTAGAGGACAGTCAAGTTTGATTCTAATGGCAGAGGTCTTTCAATTGATGGCGATGCAGAAACCTGCAGAAACAGGCCAAAGCTTAGAGCTTGCACAGAGCTTGCATATCCTTCATTTGTGACAACCCTGAACTGTATCTTTATTCTGAAACAAGCTCAAGGTTTACTCAGCTTGTAGTGGCCCTGTATATAATCAGAGACTCGCATGGATTGGATACGCGTGGATACGCAACGCTCAACTGACGGTCATACATATAAAAGTGCGACTAGTTGAGGAATTCCCTCCTTATTCTCCACTCTGCCTTGAAACAAGTACTGCTGGTCGGCCATCGTTGCTGGTCAACGAGAACCGCAATTATCACTTTTTTTCACTTTTGTATTCCGGTCCACCTGTTGTTCGTTTATCATTGTCAGTTGTCCATCAATATGTAAGTCAATCTAAACTTACCGTAAGGAACTATGGTCTTTACAAGGTCCTTGGAGCTCACTGGTCATCCGCTAGCTTACGACAAACTTCATCATGTATTTCAACATTGCATATTTGATCTTTGGTATTACATTGGCTGCATATGCAGCCCCTGTAACGAACGACGTGAGTGATGATCTGTGCATTCATCTGTATACCTCGTTGTTCTTTCTGCGGCAGCATTCTCGAATTTCTGAAAGTTATGAACGATGCTCCCCCCTACTAGGTGTCGTCAAATCCTATTTCAAGTCCTGCGTCAGTTGTAATCCACACCCGTGGATTTAAACCCAACCAACGCACTCAGTACCAATATACAGCGAACGGCAGGGATAGAAAAGACGGCAAAGGCCCGGCCAACCCGAAAGTCAATGCGGCAGTCGAAAAAGCACTCGAAAGTTTTGGAGTCTTTGAACCGGAGGCACTCAATGATTTTGCAGGCCTGAAAACATTGGATCAAGAGATTCCATTCAAAGTCATATCCGATGTCGAGTCATCTACAACGGGTCTCCATTGCCCCTGCGAAGGGACGGTCAGGATTTTGAGAGAGGCAGGAGAACTGTTCGTCATGGGTAAATTGACCTCCATCCGTATTGGGACTTATACGGGGCTGCTGGACGTCACGAAGGATGTACGCGAAAAAATGATCGCAGAAGAAGCACTGAATACCAAAACCATTCGAGTTCTTTTTCCTTACAAGCCTGCATAAAGGAGGTGCGCCTTTTCATTGCCTTCGAAACTTGGAATCGAATGCTTATTGGTTGTCAATAGTTGGTGATTGATCCTTCTAAGAATTGTGAAGAGGCTGGTTTTTGGACAACACTTTGACTTCACTCTCTCATCTGAGTCGTTTGGATGGGGGAAAAGACTGTGTCGTTGTACTGGACTAAATTGATTTATCTCTTCGCTTAAACGCTGTTGGTGTCTTTTCGAGTAGAGCGAAAAGTGTGTAGACAATGGCGGAATAACGCACATTTAAGCGTTCAATTTGCTTCATGCCCGATGACTCCATGCACAGTATGTGCGGACTAGTTGAGTTTTTGGGTGGGAAGGCAGCGATAATTCATGGCAGTGCGCGGAAAGGAATGTGTAGTCTCAGGCGCTCATGAAAAAATACTCAGCGCTTAGCGCAGGAGACGTGACACGGCAACTTCCGTGCTAGGCATTTAATTTTAAATTCGAATTACCTTTCAGGCTTTCACGTTGTCCATTGTTCGATCTTTATAGAACTATGGTTGGCTATTCGTTGCGCGTCACATGTATGGACTTCGTCTTTGGCATAGGGTATAAAAGGTTTGAAGGAGGCCTCCACTACACTCTGTAATCAACAAGCAACATCATCAGGACGAAGAATCAAGAAGAATCGGGACCTGTACTCCATATCATCCCCTCTAATAGTAATCGACTGCTCATTCATTCCCCAAATGCCAACAAGTTCCAGATCCTTCAAGAGACCGATTTTGAAGAAAGGTTTTGAATGGGGAATCAATAACATCGCTTCGTCTGTGCTCTCGGTGAGCATGTCTCGCTCATTCTTGATTTCCTCTTCATATCGTTCATTTATCGCTCATAGGCCTCATCCTGCTACAAGCATACAAGAAACCAGGAATGTTCATCTTCCACCCTCTCCACCACCACACCGAAAGCAGTTAAAACGCGTCCTAGATCGTCCACAACTGTTCGGTCCATGATTAGTAGATCATTGTTCATGGACAAATCGAATGACACGAATAACGAATCAACATTCGACGCGATTGACGCGCTTCAGTGCGATCTTCCGATGCTCACAACTCTTCGAACTAAGTCGGCTTATTACGATGACCTGCATACCCTCAGCGCTTATGGAGAGCTTCCGATTCCACTATGCCATCTTCCGTCATTCTCTCCTGCTCCCGCTCCACATACGACAGATGTACAAAATCCCAGCAAGAAAGTGTGTGTTTCGATTGATTCGGCGAGAAGCCCGACTTCACCTACAGGTCGGTTGTTCGACGTCGCAAAACCTCCGGCGATGGCGAAGAGGAGGAGGTACACGATAGCCACGTCGAAACCTTCAATGGCGAAGGAAAAGGAGAATCCTCAAGGAACCAGGCCTTCTCTTGGATTGGATGGACTGGAAGAGTTGAAAGAAGATAGGTTGTCATCAGTTTTAGTGAAGAACGATGACGAGAGTGCCACTTCGTCAACGACCTGGGCAACACAAGTTCCTCGACCGTCGGCCATTAGTACTTGCTCGATTTCCTGTGTGCCCCTCGCCTCTTGCCCCACTGCTGTAGAACCTGTCGAAAATCAAGTTCGCGCCTCCGATCTGGTCCAGTCAGCTCCTGCTTCCTTGAAGTCCCCCCCACCTCCCTCTCCAATTACCCCGCTCCCTGCTAGACGAATGAACGTCAACGTTCGTTATATCAAGCACTATCCATACATGATAACCGAGCCTGCTAATTCTCCTCGGATCGATGGCGAGATTGAAGAAGAGAGTGTGTTAAGTCGGATGAAGTATCATCTCGTTAGATTGTAATCCTTTCGTGGGCTTCAATTGCATATACGGGACTGCAGGAGTGTAACGGGCGTCTATACTTCATCCGCCTCTTCTACGATATTGCGGCCACGGGGGGTTTTTGAATGTTCATGATCGAATTATAACGAGTTCATAGAATGAGACTATTTGATACATAGATTCTGGCCGGTGTGTGGATTCATATTGAGATGTTTAGTCAAAATCTGAAGCTTTGTCCATGACCTACTTAGAGTAAGCTGATTGAGGACCTTTTCATCGACGGAAAAGAAATTCAGTAGCAGGGACGGGCCGAGTGGTAAGCCAGGCTGAGTGTATTCGGAAAATCGGCACATCGAAGATTCGACAAAATGGAATTGTCAGCTGGAGAGTTCGAATTGAGAGGCAAATGAACTCGTGAGACTTACGATTCTTCGAGCGTAGTAGAGAGTATTCTTGTAATTGGGCAGGATGTCGTTACCAGGGTACTTTTGATGAGGAAGAGCAGGTGAAAAGGCTTCAAGAAGTGCAATTGAGAACGAAAGGAAAGACCGCGGGTCCGGGAAGCATCCAAAACTCTATTCAACAACGTCGACCACAACCTTGTCAGTCTCAGCTATCTTATATTATCATTGCACCTTTTCCGTCTTTGTCTGCTCACCTTTCTCTGTACATCACGTCAGTCTCCCTCAATATTTCGAAAAAAAAACTTATGTTTCCTTGGCCAAAATCTCTACTCGGATTTGCATTTTCGTAAGCTGCGTCGTCGCTCTTTTCATGTAGAGATGCAAGAAATCAACGAAGTCGCAGCGTTTCTGGTGAATTTCAATTCAGTTGTTCTTCGCGAAGGAACTGACCCTGTGAAACTCAGGAGGATCAGTTCTCTGCGGGCAGGTATTGTTTTCGTTGCTGATTCAAGAGACAGGGAATCGGAACCCACAAGCAGCCCAGGCTTGAATCTCCATCTCCTATAAATACCGTTGAGAACTCCGAGAGTAACTTTACTTCTGCTGGTACATTGAGAGTACTACGTACAAGAAATGGGCAGGCTCAAACTGACCAGAGAGGGGAACTCCATAGTCAAGTTGGCGGCGACTCTCGGGAGAGCAGCCAAGCTAGCCAGTCCAGCACCGCTCATCAAGTTACCACGACACAGATCCCGGTCAATATCAGTAACTCGACCAGTACTATGTCCGACGTCAGCACAGAACGATCCTACTCAAGGCAAATATTGTTCGACTTGCGCTGAATATACCCATTGGCACCTCTGTTCTGACCTTGAGAATGTGACGGGTCCTGGATGTTCACTGGCGAGGGCCTTGGGTAGTTTGAATAGCAAATGGAATGGCGAAAACACCGGATGTCACTAGGGAGAATCCCGAGCCCGTGCCGATGCTGCTATTGCTGCGGTGGTTGCTACTCACCACGAGACACGCCTTGCCGAGAAGCAGCTCTACAAATTGAGTTTGGAGCACAAGGATGCGCGCAAATGAGAGGGTTGCAGGAGGACCATGCAAATAACGAGGTTTTAGGACTCTGGTAATAAAGGGAAATCTTCGGGGATAGTATCTGATAGTATTCAAAGCTCTGAGTCCACCCTCGAGGAGGAAGAGAAGTCCACCGAGTCCACCGAGGTAAGTGGGACCATGGGACATTTGGATGAGCGAAGAACGCAGTGGGGGTGTGATCCGACCATGTATTTTACTGAAAAGATTTCTTGCGGTTCCAATTGGGTTCCTTCGTCACTAGCCTTTTATTCAATTCCAAGAATTATTTTACCCAAAAGTCGTGAGAAATTTTTGGTCCTCAGCCTGTAGAATCTAGATGGCCAGTCCACTGCTAGATCTCCCTTTCGACCTGATCCATCCTATCATCGAATACTTGACAGATCGCACGGACTGGAAATCATGTTGTCTTGTTTCCAAATCATTCAATAAAGTTGCTACTCCTCTCCTCTATCGAACTCTAGATTCTCGTATTATTCAGTCTAAAAACCACCACAACTCGAATAGCAATACGAATGACTTGAACACAATCCTATATCACCCAGCTACCACCCTTCTTTCGAAACCATCTCTGGCCCTACACGTCCGTCATCTTACAGAAACAGGCGCTGTACATCGTGCTCATTTACCAAGATATGCGACAATAACCGACGATGCGCTGAAGGCTTTGGCGCTGTGTACGAATTTGCACTCGTTCACCTGGATGGATGATACGATGTATGGTCCAGCTATGGGCGCACTGGGTCCAGGTGGACGTGGGAGCAATATGATGAAGGCCCCGGGAGCGTTCTTGACGAAATTCGTAGGGATTGTACGGGGGAACGCCACAGAAGGAGTGAGTAATAATAATGGACTACCACTACGCTCCCTCACCATTCGTACACATTCCGACCTCGGGACCTCCGTCTGGGATTCGCTTAACACTCTTTCCGGTCTTACCCGAGTCTCCGTCTGGTCCATGGACGGTCCTCCTCGTGTCCTTCAAGGCGGTTGGTCCATCGTTCTAGGGCCGACTCTAGAGGAACTGGAGCTGGGTCGATGTGCGGGTGTTCCGCCAACTATACTGATCACCGTCATTTCCCAACTGCCTTTATTACGAAATTTACGACTCAAAGGCGTAGCGAGCAACGCAATTCTAAATCTCCTCACATATCTTCCAATACTGGACAGCCTCGATGTCGAATATTTACCCTCTCAAACTCGGCTTTCTGCTCGGGACCAAGCGAGATTGATCATGTTGCCTTCGCTGAAGACGCTCACAGTTCGGAGCAATTCACGAATAGACGCATTTGATCCTCTCAAAATGTACGATTGGGTCCGACTGTTAGCAAGCAAGGAAGGTCTAGAAGCCTTCAAATTACATGCATTCTCACTCTCTTTACCGCCTAACTCGCCTTCCTTTTCTTCTTCGTCTTTTCCCAAATCACACTTTTTCCTACCAGATGCTAGCTCATACAACACATTCTCATTTCGTGATCTTGGACAGACTCTTATTCCACGTGGCTTTATTCTAGACCTCGCGAGATCACACTCTGCGTCGCTAAAAAGATGGGAGACAGCGGAAGCGGGGGTCATGATGATGGGTGATGTCGAGTGTCTTTGTGTCAGTTTCCCGCGATTAGAGGTACTAGATTGTGCAGTTGGGCTTGAAGACGTGGTGAGTACGTGTTGGTCATGATCTAAGGGAAGTCTCAATTGATTTCGTCTGTACAGAACTCGATATACTACGCTATACGCTCAGCGCACAACTTAACCACACTCAAGCTACATATCCAATGGTTTCCCTCGTCTGCCTCCGCTGAATCACGTTCTTCGCATTACGTTCGGGTTGCATCTCGGAATTATGGCGCTTCCCCGGTTGCGGATTCCAGCTTAGAAGAGGAGATATCGCCCCACGGAAATTCTTGGGCTATTCGCAAGGACAGTTCGAACATCGGTCTATTGCATGGCTTGGAGAATAATACTTCTGGACATCGCCGCGGCTATCACCCAACCATGAAGATGAAGAGGAACCTTTCTGATATGGGAATCCGTTCCGGATCGAGCGACAAATTTACTGCTGATGACGCTAGATCACTCATGCTTCGTACAGAGGATTCGATTCTGCGAACAATAGCAGTTGGTGGGGTGCTGTATAGGGTGAGCGCTGTTAAATCTTTCGTATCCCGTTTCGTTTTACTTTCATCTATGTTGTCCATTGGCATTCGCGCCCTCCTTTTCACTGTATCCTCAACTGAATTCATCGGCAGGGAAATTGGTTAGTATCGTCGTCAAATCCGGAGGAAGTTGAGTTCGTCGTGGCTTCGAATGTGAAAGATGCGTAGGTGAATCATCAAGTGTATTTCTGGCGCGTTTGTTCTTTCTCTGCTAGGAATCAATGGTCCATTGGCTGGATCAAAACGTAGATGACATACAATGTACTTACTCATACGCTTCAATAGAAGGGCCCTGGTTTCCGTGACAAAGTGATACTCCTACCACTCGATTGAATTTCGCGTGCCGCAAAGGAATGGAAGGTAGTAGGAACAGCCTTGGGAAGGGAATTGGTGAGGCATTATACGACGGCAGTGATCATCAGGGTTGTTCTGGTAGAATTTATAGGCATTGCTATTCACAGTGATAAGTTTTGGTGGCAGTTGTTGGTGATGCTCAGTTACCAGGAATTCGCTCGGACATGTGTGGCAACCCTAGACGATTACAGAGAGTACCCCGGACTACAGACCAGAATGTCTTATCCGAAAAATTCTTGAGACCAAGCACTATCATGCGAACCAAATTTGCCAAAAATTCCATGCCTGGCCGTCAAAATGGCTCAAAATGGTAGGAAAATACCAAAACTTTGCGTTTTTACACGTTTCTGATTGTTTTGAGGCTTTTTGAGGTCGAATATTAGTCTCAAAAGAAAATGTTAGAATTACTCGACCATGATGCATTGATGGGTCGTATGAGGCAATGGCCTGCGATTGGCCCGAAATCTACCAAATTTCGGCCAGTATGATGCGAACTTTTGCTGGAGGTTCACCTGCGGTGGCCACTATGCGAACCCAGAGCATGGGTACAACTTTATTTTGGGTGCTATTATGGTGCAAACTGGGATAAGTCGCTACAGCCTATAGTCCGGGGTCTTTTACAGAGACACAACTCTTGCCAAGCATGGTCTCAATTTCTCAATCGATTTGAATAAGATCCACGTATAGTACCAAATGGCAAATATACATCATTGCCCTATGGATACTACAGGTGAAGATTCTACCCAATGGTAAAATTCATGTTCATCTGCGCCGGTTCTTCATCAGCAGATTATCACCCCAGTAGCCAATTTTATAGTCCCCTGTTATAGTTCGGATTTCACAGTTGGGATGCATATATCGTAATTGTCGATCTTTCAGACATCATTGATATCAGCAAATCAACAGCTAGAGGATAACATAAGTATCGATACTCACTGGTAAGAGGATCCCTCACTCTGACACTCTGGATTACTTACAATGGGCAGTACTCCAGATACTGCTGTCCCGCGACTGATCGTTGTGGATGACACGGACCCATTGATTCAATACTCACCCTCTAGTGCGTTTTCCCTCGATTCGGAAGGCAAGCTAGATGGCCAGGGATACGGTGGACCAGTGTTCAATCGGACCCTCACAGGAACATCGACCAACGGGTCGTTCACCTATAATTTTAATGGTAAAATGCCAGACGCATGCAATTTTCGTGCACCTCCTCTGTTGACGCTGATTTCGATTGATAATAGGCATATTTGTCCGCACTATAGTGGCTGCCGAAGGGCTATATGGTTGGAATTGCAGTGTAGATGACCATGTCATCGTGAGTTTCGATGTGGACACACCTCAGGTCATGAATTACATTGCATGTGATTCCGCAGGGCTATTAGATGGTTCTACGAGCGAGCATACCTTAGGAGTCAACTTTTTTTTCTTCCCGACCTCACCGTCAAATTCTTCTCTTTGGCTTGATAGTATACAATATCAACCGCTGCCATCCAATCCCCTAGATGCCGTGACTCTCCAAATTGATGGAAGCGACCCTTCAATCATCTACAACAATGTTTCCGGTGGATGGTTTGAGTCTTTCGGTGCGAATGCGACAGATAACGCAGCAACAAGTGTAAATTTCATCTTCAATGGTACGTGGATGCAAACTTACCATCTTGTTGGGGATTAAATACGATATAGGCACGTCTGTATCTTTATTTTCAGTGAATACTGGCAATCCTTTTGTGAAGAATGCTAGCCCTGCCTTCTGTTCCCTGAATGGAAATTCAACCAGTTTCGATCTTCCTGGAAGCATGCAGACGGTCAACAGTGGTGGAAATTTCTCAAATATTCTCAATTGGCCTCTTTTCACTGCTACCGGGCTTCCTGCATCCCAAAACAACATGGAGATTGCTCCCTCTCCCAACGGTACTCTTGACCCACAATATCTTGTCATTGAATATTTTATTGTCCGAACCAACCCCTCTACCAAGAGTGGTGGTGCGTCTACCCAAGTGAGTGCAATTGTTGGCAGTGTCATCGGAGGTGTCGTTGGGATTGCTGCACTCTTGTTGGCATTATATTTCTTCTGCATACGGTGACACCCCTAAATTTTGGCTAGACGTCTATGCTGTGAATTGTGACATTTTCACGTATAGATTTGTATCGAGAGGACTGTAATTGAGACCCAGATTGACAGTCAAAGTCAATACTGAATCAGTCTAATAGGTTGAAGGGACCATATACCCATACTACCACAAGCTGGTTAGTTTACCCATCCCCGATACTACCTTTGTGTTATGATCACTTCTTTTTCATCTTATCTTTTCCTTATCTTGTCTTATCTTTTATCTTTTGTCTTATCTTCTATCTCCCTTATCCTATATCTTGTCTTATCTTGTCACCTGACCTATTATTTATGCTTACTGATACAACATGCGCTTTTCATTTACTTATATTAAACACAGCAGTCTCACAACACATATACAGCATGACGATCAAGCTTTCATTACTTACACATTGCTTTACTTATGTTCTACTCATGTTTACCACTAACCCAGGGCGTTGGGCATTAGTAGGGTGGAGGGTTGTTTACTTGTATATAAGCTGTAGTTACTTGCTGTATTTCCTTAGCTTTGATCTCGTCTATTCTACCTGGTTTAGCCCAGAACTTTGCTTGCTTCCTTTGTCATTCCACCAACTGAGGTTTTCTTGAGTGTGACGCCTGGTGATACCTGTCACTAGAACCAGTCGCTGACAGAAGATCAAAGCTATTCTTACCACCTGTCACACGCTACGCAATCATATCCCTATCACAGTTATCCCCGCTCACATTTTTACCAACCCTTCACAGACTTCTACTCTCTCTTCGAGCAGTGTCGCCTATAGTACAAAGGTGTAATGTTGAGTCCGACACCGTACTGGCAGACGAAAGTGTCGACTGATCACTAATCTTCGGAGAGGGGTCTTCGCGTGCACATCGAGCTCCATTCCTAGACAGGGAGGGTGCATCTGTTCATCAAACAAGAGTGGAAGGCTGCTTCCCACATCATCGTACTCTTTTTCAAAATCTTCCCCACATTACTCCCGACTTCTACAAATCCAATCATCACCACCGAGTTGCATTAGTAACTCGTCTTCCCTACAACGGATTTTACCTCAAGACTAGGACGACCTAGACTTTCGGTACAAACCGATCGTTACCGCACCCCTGATTCATCTGCTCCATCCACTTCATCCTCTATCGAACGAAACATCACCTCATTCATCCCCACTTACATACCACCCGACTACAGCATGTCTAACCCTACTCCCGCTCCTACCACTACCTCCAATGTCCATGGCAAGTCGTTGCTCAGAGAGCCTAGCATCTTTGATGGTGACAAGGCTCAGTTCAAAGAGTGGCGCCGTACCCTCTTTGCCTACATTCGTGATCCAAGGAACAGGATTACTACAGACAGCGAGAGAATTGACATTGCGGTCTCGTACATGCGAGGTCCCAAAGTCAGTAGCTGGGTCCAGAATTATACAGACGATAACTTCAATGACGACGAAGAAGAATGGCGAGTCACATGGAAAGGATTCAAGGACGCATTGAATGCCTCCTTCCTAGACAAAGGGCTCACAGAGAACGCACAGGAGAAGCTAGAGCATCTCCGTCAAGGCCCCAGTGAGAGGGCAGAGGATTTCTTCAAGGAGTTTGAAGTTATCATGCGAGATGCCGGATATGCCAAAGATGCCCCCTACGTCATCAGGCTGATCGAAATGAACGTAAAGCCGAAATTAATCGATCAGGTATATGGCACCAGCAATGAGCGAATCGAGAAATTCGATGAGCTCAAACAGAAGATCATTAGTATCGATGACATGTGGTGGCGTCGTGAGGAAATGCGGCGCAACTGGTCAAACAGATACCAGCGGAATGCCGGACAAGGGCCTAGTAATCAGAGATGGCAACCACAGACGACACAGGCTCCCGTAACTAAGGCTCCAACCCCTGCGGTACCTACCCAGGATAGGAAAGACAGTACTGGGACGACTTTCAAGGGTGCAGGCAGACCGATGGACATCGACGCTGCGCGTCGCAACAGGGAATGCTTCCATTGTGGCAAGCAAGGCCACATTGCAAAGTTCTGTCCAGAGAAAGCACCGAAGCCGCAGTTCATCAGAGGCATGTGGAGCCGGATGACACAGGAGGATCAGGAGGCTATGGCCAAGGAATTGGGTTTTGTCCTGCCCCAGCAGTAGACGCAGGTCTGCCGGGGCCAATCTCAGAATCAGTATCAGACTTTTCGTCATCGTCATATGTAGACAGTCAATTTAGTTTTGAATTTGGTAGTACTGGTACACCCAATAAAAATAACTTATCTACAATGACGAACCGAACTGAGGAAAAACCTGTGAGATATGAACCAAACACACCTGAATGGGTGGCACAGCGGTTACAAATGGACAAACTCCCCATGGCTATAGGAATCCTTAGAGCCTGGATGCCTGAAAGCCGTGTCAGAGAAGCATCGGAAGAAACGGTATTGGCTATACGAAATCTGAATCACGCTACCGCAACTGAAGCAGTCACCAATCTCAAAAGTCGTAAGAGATTCGTCCGAGGTACCCAAGGACGTGAGCTAAAGTTGCGAACCACTATTGAGAATATCGACAATGGTGCGCAGATTGAAACGGAAGCCCTCCTAGACAGTGGAGCCACAGGGTCCTGTATCAATAAGGACTTTGTAGAACGGCACCAGCTCACTGTTAAGGAGTTACCAGTCAAAATGCTGGTCTATAACGCCGATGGCACTCTGAACAAAAATGGTTCCATAGAAGGTTACGTACAAGTCCGAATGGTGATAGGTGATCATGCCGAACGAATAGATATGGCAGTTACCAATTTAGGCAAGACGGATATCTTCCTAGGCATAGACTGGCTACGTTATCATAATCCCAGCATTGATTGGAAGGAATCTACGTTAACGTTCGAACGTTGTCCTGACAAATGCGGGTATTTGCCACACTATGAATCACCTGAGGATGATGGTACAGAGGAAAAGCTTGTCGACGGTGAAAGGATCTTCTGGTTCGATTGGAATGGGTATCTCTCCGACCAAGGTCATATCAAAGTACAAACTGCTTTTACAGACGCCGCTACTCCGTACCTTGCCGAGTATGCTGATGTATTTAGTAAAAAGGATTTTGACCAAATGCCGGAAAGACGTCCATGGGATCATGCTATAGAATTAACGCCAGGCTCTAAGCCAGTTGATTGCAAAGTTTATCCCCTCAGTCCACCAGAACAGAAGGCTTTAGATGAATTCCTGGAAGAAAACCTTAGATCGGGACGAATACGACCGTCACGTTCACCCATGGCTTCACCTTTCTTCTTTGTCAAAAAGAAAGATGGAACGCTACGGCCCGTACAGGATTATCGAAAGCTAAATGACATGACTGTCAAGAATCGATATCCACTCCCGTTGATTCAGGAACTCATCGATAAGCTGAAGAATTCCAAGGTCTTCACCAAGATGGACATCCGATGGGGATTCAATAACATCCGGATCAAGGAAGGAGACGAATGGAAGGCAGCGTTCCGGACGAACAGAGGCTTGTTTGAGCCTACGGTCATGTTTTTCGGACTCACAAACTCACCCGCCACGTTCCAAGCCTTCATGAATCACATCCTTCGAGAACTCATTGATCAAGGACATGTCATTGTTTATATGGATGATATCCTTATCTTCACGGACGACATTGAGGAACACCGAGTCATTGTCAGAAAGGTTCTTGATATCCTAAAAGCCAATAAGCTATACTTGAAACCTGAAAAGTGTACCTTTGAGGCTAGGGAGGTCGAATATCTCGGAATCATCGTAGGCAATGGACAAATCCGGATGGACCCAAAAAAGGTTGAAGCAGTTCGAACCTGGCAGCCACCAGAGAAAAAACGTGAACTACAATCGTTTTTAGGGTTTTGCAACTTCTTCCGCCGGTTCATCCGAGATTTCAGTAAAATTGCCAAACCCCTAACACGACTCACAGGGAATGCGACTTGGGAATGGACATCTCTTGAACAGGATGCGTTCGATCGGTTGAAAGACCGGATCATCGAAGACGTCACTCTCATTATCCCGAGAGAAGCTGGAAAGTTCCGAGTTGAAGCCGATTCCTCTGACTACGCTAATGGTGCAGTCTTGTCACAAAACGTCGACGGAAAGTGGAGACCGGTAGCTTTCAGATCCAGGTCACTCAATGAGGTTGAACGGAACTATGAAATCTACGACAAGGAGATGATGGCCATCATGGACTCCCTCTCGGACTGGAGGCAGTACTTACTGGGCGCGAAAGAACCTGTTGAAGTCTTCACAGATCACCAAAATCTCCAGTATTTCCGGAAACCTCAGAAGTTGAACCGACGACAAGCCAGATGGGTAGTCGAAATCGCGGAGTACCATATCGAGCTCTTCCATAGGCCTGGGAAATCAATGGGAAAAGCCGATGCCCTGTCACGGATGTCAGGCCTTGAGAAAGGGGAGAATGACAATACCAACGTCACGCTACTAAAACCGGAATTTTTCATTTCTCAGATAACGGATCAGACATCTGCCCCCGAAGACGATCTGCTTAATCTCATCCGAAGAAAGAAAAATCAGCGAGACAAGTTAGTACAGGTCGCCCTCGAGTCTAAAGACAAAGAATGGCTTGAAACTGAAGACGGACTAGCAGTTTGGCAAGGACGCATCTATGTACCTAAGGACAAAGAACTCAGAGGACGGATCATACAGGCACATCATGACGCCCAGACAGCAGGACACCCCGGCCGCTATAAAACCATTGAGTTAATCACGCGCAACTACTGGTGGCCAGGAATCAGTCGAGACGTCAGAATCTACGTAGAAGGCTGCGAAAAATGTCAAGCTACGAAGACGCATCGTACCAAGCCTGTAGGACCGTTACATCCACATGATGTGCCATCTGAGCCTTGGGAAATCATAGGAACAGATATGATTGGGGAGTTACCGGAGTCCGGAGGGTATAATGCCATCAGCGTATTCGTTGATCACTTCACGAAGAGGCTACGACTCTTTCCCACACATACTACGATAACGTCCAAAGGAATGGCACGTGTGTATCGTGACAAAGTATTCCCAGTCCATGGAATGCCCCGGAAGATTGTCCACGATCGAGGCCCTCAGTACCACGCCCGCTTCATGAAGGAACTGTACAAGTTGCTGGGAATCGAAAGCAACTATACAACTGCATACCACCCTCAGACTAATGGCCAGACGGAACGGATAAATCAAGAAATTGAACATTACATCCGCCTTTTCGTGAATCATCATCAGAGTGACTGGCATGAATGGCTTCCTATGATGGAGTTTGCGTATAACGACCGAGTACACTCAGCCACAAAAGTTTCACCCTTCTACGCAGACAACGGCAGACACCCATACAAAGGAACCACGCCGAGGATGACATCAAAAAACCCGACGGCCCAGGAGTTTGCCGATAGTATGAAACAGATCAGAGAAGAAGTAGGATCGGCACTGAAAAAAGCCGCTGAGGACATGAAGCGCCAATATGACAAACACCGGAACGAGGCGATAGAATATAACGCTGGTGATAAAGTTTGGCTCGAAGGAACTAACATAACGACAGATCGTCCAATGAAGAAACTCGGTGACAAACGATTTGGACCGTTTAAAGTTCTTGAAAAGATCGGACCCGGCTCATACAAACTCGACATCCCTTGCACATGGAAAAGAATCCATAATGTCTTCAACGAAACACACCTATCCCCGTACCATGAACCCCAGTTCCCCACACAACCCCGAAACACCGAACCACCTCCAGAAGTAGTAGGAGAAGAAGAAGAATACGAGGTAGAAGAAGTAGTTTACTCACGCAAGTATCAGAATGGCATCCAATACAAGGTAAAATGGGAAGGTTATGGACCGCATGAAATGACGTGGGAACCTGCAGCTAATATGACGAATGCCAAGGAAGCTGTTCAGGACTTCCATAAGAAGTATCCTAACAAGCCCAGGCCTCGAGTCCTTAAACGGATCGAGATTCCGATTGCTCAGTTTCCCACTGAATTGTTCCGACCAATCCCTACATCCGACATAGAACCGATCCCAAGTAACATGCCATCTGAAGCACTTGTCAATCGACTTGCGCGTCATGGAATTCGCGCCTTAAGAGGGGGGTAATGTTACGATCACTTCTTTTTCATCTTATCTTTTCCTTATCTTGTCTTATCTTTTATCTCCCTTATCCTATATCTTATCTTATCTTGTCACCTGACCTATTATTTATGCTTACTGATACAACATGCGCTTTTCATTTACTTATATTAAACACAGCAGTCTCACAACACGTATACAGCATGACGATCGAGCTTTCATTACTTACACATTGCTTTACTTATGTTCTACTCATGTTTACCACTAACCCAGGGCGTTGGGCATTAGTAGGGCGGAGGGTTGTTTACTTGTATATAAGCTGTAGTTACTTGCTGTATTTCCTTAGCTTTGATCTCGTCTATTCTACCTGGTTTAGCCCAGAACTTTGCTTGCTTCCTTTGTCGTTCCACCAACTGAGGTTTTCTTGAGTGTGACACCTGGTGATACCTGTCACTAGAACCAGTCGCTGACACTTCGGATAAAAGTCTACCTGTTTGTCAAGCAGGATTATACCAGACTCGGACTACATCCAAAGGATGACCATTCACGTATGACATACCAAGGGTATTCTTATTGGACCTTACACTGGCAGGAGTTTGGAAGAACTTACTCAAGTGACCATGAGCCGAGGATTGACTCAAAATGACTTTCTAGAACTCAGGAATTATCAAAATACTCCTTCTAGAACGAGATCATGCATTAATCTAAAAGACTGCGATTTAGTCTAATAGACCAATCAGGTTGCATGATCGAGGAAAATGACTAGAAGAACGATCGAAGTACTGCGAGGCTCCGAAGACATATCAAATGAATGTCAAAGAGTCCTGATGTAGAAAATATTGAAGAATGCAATTAAATGAATACTATGCGTAACTCCCTTGATAGAGTATAGGCACAATGGGTGTCTATTGAAAGAGAGAAGCAATTAGTTTAATCCAGATGAATCAGATTAATAGGATTAGAATCGAGGAGAGCTGATTTGCCTCCGGGCGAGATGACAAATGATCGAAGTAAGTGTTGAACCGCAGTGACAGCTGATCACCATTCGAGTCATTCTCCAAAAACAATTAAATTAAATGAACATCGAAATACCTACCTATGTTTGGAGGTATATTAGAATCTTGGAACCATTATGGACCAAATAAGGACATGAAGATTCAAATTAAATGGTATCTGACCGATTGTAGAAGTTTCCTTGCGGTTCCGAACGTTTATTGTATTAAATTAATTGTACTGCGCGACTCGATATTCTATATGTATAAATAGTGATCCGATGTATCTGGAATACAAGTGATTTTGGGATGACGTTGCAGTGCTAATCCGTAAAAAGGAAAGACACACTCCCGCCAGACTGGAACCTCTTCACTAGCAGCCATTCGGGCCCGGCACTTGTGAGTATAGGAACGTCGTGTTCTGCTCCTTGTGACTGCAAGAAGTATATCCCGTTGTTGGGGATTCTTCGAACTTAAGATCAGTTGTTGGTCTTAAGGGCAAATCACGCTGTGTGGTTGTGCCAGCACATAGTTCTAGCCCTCCGTAGGGGTCTGTGTGTTTCGGTTTTAATTTACTTTGATTCAAACCCCCAATTCTTGATATACCCAAATCAATACAGCCCAAGCACGAATCGTGAATCTACCTTGATCAAAGGAATATATTGAATCCTTAGAACGAGTCAAATTAATTGATTAAAGCTTCTTACTTAGCTCTCAAAGCTTTGCGGAACCTTTGCCAACGCTACCCCTTGCTATTAAATAAATTTGATAGCAGTGAACTCGCATATTGTGTATTAGATTGGTTGGTTGGAGTGCCCATTAGATTCCTTCCTTTCTCTTTCACACAAAAACAAGGCAAGCTCATTAACGGAAAAGGCATTTTCAATATGATTCTAAGGTAGAGCTCAAGCAAGATCCGCACATGTCAGGTGACTGTAACCCACTGCTATTTTGATAGATTTTGATCGACAAAAAAATTAATAGCAGTCTCCTAGTTCCGCCTTCTCAAAATCGGTTCGCGCAGAAAGTTTTGGATCCCTTCAGCAGAACTTTCCTTGGGAGCCAATTTTCTATATATGTTGACGAACGGCCGCTATTAATTTTTGAAGGTCATGTCACGCCAGTCAGGTGACGTGTGCGGAACTTGCATGAGCTCTACCTTAATAGTGGGACAGTGCCAAATTTCGGTGCTGTGACCCAGTATCCCAGTTTGAGCACATTTTCACCGGATGCTCTGTGCACAACAAAGAGAGCGCGGAGCTCAGGAGTCCAAGATGGGGTAGCTTGTCATGGTGAGGCGATACTGCAGACCGATAGTGGTGTCAGGCTTCCTCCTCTCGATGAGATTCCACCAACATACACAGAATATTGATGTATGCTTGAGTGTGTACAACTGGATGTAGTTATTGGTGAATTTATTGACAGGGGACAAAAATTGTGACAGTGTAGAGAGCCTCATGAGTACAAATGCATCAAAACATCATGATGGAACCCCCACATACAAGAAATGGAAGCCCGAGGTAGCAGGAACATAGGGAGGAAGAATCCAGCAAGGCATCACGTCGATGATGGTAGTGATCATTAAAATTTGTATAAATAAATCGAAGTACAGATTAAAGGAAAGGTAAATTGATGAATATTTTGAAGAACAGACTCGGATGGAGTATGTACATTGATGCCTGTGAATGGTTTCTCTTTTTTGGTGCATATGTATATAAAATCCGTTCCCTGTAGTTTCCTGTACAAACCTGAAATAACACTGCACTACACTGCAATAGTTTGCTCAATCAACGATTACTCCAGCTACTATTACTTGATACAGCCCTTTTATGCCCTCCTCAGGCTCTTTATACATTGGGCGTGGCTGAGGGCATTTTAGCTCAGTCTACCAGGGTATATTGAAACAAAAATTTGCATCGGAATTGAAAACTGGGAAGTGCGATTGAGACTGATTGAGAGCGAAAAAGTCCAAGATAGACGCTCAACTTGAAAGAACGATCACATGGTTGAGCTTCAAGCGCGCCTGTCATCTGACGACTCCCACGCTTCATTGTTGACTACTTTCAACTTTCATTTCGTACCCGGACCTCGTTGCTCATTATCTACGACGGCAAGCAAGACGCCGAATGGCGGCACACAGACCATCCTCGACGCAGCTCCGTGACCGGCTGTTGTCAAATTCTCCTGATTTTATTAAATCTTCCATTTTGCGGGAATCGAACATGGGGTGGAATTCCCCTCCAACTTCATCGGACAACACCGCCGCCAGCTCTGCGACGTCACCACTCAGGATATCGAAACGAGAGTCCTCGCCGAATCTTCGCCCAACACAAGCCGATCTCGCTAGGAGGTCGTCTTCGAGCTACAAACACATGCGAAACAACAACCTCGTATCTAAATCTCCTTTTAAATCCCAGATACCCACTCCTTCCACTCCTTCTCGCCACCCAGCTCTTCCTGTGTCATTTCCAACCCGTCGTGTGTCTGGAGAAAAACGGCCGCGACCACCGTCGATGCATGACGAAGCCGAGAACGAGAACGATAGGCCTTTTGCGTTGAAAAGAGAGAGGAAACAGTCGAGAACGTTTCAGGGACTTATACAAAAGGAGCCGGTTACAAAGAGCCCTTTTCGTCAGGCTGCGAGCTTATCCAGCGATGTTGATCTCAAACAGAGAAAGGCATCGCCTCCAGCTGTTCCTCCACCTCCTTCTCGCATTCCTACTCACTCTGGTGCTTCTCCTGTTCGCCCATCTCTTGTTACCAAGAGAATGCACGGTCCCAGACTTAGCGGCGCCAAACGGGAACGGCGTAAGACCGTCACTTTCCACGAAAACTGCGAAGTGGTAGAATTTTCTCGAGATGAGGATGAAAGTGGCGAAGTGTTTGAGAGTGACGAGGAGGATAACTACGGAAATGCTGCTGAGGATGATGTAGACTTTTTCGGCGAGGGTAAGAATGAGGAGACTCCGCATGACTCATACGAGGACATCGAGCTTTCCGACCAAGAACCGGAAGAGCAGTTAGAGCTCGACGCAGATACCAGTATCACCGGTTTGGTTGACGAAATCTTCGCTGGCTCTCATCAAACTAGCACCCCCCCGCGACACCACCCTAATGAACTCCCTCCTGATCTTGAAACCGAGGACGGCGTACCTCTTGGTCGGACTCACCACGCGGACCGGGTTATAAAATATCATCAGGAGCACGAATCTCATCCTTTTGTCGAACCCGCTACGCATACCATCGTTCACACTCCCACCTTCCCCATTCACGCAACGGCCGATTCCCCTCCTCCTTCTACTCCATCGCATCGCAATCGATTCTCTTCGCCTCCTCTAGGTCGTTCAACTCACTTCGAGCGTTTGCAATCTGCCAGGATAGAGGAGGAAGACATCGACCGAGATGTGAAAATGCTTCCAGACTCCCCTTCACCTATGAAACCCAGCAGCAAAACTCACCTAGACGAGGCCAGTATGGACGGGCTTGTTCCCAAGTTCGAGCTTCCTGGTTGTAAGCAAACCGTTCAATTCGATTTGTGCGTTGTTTAATGATTTTTAGGCTCTCCGGTCCGCAGAGACTATCCAACGGGGTCCGATCCTTTTGCTATGCCCAACCTACAAGACGAATCACTTCCACTTGATGCCGGAAGCTTCGTGCAAGATGACTCAATCATGTCTGCAACTACCACTGAACATTCTGAAGTCAATATCAGTGCACTTGAAAAAGAACTTGGGAATGAGGTGGGTTCCGAGTGGCAGTCAGGTTATTTCACTAATCATTCTGACATTCTAATCATAGCGTCTCATTAATACGTCAATGGAAGCTTCACCGATTAACTTAGCTCGCGAGGCTTCATTCACCCAAGCTGATAGTCCAGCCTCAGCTCCCGTCCGTCGCTCTCCTCTTCCACCCATCCCAAGCTCAGTTCCGCATCGGATTTCTTCTCCCGCCATGCGCTCTTCCTCCCCGCTGTCTCCTCGTGGAAGCGTAAGCCCATTCGCCAGCCCCATTGGTGCTCGTCCCCGATCAAACCGCGATGACGTGCATAGACGATTCTTGCGTCCACGAAGCTTCGGGAGCGCCAGTCCGAGTGGAAGTCCAAAAATAAATGTTGATGGAGGACGTGGTCTGCGTACGAGTGTCGACAGACAACGAATTGTCGATCTAAGCATTGAACATAGCCCAGAACGCGAGGACGATCACAAGGAGCAGCTCGATTCGGAAATTAACTTTGAGCAGGAGACAGAGAAAGACGCATCGTCTGTTATGACGGCCGTAACGGAGAACTCTGCTGAAATGGCCACAATCGAAATGGCGGAAAAGCGAAAAGTCGTCGCTGTCGGGGTCGTTCAAGAGCATGAGCCTGCTGAAACGGAAGCAAGTATGGAGGTTACCCACGACGTGACGATGGATTTCGAAGTCAAAGGGGAGGAACTTCAAGAGCAGGCGGAGCCTGGTGAACCCGTGCATCAAGATCAACCTGAACCTATCGCTGTTACACAGGCTATCGAGTTACGCGACCAGAGCTTCAGCGGTGAAGAAGTTGATTCAGGCATGGACGATGATGATGATGCTGATGATGACGACAACGGCGAGGAATTCGGACTGTTGAAAGCTCCCGCCTTCACTAATAGTAAAAAACTCAAGTTCGATCTGGGGAGCAAATTTGGATTAGGCAAGCTAGGATTTTTGGACCTGGAACTTTCAAACGAGGATCTCACCACACCTTCCACCTTGAAGAAATCTGATCTCGGCTTTGATTTCAACACAAAATCCTCGAAAGTTCCTCCGAAATCTATCCAAAACATGCCCGTAGGCTCTGTCAACGTACGAATGGATATGCGTAGCGCCCTGGATCGCCTCATGGATGATGTCGCTAGTGTCGGAGGAAGCACCCTAGAAGAACCGCACGACGTTTCAATGACGACTACCGAGGAAGACGCGCCTGGATCCCGATTAATGCAACGCGCCGCAACGGATTCTGCCGTAGTTGGAAGTCTTGGTCCGCCTCCAGGGTCCTCCGTGCACTCTGCGATGCCCAGCCGTAGTGTGAGTACGTCATCGTCTATTGCACCTCCCCCACCTCCCAAGGATAACATTCGTGCGCGCGAGGCGATGATCATTGAGAAAAGAAGGAAGATGCGAAGGTTGGAGGAGGGTGATGACGATGACGATGATCGACCTCTGGGTGTAGCAAGAGCACAAGTGAGCGTGCCTACCGGGCGTCCCAGTAGGAGGCGAAGTATGAGTACTGGTGACGCGGAGGATCTGGGCGCAAAGAGAAGGGGTGTTGCATTGCGGGGACAAGATTCGCAACTGTCACTCGATGTGTACACCTCTCCCACTGGCTCGGATGATGCACTGAGTGACGAAATCGAAAACGAGCTGAAGAAGAATATTCATGGATCTGATAAGAAGAAGGTAGGGATTTTATTCTTTCATCTGGATGTCGATGTTTGAATGTCGTTCTTATTTTCTCTAGAAGAAATATTTTATTCGCGAACATGAAGGGACCATCTACGCCTCTTCAGACGTCTCTCACATGGCTGGCCCGGGGGACGTCAACGCAGGAAAGGCATGGCGTACCGTCCGTAGACCTTCGGATATGGTACGTTGAATTGCCTCTAGTATTGAATGTTACGGTTAACTTTTTTTATTCACCAGAATGAATATGCTAAACAAATCAGAGAATTCAGGAACCAAGAGAAGCCTGGAAAGGCATACGGTAAAGTATTTGTCAAAGGTAAGTTCACTTTACGACAAGCCTGAGCATGTTGCTTACGGCATGATTTTTAGTGCTTGGTGCTAAAGGACTTGTGGTTCCTATGCCTGCGGAACAGACCGCCGTCTCTTGCACTCTCAACAATGGAATACACTTCGTAACTACTCCTGATTTCCGCCTAGGCAAAGACTGTAGAATCGAACAAGAGTTTGAGTTGTAAGTGCTACGTATACATCATCTTGTCACATCATGTTCATCGTTGACTGGGCAGGATTGAGCACAGCAAGCTCGAATTTACACTAACGCTCAAAGTTCGTCGCGATCCTCATATCATTGCTCAATTCAAGGCTATTGTTCCTCCTGCTCCTCCCCGTCCACCTCCTATGGTGGCAAATCCTTCCTCATCGTCATCAAAAAGTAGTGGAATGCGAAGTTTCTTCCATTCCTCTCCCAAGAAGAACAAAGATAAGGATAAACGACAAAACACTCCGCCTCCGCCTCCACCTCCGCAGCTTCCACCACAACGTCTCACAGAGAACCTTGCAAGGTACCTCAAACCAGACGGCACCCTTGCGCGGGCGTTTGTCTCATTCAAGGACATTGCAGGTCGATGTGATACGCGGCTCTTTGAAACGACATTCCCGCTTATTGGCCAACGGGCTGAGCTAGGAAATAAGTTCTCCACACTGCAGGTAGGAGAGCTCGTGCTGCAGGTATTCAGACTCCCACCGCTTCCTGGTCTTCCACCAGAAGAACTTCCGCAGAGCTTGGAAGAATGCCATCGTGGACTAAGACATGTGAACTGGCATAAGATGACTTACTTTGAGGGAACGTTGACACAGAATGGAGGAGACTGTAGTGTGAGTGTATCATTTCCTCGTCGTATTTTCTTGTCTTTCTCACTTGAAATATTTCATCGATTAGTCCTGGCGGCGTCGTCGATTCCGGGTGATCGGTGCAAACCTTGTTGCATTCAACGATGTGACAAAACGGGTGACTGCTACAATCAACCTCCGCAACGCCATCACTGTTGAGGACAACCAGGATCCACATAAACGTGATGGTGTTGTACGAAGTCCTGCCTCCGGGGCTAGTCGATACTATGACGAATACGATGGACTGTTCGGGGTAGAGAGGTCTTTCAGGCTAGTGTTCCCCGAGGAAGAAATTCTGTTTTTCGCAGACACGGATGAGGAGAAGGCTAAATGGTGAGCTTCTACATATACCTTTCTCTAATAGCTTGTTCTAATCATGTTATTATTGTAGGCTGGAGATCCTGAATGCGCTGGTAGGGCACATTCCTCCCCATCCACTGTGGGCCGAGCTACTTTGGCAGAGACAAGAAGATCTCAACAAAGCAAAGAGAGCGCAACCTCAGGCCGCGAATTCTGCCCCTGGTCCTAGCCGACAAACATGATTCATCCTAGTCCGAGGCTGCCGCCAATGTTGTTGGGACTGCTCTGCATTCGATTTCTTGTACATTTGTCCTCTATCTGCTTTCCTTTCTGACTCTTCATTTGACTCTCCTCTCTCTAAACCTGATCATCGTCCTTATCGTCCTCAAACATTATCATAACCTTAAGTATGTTCGCTGTCTCTCTCGCAACACCCATTTCGCATCCGTTATACTCATGGTTTTATGGTTCCTTGTATTACTTATGCTACTCACCCTGGCCTCTGTACGTGCTTTGGACTCGCTTCCTTACTTGGGCATGCCATTATACAATATGTATATGTTCGTGAAAATCTCTTCTTCTCGATGATAGTTCCTTTCATTATGAAAACGTCTGGTTCGTTTTTATTTCTGCCTGTGTTCCTTTCCCTCTTATTTCCTGCAACTGTACAAATAGTCTAGACTGAAATGACTATGTAAAAGGTGTATACATAGTGTGCCCATTGCGGGAGATGCTGCGGAAAGATGAAGCTGAATCCTCGTCGACATTCAATCTTCCCAACGTCCTCTTTACTGGTAATTCCATCATGCTCTTCTATCCGCAGTTATCCCCGCAGCGGGGGCGCAGCGTTCAGCGTTCATGATAACAATTCGAATTTGAACTATTCAAAGAAAATAGCACATGAGGTCGGTCTATTTTATGGCCGATGAGAAGGAATATGTTATGTATAACAATATATATGATCAGAATGTATATCGACTTTACCAAGCTCCTTGCCTTTCTCTATCAATGATCATCTCAGGCGATATACCACCTTCCCCTGCAAAGAACAACGTAGCTCTATTGAATCCTCAATCGCCACTTGATTCACCACCACCACCCACATATGGTGCTACAGCTGGCCGCACACTACCTTCGCAGCCGCAGCAATATCAGCCATATATTGGAAGCTCAAGCTCATCGCTTCCAAATGGGTCACGAAGTATATCGGGTCTCCCTACAGACGTAGAAGGAAATGAACCCATAAGGAGAGAATCTCCTGCACAGCGATTTTGTAAAGCATTTGCTGTAGCGCTGCTTATCTATGTGCTCGCAGCAATTTTCTTCGGGTCATTTACAATGAGATATCAGACGAGTAAGGGCTGGGTAAGCTGACTGTATTTTCTAATTACAGTTCTCAATGACATTGATCAAGTAGCACAGTGACTTCTCGATACCAAATAACATCGCGGTCGTCTCGTGTACCAAAGGCTCTGAGATGCAAAACAGTAGTCTTGGCTGGATTTCATCATATAGTCCTGAATCCACTCTTCATACCTTCACTCCGCCTAAAGAGTTTTCGGCTAAATCATCCTCATTACTTCCATCCTCAAACGAATTCAACTACGGAACAGTTCAAACCTCTCTGTCTCTCCCCCTAACCTCCGAAACCCTTTTTATTTTATCTCGCGGCCGGTCATCCGCGGGGGGGCTACGCATTGAATCTTCTTCTGACCTAGAAGAAGGCATGGCCAGGGTTGATGTCAAGATTACGTATACGGATTTTGCCAAATATGGGAATTCCTACGATTTGTTGAGCCAAACTGCAGTCTGTCTAATTCAAAGGAAGCCAGGGAAGCGAAAACAGCTTGGTGTCGGGCTGTTCTCCTCGCGAGACTGGCCTACCTCTTCATATCGCCGCTCTCAGTTGATCTACGATGTGACTCTGGTGCTCCCCGAATCTCGCGGACCCTCCATTCTCCGTCTCAACGCATTCGAGACCGATCTTCCTAATTTTCATCACCTCTTTTCCCAGCCGTTGGATGAGTTTGTCACCTTTGGGAATCTGCTGCTAAAAGCTGGGAATGGGATTATCAATGCAGTTGTGAGTCAACCTACTGTCCCTCCTGCACAAACTTCTGATAGTGCTTCTAGTCGCTGACAGCAGATAATGCCACGATACATACTTCAAATCGTGAGATCAACATCAAGGTATGTGAATGATCCTTATCGTTCCGAGGATCCTTTTCGCTCATGACACCCAGTCCCTAACATCGAACTCCGCCTCTCTTTACACTATCAACTCAGAAATCCGAGGTCATTTTACCACTTCACACTCCCTAGAAATCAAAGCAAGGAATACAAAGGTGAAAGCGGATATCGAGATATTACCCCAATACTCGACTGAAGGCGGGCACGTTGTTGTACAAACAACGAACAAGGCTCTAGAAGCAACTATCAATGTCCATAAACCATCCCATTCATCGACTTCTTCAGAATCTTCATCGGGCCTGTTCATATCTACTATTAACAACAACGGCATTGTTGACGTTTCCGTACCCTCGCTACCTCTAGACTCCGCGTTAAATCTGACAGCGTCCACAACCAACGGACGATTGACAGCTACATTACCTGCAACATACGAAGGGACATATGCCCTGTCAAGTACGAACATCTTTGGGGAGGTGCATAATGGACATACTGAAGACCCAGCAGGGCTAGGGAGGAAGAGGGTGTTCGGATCTGGCCCGAACAAGGGCGTGATAATTCATAATTCAGTTTATTGGGATGAGAGGAATAAGGAGAAAAGTGTCGTTATTCTCAAAAGCATCAACGGGCAAGCAGAGCTGTTCTTGTGAAAAGAGATAGATATAGTTTATGTATTACTATGTATAAGAGGCAAATTGTTGTTGGTTTATGTGTTCTTGTTGCTTGTCAGTTTCAAGTCTTAGTGGCACTCGGGCAAGTTTTTTTGTCAACACAACGATATAAGGGTCCTGAAGCATCGCGGAAAATTCCATGCAAACCATTTTACGGACATATCACCTCGCGTCATGCATCTTGACCCATGGGCCTAACTAATCTATTACGCTGTTGATATTTAACGCTTTGATCGAACCTTTTATGCAAACACTCACGGAGATCATCGTCGGAGGCCCCCAGAATCTCCCGCAGAACTCCACCCGAAATAGCGTCATTTCCCAGTCAAAAACCTTAGTCCTTGTTCATTTATAGTGTCATTTCAATCCGCAGGAGTTGGCTCACCAGCACCGAACCAAAAAAGCCTCGCCATCCATATTTCGCTGATTCATCTTTTCTTACTTTTTATATGTAATCACACTGACCATCGAAGCTAAATCATTATACCACCCTTTGTTTGATTTTTTGAATTGTAAAATGTACGACTGAAGAATTACTCTCGAAGTAAATAATTATTGCCTGCTCCATTAACATCGAAGTAATGACTCCATACTTAAAGTCTAATTCTACAAGCTACATTAAGTTGATAAACTACACTTGTTGATAATTCTATAATCTATGAGTGCCTTTTCATAATCCTTCCAATCTCTGCAGACACAGTCCTTGCCATTTCAAGTGAGATCTCCTCGGTCGGAATCACATACGTCTCCGGAAATGTTTCTACTCCGTACCATTGTCTCAACGTTTTCGCTTTTACAACGTTCGTGTTGTCCTTCATCAGCAACCAAGTCAACGCCACCTCCCCATGACCAATTTCTTCATGAACCACGTTCAACTTTGGCTTCTTTTCCTGGAGCAGCATCATCTCCCTACTCCAGCGCGCCTCGGCGAGATCGTTGATACCCAGCCCATCAGGATATGTATCGAGTAATTTGTTCACCAGTGTTTGATTGACTTGCGTAGGAGCAAACTTCGCTCCTGGAAGGGCATCATCATGTACTAGCGATGCGTCATGCTCAATCTTGTTATGCGCAGCCAGTGCGTCGAGCGAAATTCCTTCTCCAATGTCGCCAGTGCAGCATGATAGAAAACCGCCAGCGACGAGTGTAGTGGCGAGTGGTGAAGAAAGGTGATATATGGTCGTGAGCGAATCAATGAGGGATGAAGCAGAGATGCCTTTCCCTGAGCGATTACTGTTGATAGAGTTAGGGTAAAGATGGCACGAACCGTGAAAGAAAAGACATACATATATCCATGATTTGCAAGTGTGTTTAGGGCCGGACAAGGTGACCTTACGTCTCCCTGTCCAGGTGCTATGAACGCATGCTGACCATGGGAGGACATCCACGGACGCCTATTGGGGTGTTCAGATTGGATAGCGAATCGATTTCGACCAGGAAACAATAATGCGATCCATGAGGATAAGAGAGCTACTGTCGAAAATTTAAAGAATGTTTGTGCATCGAAAAAGAAGGGGTGCATCTTGAAAGAATCCAACGGTCGCTGACCAGTTGTAAGAAAAAAGAACGGGAATTGATAATTTCCTACGTCCACGATGCATTTTACTTATAACTGAACCGCAACTAGCGGAGGAAGAAAGTTTTAATCTCATCGCATCGTTCTGACCAAAGATTGCAATGCAAGTACTGAAAATTGTAGAAGATAATGTTAAAATGGCTGTGCGTTTAGATGGAATATCATGTATCGTTGGCAACTTGGCAGAGATTCCCCTTGACTAAGATAGAATTCCTTTCTCGATCAATCATCAATTCATCAATCCTTCCTCATTTGCCGATCAATTGTGAGATCAAAGCGATGCAATGTCAATTTCGGAAGCCATATGCACGACTGTATATGACCTTGGCTATGACTGTTTCAGGACGAACATTTTACAAGGACCAGACTATCAAATCGTACCGGATTTCACAACGCCTAAGATGAAATCGTTCCACAAGATCACAGCTGTATGGCTTTCGAAAACCACTCGGCAACAATCAATTCAATCCCATTGGATCCGCTGTGAATAAGTCCTGATATTTGAAACAAACGCTTCCTCTATCTCATTGCCCGCACCTGTAGCTACCTTCACAATGATCTCGTTCAAAGTTGTGGAACCGAGAATGTCGACATGGTCGGATGTGTTAGCACCGCCTCGGGGCATAGATGGGACTGGACGATGAGAAAGCTAGGGAGTAAATTAGAAAGACGAAAACAAGACGCAGTGAAAGAAAGTGATATTTACTTCGACAACGGTTACATTGATGCCCGCAGGATTCCATCTCCGCCTCTTCCACCCTTCCACACACATAGCGCCAAGACTGATCAGGCTGACTGTCCCATCACCTTCGCCCATTTTCACGCCATTACGGACCTGTAACAGACACGTTCCACAATGAGACAACAGTTGTGTATTGGGGTATCCAGAACCAACACCACTATGCATACTTTTGGGTTCACAGTTTCATCCGTATAATCTGCATCAATCCAGCTCTTTCTCAGCAAAGGCATATCTAACGGGTTACGAGGAGTAGAACCAGCACAGGGACCAGTTTGATTAGATCCTGTATCTGGATCTATGCAGAGAGGTGATATTCCATCGGCAGCAGATTCGTCATGTTCAAAATCACCGCGAGTGTACCAATATGAGCGCTGAAGCACAAAAACGTCGTGAGCATGATACATAGATACACGACAATTGGCTTTACCTCGGTCTCCTTCCCATGTCCATAAACACAGAACATTTTCATCGATGGGGCATTGGGTAATCTGTTTCCGAGAGTCAATGTTAGTTCAATGCTGAGTTGAGCGAAAGCTATGGTGAGCGCGCACTTGACCTCCAGTGGATTAGTCCATTTTGTGTGGTCTCGGTCATTACGATTCAAGGCGTCTTCATTTCTTTCAATTCCAAAGGAATAATTTGTTGCCATCATTTTCTGGAATGATGCCTAGTGCATCAGAATCGAGATACTCATCCGCGATTGGCATCAAACAGCGTCAGACTCACCTGGAAACTGGAGGGCGTGTGCTCCAATATCCAATCCCCTGCCATCTCGGAAGTCATATTCTTCACCCCAAACCCGTTATCCTCATTCATCAGGCGGGTACTCCTTGTCTCCGTCTCACCTTCTTCTGGAATAGGTACTGATACGGGGATACGTCTGAATGAGATAAGTTCGCCATGAGTGTGACCACTACGCCGCCCTCTTACGTCGTTTGCATCGAGCACATTAGAATCCTCGCTGGGATCGTCTGGGGCAAAGGTCGAATTGCCCCATATTGTATCCCCACCCTGCATGTGAGCGTGAGCGTGACATGACATGGTGTAGGTCGGAAGTGCAGAACAGGTGAAATGAAACATGCCTTGATCCACATGCTCGCACTTCCGGCCCAGCTCAGAAACAACTTGCGTCTTTCAGCACGAGAGAAGAAACGTTCTAGGACTACTAAACAGTAAGCGACGTACCCGTCAAAAGATCGTACCGATGACTTGCCGTAAGATCCTGCAGGATTCATTTGTACTGTGTCCTTCATTTCTCCAGAAAGGAACGCTGCCATGGCTTTGGCCTGCATCGGCATGTTTACATTAGGAAACACGGTGTTTACAAGCCAGACAAACGTACGACACCCTAGATATAACGAAAAAACAAAGGTCAGCGATCACGAACTTTCTTGATTATAATTTAGCAAAGAATGGAAATCCGCAATGAAAACTTATGAATGACTTACCATATGTGTTCCAGCGATGGATATATACGCTTCTATATGATTCTATGATTACACCGATCAGAAACTGAGCGTCTGGAGGATATCAGAATTGCCAAATCAAATTAGTCGCTTACCTCAACCCAGTCAGGACCGCCCCCGCCATGCTCTGGTGATTCTACCCATTTGAGGCTAGAGTACGAGAGTACAGGAGTCCATGAATGAATTAATATATATATGATGAGACTCACAAATACTGCAAAGAAGAACAGTACAAAGAATTAGGCTAGGTATTCACAATCAATTAAATGCGAGTAAAATGTTTAGTACCAGGAATATCTGTGAACGGGTATTGATTGAAGGTGGGTATCACATTATTAGCTCCGAAGAAAGATGAACACACGGTTGCACCCATTGAATGAGCAGCCACCACTGTCTTTTTCTTTTGTCGTCTCCTATAGACGTATGTGGTTTAGGCGGTTTCCAACAAAAAATCACACCAAAAGTACTAACTTGAAAGCTTCGATTGTAGTCTTCAATTTTGAAAAGTACCCGTCTCTTTCCTCTAAATTCCAGTATGATAGCCGCCAGTCGTATGGTGCGAGATAAAGATTATTCGTGTCATAATTTACAACGGCCAGATTTTCGACAATCTTGGACCTACGCGCCAAAGTTTGAGCCGAAGTTGATATCCAGAGCAAATAAACACTCACCATATCCAATATCCTTGGATGAAACTGCTGGCAGCGTCTATCCCTTCCGCCGCACGTATTTTGGCGTCGGGAGGGTCAAGACCAGTAACAGGATCAAGCATCATTGCCGCGATCCACCTATCTCGATTGAATGTGACTTGCGAGAGCATATTGAGACCTCCCCAAAGTTTTTCGCGGAAGAACGGCCGGTATTCTGGACTAGTAGACCATGATTCGAGACCCTATAACCAAACACATCACAAGACTGAGGATCGGTGGAACTGTTGGGGGGGGGCTTAACGTACCGTGGATATAACTCCAGGGATCAACACAACCGGGTACTCAGCCGATAAGCCTCTTGCCTTCATTCTCTCTCCCACTTGAAACTCTCTACCGTCTCGATTAAACTTCCACAGTTCAGGTATATTACTTCGAAGTTTATTCCACTCAGTTTCAAACCGGGAAAAGTCGAAATCAGGAAGCTGCGGAAGGGTAACGTCGTACTGATCCATGAGTAGCGTGAGCTGAGCATGCATATCTTGGATGTCAGATGGTTGAACGAAGGCGAAGGCAAGGAGGACTCCGACTGAGGAATGAAACGTCAGGGTCGTCCAAAATCAGTGTCGTCAAGCACGCACATAAAACACCAAGAGGAAAGAGGAATTTGCGAGTAGCGAACAGTGAGCTTTCCTATATCCAGTCAGTATATCAGGGAGCCGAAAAAACTGAGCTTACATGTTTCCGCTTCAGTTTGTTCACCTCCGTCTGCAGTGAATGTTTCTTGTTCCATAGCTCGAGTTTCACTAGGTCACTGGTCTCCGGTGCGGGTGAGTCCGTTTGGGAGGGACCTGAATCAGAATACACGTCTTCGTCTTGAAGTTGTATCGTTTTCTTGAACCTATTTCTCATAGACATCGTACCCAGAAGCTGGCCGGCGTTTATCGCGGCGTGTTAAACTTTTTCATCATGCATGTGAAATTTCCACGAGTATTTCACGTGAGGTATTTCATCAAAGCAGGTGATGAGCAATAGCGATAAGCGCGTCTTAACCTTCAACCAACATGGAGGCTAGCTATCGCGCAGAACTACGGCGCCAGGCCTACCAAGCCAATGCTCGTGCCTCTACAGACAAACTACACATACAAGAAGATTTTCGACATATATATAGTGAGCCTCGCTGTTCCGTGGCACACCTAATACAGACTTGATTGATTTCGTTCCAGCAACTCTCACCGAAGGCCTTTCCTCTGAGGAATCGAAACTTGCCGCGAAGCCACCACCACCTGAGCTCATGATGCTGGTCTTGCGAAATATGATATATCCTAATATCCTCTCCGCATATGTCCCGGATCTCCTAGAAGTATTGAGCAACATCGAGAAATGGCGCGCAAGGGCAAATGGTCGAGCTGGTCGCGCATTAGCGTGCGACGGATATTGGCCCCACTACCACAAACAATATCCCAGCGGCCTAACTGATAGCGATCGAAAAGTCTTGCAGGTCATCTCCGACGCTCATGAAGTAACTCGAACAAAATACGTTGAGATTCTGAAGCAGTATTGCAATCTGGTGACGTACCAAGCTGAAACCACCGAAATCTTTCAATCTCATGTGCTAGTTTCTAGCACTTGTACTATATATGGACGTCCAAATCTCCAGTAGCCGTTAAGCAAAAGTTCATAGAAGTGTTTCAAAGCTACTTTGCATCTAGCATAAATGATCTGTGTACTTCCTTTCAAGACTTGACTCCCGATGAGCTAGTCAAACTTTGGGAGGTGAAGAAAGAATGGGCTGAGTTCGTTGCTGAATGCATGGCAAGTGGCTATTCCGCACAGTCAGTTTCTTGTCTCTCAGTTCTCATATCCTCACTCAAATCCTACCATCCATAGACCCCGTGTCAGAGTTCCCAACCAGGAACAAATAGTTGCTCAAACAGAAGCATATCTTGTTCTAGTCCAAAAGGAGGTTGATGCGCTAGAGCGAATTTTCAACGAGGATGCATACAAGTATCGAGTGGGTTGAGACTATGAATGTTGTATGTACATATATGTAGAAGTTTCGTATTACTACCTGGACATACACAACTGATAGAGAACATTCCCCCGCCCACCCTAGCTACCTGACCCTTCCGCGAGCAGCGAAGCCCTAAGTCACATAGAAAGGCATTTTTTGTGCCTGCATATTAGGACACAGAGGAAACGATTCCACCGCTCTCACGGGGCTCTCGCTCCCGAGTTCAGTATGTAGGGGATGAAGAATACAAATTCTTTTTCGTTGTGAGACTCTAAGGCGTGGACTGTGACAACGACAGCCGCGGCGTAGAGATAGGCGCTTATAGGTGATATTCTCTCACGCTTAGCTAGATACCAGTGGTCACATCTTGCTGTTTCTCTTCGCAAACACCGTACTATCCTTATTCACCGTTGGCCATTCAAGTTATTCTGGCCGAAAATCCAGCTCCTCTTTTTCCCTAACTAACGACATTCACGACTATCTATTCCTCCACGATTTACTTCATCAAGCTTCACATGCACCACCGCTCATTTTCTGCTCAACTTGCTTAAACACAATGTCAAATATCACGGATGGAAGATGCTGGGCAGAGCTTAAGCCTAATTCCCCGTCATTGCTGCAGAATGGAAATCTGGTTTTCCAAGGTACGCCGACGTCGTCCAAATTATCATTGCCTTGTTTCAAACATTTCTTTTCTGTCCAGCTCATCATGTCAGCACTCTAGGCGAACTAATGCTATCCAGATGATTAATACTGTTCTTTGCTCCAGGTTGGGTGGATTGTGGCTGGATTCTTTACCGTAATAGCCATCATCACATCTGCTTGGCTCATCAACAAGCATTTGTTGTACTACACGAATGTAAGAACTGTGTTTAACCATTCATATGCGCCTAATCAATGTCGTTTAGAAACGCGAACAGCGCTGTGAGCTTCATCAATTCATGTATGCCCATTTGGCGCTCTACTTAACACTCCAGTTCAGATATCGTTCGCATCCTTTTCATGGTCCCGATCTATGCTATCATCAGCATGGCTTCATATCTTTTCTGGGTGTGTACCTTAGCCTACTGCAGACCTTCAGAACTCACTGGATCTCCTTGCTTAGAATCATTCCACTCCTCTACTCCTTGTCCGTGACGGTTATGAATCTACTGTTTTGACATCATTCTTTTATCTACTGCTCAATTATCTTTCTCATGATCCCGACGAGCAAAGGTCTATATTTATCAAAAACGGCTTGTCCAGAGAGTACGATCGTGAAGCTTTGAGAAAAGAAGAGTCTCCAAGTAGATGGGTCTTTCCGCTCGGATTTGTAAAGTGGAAACCAGCGGTACGTGCCCTTTCTTAATCCATCCTGTCATCCCTCAAACTTGCGACTTTTCGTTAGGATGGGCTTCTATTTCTTCAAATGATGAAATGGGGTGTGCTGCAGTATTGTGTCATTCGACCTACGTCAGTCAGTCTTTTTAACATCCTTCTGGATGTAATCTAATGTTTTTCCAGCACTACACTTGCAGCTGTTCTCCTCAATTATGTAGGGTTATATTGTGAGGATTCTTGGGGTCTTGGTTGGGGCCATTCATATGTACGTCCAAAGTAAAATTCATCTCATAAATACTTCTCAAAGTGTCGTTCCCCAAGATCACTGTCATCGTCTCAATCTCGGTCACCGTCGCAATGTATTGCTTGATCCAACTTTATGTACCGGTATCAACAATCCTTGCACCTCAGAAACCTTTGCTGAAGTTGTTTTCCGTCAAATCCATCGGTGTGTGCACCTCCGGAGCATAGTACGATACCATCTGAGCTAACGAGATCGTAGTGTTTTTAACTTTTTGGCAAGCAACTTTTCTTTCCGTCCTTAGCATGGTCGGTGTAATCAAAGACGTGAGAGATCCTATTCCTTAACCATACCAGTTTATATCCATACGATGATATATCAAACAGACGACATATATGACTGCAGATGATATCAACATTGGTATCGGAGCTCTCTTAGAAACTTTCGAAATGATGTACGTCTCAATCGATAAACATGAATTCTGTGCGCCAAATCTTATTACTGTGCAGGCTTTTTGGTTTCCTTCACATAAAAGCATTCACATATAAGACGTACCAGCCCAGGGAGTCTGATTCAATGAAACTTCCAGCTTACCGCATGTCCCGCTTGCGTGCTCTCGGGCATGCCATGGATTTTCGCGAAACTTTCCGGGAACTCTGGATAGGGAGTGTCTACCTCTGGGAGAAGATGTGTGGACATGACCCAAAACCAGACATCAATGCCCGACGAGTAGCCCACTACAAGAATGCTTTCGGACTTACCAGGCCGCCCGGGACAGTTATGAAAGAGCCAAATGAGAAAGTGGACCCTTTGCATTTTCCTATCATTCGTGTGGAAAAGGAGTACTACGACGATACCCGCGGAAGACAGTGGCTTGGTCATGGAAATGATTATGGGTACGGAATATATAGGGAAAAGAGTGACGATTTGGAAGTACAGATTGAAAGGGAGCTGGAGAGACGTGGTTACGGGTCTCGTACGTTCCACTTACTATTTTCCAGGCTCTTTCTAATTACAAGTACAGAAAATCCTTGTGGAGGTCATACCAAGCCTCCTTCAGATGTGGAGGATATTGGCCACTCACACCAACCCCGGAGATCGTGGTGGCAGTCCATATACAATCGCATTTCCCAATCTGGCACTGAAGACAATGGTGTGGACCACACAGTTGTTCATTCTAGGCATGCCAGTCGAAGGAAGTCAAAGTCAAGAGATCCCTCAAAACTACGCTCCCAAAACCCTTCCCCAGACGTAGATATAGATTACGTTGCAGTGACCGAAAGTCGATACGACATGGACGATCTGCCACCTCCGAGTCTCTTCCGGTCTAAACTATCATCAGGGAAAAGTAAAGCTGAGCGAGGAGCGTATTCTTCTGTCACGCCATATGGAGACGAAGACATGTTAGCCCCGCTTTCGTCATTCAATGGGTATCAGAAGTTTTATAAGCGCCAGTCTCAATATCGAAATTCGGAACACAGACAAGGGCCGAAGATTATGTTTTCTCCTTCCACAGCAGACTATCCTCCACGATCCAGTCCCCCACCTGCCAGCCCTCCACCTCAGTCGTTGTTAGCTCCGGTGATGATGATGTCCCATGGCGATGCCTCGGCCGATAGCCTATTAGGCCGTGTTTTCCCTTCGAAATCTTCAGATGCTAATTTGACTGTGCGTGGCACTGATAACACACATTCGACAGGACATGTACGTGTTGCCCCGAGGACTGCACTCCCGTCCCGGGAGAGTGTGCATGATATTGGAGAGGCCGGCGAAAGACATCCAGTTCACAGTCAGGCTTCTCTACCTCCAAATATTCCTCAAGCCATGTCAGCCTACGTACTTAATCCGATGCGAGGAGCCAATTCTAAAGGCAACAGGTATACAGAGTACCGACTCCATGACAATGTGGAATATGAACCTAACAACATTCCAACCTTCCAGTTCTCAAGTCCAACGCGTTTAGCTCGACTATCATCTCAACCATCTCATCCCCGTCCTGCTCCTAACCCCAAACCGCGAAATGAATACTCTCCTGGTCTGCGCCGTTCTTCTGCTCAAGTTGGTCGCAAACAAGCACAGGCGCGACGATCGGCGGGGATGTCACTTCATCCACGGACAAAGCATCACTCCTTACCTGCCGTTCTCACTATTCCCCGTCCTCTAGCTACACCTTCCGCAAATGCCTATTCGGACGATCATATGGCAGGCCCCTCGTTTGCCCAATCCTACCAATTCTTAGGCTCCTACCACGCCCCTTGACAATTCAAACAACATTGTGTCCCAACTGTCAACCTCTGGTAGAGCCGTTTGTGCTCCTACCTTTTCCTTTTCGACCCCACTTTCTGCTTGGGTGCAATTTCTCTCGTTATTCTGCCGTGCAGAGTGGCCCCAGACTACACAGTATGCGCAATAATCGGGGAACAAGAACATAAACATCCTGCTTGCTCTCAACAATGCTCCCGTGAAGGAGTGAGTAGGTCTACGATCAAATTCAGGGTTCAGCTAGGGTCCTTGATCATGAAAATGACATCTACATATCATTATATTTATTATAACGAATTCACGACAAGCTCATGACGGTCTCAACCACCTCGATGTTTTCACTTGCTTATCTGGACTGCTTATGAATACTTTTTAATATTGTCTAAATCCTAAAAATGTAGAATTACTTCGAGACAACCAAACCATCAATCATATTCCATCCTAACTCTTCATAAGTCCAACCGAATATGTTCCCTTCCCCTACGATGCGTTCACCGAAGCCAACGAAGGTGAGAGTTCGGTGCATATTGGGTTGAAGGTGTAATTCATCGATGGTTTTCATGTCCTCATCAGACAGTTCAATAAGCTGCAAGCACCAGTCAGTGAGCCAGCAGATATCAATGCAATCAATATGCGTTACAGTCATGTTGCTTGCCATGCGCGCCTTGTTTTCTGTCTTGGGTATGACAGCGGTCTTCCTTTGAACACCCCAACTAAGGAGAACTTGTGCTGAGTCGACATTGAGCTTATTGGCAATGGCTTTAATCGTGTCGATATTGAATAGACTGATCGCCTGGTCGGTCCCAGATGGCTGACCTGTGTAAACAGATTATCATCAAACGATATTCGACATCTAACAGCGAGTTCCGGACCCAGTGGCGAATAAGCAGTTAGAATGATTCCCTTTGACTCGCAATACTGCTTAAGTTCATGCTGGGGTAAGCAGGGATGCATCTCGACTTGGTTCGTGACGGGAACCACCGTGCATTGTGGGAGGAGAACATTGAGGGTTTTGATCGAGAAGTTCGAAACTCCAATACTTTTTACTTTGCCTACATTCAATATTGGAGACATTAGGACGAAGATCGTGGACTGGGCCATGGAACTCACCACCCTCCAGGAGTTTTTCCATGTCCTTCCACGTTGCAACAAAGGTGGGACTCTCGTGAGGACGGTATGTGCTATTGCCCCAAATTTCCCCGGAGTCTGATGAATGAGTACACGATTAGGTCTGTTTTGCCTGCAGAACAGGATCGTACTCCCTTACCAGGCTTACCAGCTTGAGGCCAATGCATAAGATAAAGGTCAATATATTGGCAATCCAAGTTATTCAGACTTTCTTCAAACGCTTCGCGAACCTTTCCATGGGCAGAATTCCTGAGTTGAATAAGCATCTTAAACTTTGTATTAAATTCCAACCTACGGCAGTTTCGTAGTAAGAAAGATCTCAGTCCTAGCAATTCCCGAGTCCCTAATGGCTTTTCCGACTTGCTTTTCGTTACCTATAAGGAAAGATGAGCTGACTGGTACATCGGAACAAAAACATTACTAATACCATATCCTGCAGCCTATCCAGAATTGAAATTAATCCTAATCGATTGCGAATCAACTGCAAGGATCCATACCGTATCGAAATGGCGATAGCCCGTCTGAAATGTGTTGTTTGACCATTTGTTGAAAATCAAGCACCGTCCCCCACCTTGATAGCATTTAAGCACATATGATACACTCGTTCATCTTCTCCAGGGACCCCCATCCAACACCTTTGAGGCACTGTTAACGACATTGCAAAGTCTTGACGAGGGTCGCTCACCCCAGTCCCACGGAGGGCATTCGAGTACCGTTATTCAAGGTCAAAGAAGGGATATTTGCAGTCATGATAGAAACAATAACAGTTGTATGTAGGTTGTAGAAAGGAAAACAGGCGTTCACCGATTATCAAAATTTATCCGGGACCGGTTTCGATTATATACATACGTATTGCCCCGATATTGACCCGTCCTGGTCTTCTGTATGATGATCATGGATCAAAGATATCTATACACTGTACTACACCAATCTTGTACAGTGTACTTCAGGCATTTGTTCGTACAATAATGGCATACATAGAGGGGGAAAAATCTTGCAGTCATAAAAAGTGAATCATATGCATATCGCTCTAGTTATCCAACGCCCTTCTGAGACCCAGTTTTCCTCGTTCTAAGCGGATTGAAAATCCGTTCATGGCCTCCGCTTCAAACCCGTTTAAAGTATACTCCGGGTTTAATACCTTTCGAGCATTGATCTTTTCAAGCACCATTTTCGTTGCTTCTTGGTTCCGACGGGTTTCCAAGTCATCTGTATTTTTTGATTGAGAGGCGGCGACAGAGAGAGCTCTTTCCAGATCTTGCAGACCAACAACTGGTGCAGTGAGATCGAGTAGTTCTTGTGCGATGTTTGAGTTGGAGACGAGCTCGATGTGGGATTCAGGTGCAGTGTCACTGAACAGCTTCACGCAAAAATCAAGTGATTCCTGCAGTTCGCGTTCGTACAACCGTACACCCATTTCCGCATTGCCTTGAATAACTTTCAGGGTAATGATAAAACTAACTAAGCCGGGCGCGGGTTCAATAATCGTATTCTACTTACCAGGACGCAGAAAGGCAAAGGCACGGTCGTAATTGTCTTCACCGACATCGGATAAAATATTCAAATTCTGAGCTCTCAGCTGCTTGTACGCGCTCAGGACTACAAGCTGAAACCTATGAAGACGTGCAGTCAATGGTCTGCTAGTAGTAGATGGCGGACAGAGCAAACCTTGTATAACTTGTTGCAAATCGGGCCGTATGCCACTTCGCTGCGTCTTCTTCGGTGCAATCACCTTTGATCGACGCACTCACACTAGCAGCAGCAGAAAGTGCAGAGGTTAACGCCAAATGAACACCGCTTGAAAAGAAAGGGTCTATGAAGGCTAAAACACGACATCGACGGGTCGCAGAATTATGAAGAGTTAACGCTTTACTTTGTGAAGCTCAAAATTGAGACCGACCTCCTGCATCACCAGCAATTCTAAATCCTGGTCCGCCGTATGAAGGGGCAGAATAACTGTAATCACTCGCGCTCTTCACACTACCCTCAACGAAAGAACCCTGCGCAGTTATCAACTTGATTATTCCGGGAGCTAAGCTGAGCATGGTCATGTATCGCGTCGCAGTTGTGGAGCGAGCGATATCGGGAAGAGAAAGGCCCGAAGGAGCAGTCTGATTGAGTTCCGTGTCATTGTTGTGCATTTTTTGATTCCTGCAAAATCCAACCGAGGTAGTCCCGTTATTGATAGGGATAAACCAAGCCCAACCAGATTCATCTGGGTATATATACATTTCAAACAACGAATACATTTCATTCGAGCCACTTACCCAGTAATGCCTCGAAATAGGGAGCGCCTTCTCGCGGTGTCCCGACACCGTAGCTTCCCACATTTTCCCAATAGCCCCAGATAGCAATATTCTTCAACGCTTGGTTGAAGTGTCGATTGTTAAGATACTTGGTTGACATTAAGCCTGCTCGACCTGAAGTGTCTATAAGATACTTGAAGCTAGTAGTGCCTCGAATGGCTGTATTCGAAGTATCTTTACAGGAAGCTTGTCCTTTCCCGGGCGGTGTCAAAGCCCAAGAAACAGACGTAGGCTTCTTGATTTCGGAATCGTTGGCATATTCAAATCTCACAGCGGTGGCCTTGGTCTGTTCGAAGACAGAAGCTCCACAGGACCGTGCATGGTTTAAGAGAAGCTCGTCGAACTCGGAGCGTACCTGGAAAACAAAAGAATGAGTTCGTGGAATAGAAACATATATATGTAATTGTAGAACCCTTACCACATTCCATGAACTATTCTCTTGTCCAATGGAGACGAAATCAGTGTCTGTGGGTCCTATCATAAGTGAATGCCGCAAAGAATTCAAAGGGAGTATGCTGACATGCTTCCTGCTTGTTGTGATTAAACCTGATAGCTCCGCCAGGCTAGAACGACATAGTGTGAACCGAAGACCGGGCCACAAAGTAGAATATTCGAGGGATCTTACTTTGCGAGTGAAGCCGTACTTTGCGACTTTCTCCTCCGCTCCAATGAAACGCAAATAGCCTCGCACAGAGGGAAGTAGGGACTCCCCGATGTGATATCTATGTGTATAGTGAGTTTGGCAAGTATTGTACGGTGGACCTTGAGGTAAAAATGCGCACCTGGGAAATTTAGCAGCTTCGAGGACAACTACAGAAATTCCCTCGCGGGCGAGCACAGAAGCAGCATAGCTTCCAGAGGGTCCACCTGCCACGAACAAAATATATTTAACATTCATCGCGTTCCGGATAGAAGGGGCAAGCGCAAGACTAACCTCCTACAATAAGGACATCCACCTCCTAGTCGAATGAAATCGTGTTAAGTAGTGAGGTTAGGAGCAAATAGAAGACTCACCGAAGGCGGTAAGACCGATGACAAGGTTTCGATGGTCATTGAAGTGGCGAATCAATCAAGTGGCGATAGACAATGAACAGTGGTAGAAGCCGAAGAAGAATATTCGATAAGGCTGAAGCGAAAATCCTCTGCAGTACTTGATTTTTATGAGCTACTTATAGGAAAATCAGAAAACTCCTGCTGAAATGAGGCTGCCGGATTTTGGCCTCGAAGCCGAGGGGCACAGAACTTGGACACAATACGTACCATATAGTAATATACCAACTTATGGTTAAGTTTGTTTCTGCAGGTACGGGACCACACGACTTGGCATTTCCATGACGAGTATCTGCATTTTCCTTCTACCATTCTGAAGAGATATGATATAAGATCCGAGCGGTGGGGCGTTCGTGGTGTCCTTGAAATGCACCAAATGCGCATAACTAGCTATGACCAGAGACAGCTAGACCGAAGTGGAATCAGCGATGAACGGGCGAGGTATCGAACTACATACGGAGATATACGCTTCATAATCAGACCCGGATCAGACCAAGGCGTTATGGAGAAGCCAATTTGGAGAGTTGTTGCCTCGAAGCTGGGTCTAAATAGGGCTGAATTAGCTTCCTGCCTGCGTTTCAATGTAAAATTAGTCCTACAACGTACTAGCTTGAAAGCAGTGTTAGCGCCACGGAAAAGAAATGAAGAAAAAGAATGAAGAGGTCATAAGTATGTATCTTGATTTAGTGCGATACATACAGCGAAAAATCGGTGGAATGCACGATGTTCCTCATCAGAGCTAATCCAGATCGAACAGTGAAATGAGACTGAAGTACATATTATGTCTAATTATTGTTGAGTGAATAAATGAAAACGCAGGGGTCGATTATATGTTGAGAATGCCAGATGGAAGAGAGATGTGAAGCGCCGAATGATGTCCAGCGATAAGGCCTAACGCGAACGCTGAGCGGAAATCATGAAGCCTGAGCAAATGGTCGGCGTAGCGTTCCAGAAAGATTTCCATCAGGCTAAATTCTTTCGTTGAGAATTATCGAATCAAGCGTCAGGGGATAGACTAGACTGGAATTCGGAATATGGTTAAGCTTGATACGAGTTAGGTCCAGTAAGACCCTGTCGGGATCTAAGTTAGGCAATGATTAGGCAAAGAATGGAAGCCAAGCGTACGCAAAACGTTCCTCAAGTGTAAGTACCTTACCTCGCTTAGTGTGAGCGATTTGCTAGCGTAAAGTTTGAATGCGTAAGACGTTAGGGGACGTCGACGATCATCCACTATCTATCTCGTCACGTGCAGTTGTCATTTTGATAGTCGTACTCAGGTAGTACTAGTGGTACACATTCCATCGAGGTCAAAGCCTGAGGAAGACAGAAGCTGAGAATACTCGGTGAGTTTTTTTGCCACTGTAAAAGGCGTGTTTACTGACGTCTTCTCCGTGTAGTCTCCCAGCCAACTTTACAAGCTTCGCAAACGCGTGTTTTCTCAGTGTTTTCTCAAATCCCGCGTCCAAACTTTGGTCCCTGTACTGTGTTGACTTTCTGTATTCATTATAAACTTTTGGTCCCCGTACCGTGTTGACTTTCTTCACCCTTCCCTTTCTACGGTCCCGATTCGTCATATGTAATCGAACCTTTGATTTTCCCTGTCTTTGTCAAGTGGATGAGTTGAAGAAGGGCCAAGACTAGAAGTTGGAAGGCTTGAAAAAAAACAACGTCTACAACATTATAAATCAGTTCGCGATCGGTGCGATGTAGAAGTGAGACGCCGTCTACTTCTTTTTCCCCTCAAGCACCATACAATGAATGAAACCCGTCAAGACCTGGCTGTACCCACCAAAGTGAGTGCTTGCATTGGCTTTTTCAGTTCATTTGTTGTAATCTTCGCCAAACTTGAAGCACGTCGAAGTTCTCATTATAGGTGGAGGCCCAGCAGGAAGTTATGCAGCGTCCGTTCTTAGCCGCGAAGGAATCGATGTCGCAGTCTTGGAGTCGACGAAGTTTCCTAGGTGTGTAACGATGATTCTAGTCCATAAAATTACTAACTTTTCCGAGCCCAGGTATCATATAGGCAGGTCACTCTATTTTCAAAGTTTTGTTCCAAATCGTAATCGTATTTGGTGTGACAGGCGAAAGCCTCATACCATCCGTCCGGCCATACCTTCGATTCATTGGCGCGGAGGAAAAGATAGTTCAACATGGGTTCACCAAAAAGGTGTGTAGTAGTACGACAATGCTTTGCATACGCGTAGACTAACTGTATACTTCTAGCCCGGTTCTGCTATCAAATTCAACCAATTCAAGAGAGAAGGCTGTATGTGTCGTATTCACAACTTTTCTTTGCCTTCCATGATAATCATCTACATGGCATATACCCACAGACACCGATTTTGTTGCATTGGGCGCTGATAATAACGCATGGAACGTGGTGAGGATCGTTCGAGCATACAATGTATGCTTCATAGAACTGACCTACGGACTATACTCTAATGTAGATACGCTCTGAGTTCGACCATTTACTACTCAATCATGCGCGGGAGTGTGGAGCCAAGGTTCATGAAGAGACCAAGGTCACTAATATTGCGTTTGACCCCATAGACCCCGAAAAGCCTGTCTCGGTCTCCTGGACGCGTACCTGTACCGCTCAATCTCCTAATGCTTCTCAGAACGGCACTATCAAGGCTGTTCATGGATCTACCACATTTACGCACCTGATCGATGCTTCTGGTCGCGCTGGCTTGCTCTCTACTAGATATCTCAAGAATCGACATTTCAACGCATCGTTGAAAAATATTGCCGTTTGGGGTTATTGGCGCAATCGTATTTCTGATGAAGAACCTGATAACGAGCAGGATAAAGAAGACCACAAGCCTAGGGTCGGCATGTACGGTAAAGGCACTTCTAGAGAAGGGGCGCCATGGTTCGAAGCTCTGACAGACGAATCTGGCTGGGCATGGTTCATCCCCCTACACAACGGCAAGACCTCTGTGGGGATCGTTATGAACCAAGAACAGTATAATAAATCACGCCCTTCGTCTTCCGACGCTCAATATGAATGTTCTCTCGTCGGCCGTTATTTAGCGAACCTGCGTTTGGCTCCGGGGGTGGCACGTTTGCTTTGCGGGAAGGACGTCGTTCATAACGGGTCAGATTCGGAACACGAAATACATGTTCCTATCGAGGAAGAGATTCTACACCAGCAGGCGAAGCTGGAACCGGGAAGTGTACGCAGCGCCAGCGATTTTAGTTACTCCGCTCCGAATTATGCGGGAAAAGGATTTCGGATTGTAGGAGATGCCGGAGGTGATTTTCCGAACAGTACAGCATTAGACTTGGTTCCTGACGATACAATTCCTACCCTCTATTCGAATAGCCTTCATCGACCCATTCTTTTCGTCTGGTATCCATCTTGCTTTCACCGGTGCACTTTCCGCTGCTGCGACGATCTGTGCGTCTCGTCGAGGAAATTGCACCGAGGTTGAGGCGGCAATGTGGCATACAAAGAGGGTGGCAGTGAGTTATACGCGGTACGTTTCACTACTATCCCTTTAGACTGTCAAGCTGATTACCGGATTAGATTCCAAGTGGTTGTGCTCAGCGCCTATAAACAGATGCGTGCACAGAGCGTTGACGTTCTATCAGACGTCGATGAGGACAATTTTGATAGGGCGTTTACTTATCTGAGACCTGGTAAGTGGCCCCTTCGTGTCAAGTTTTACCAGCTTATCCGAAGGTACTTCCTAGTCATTCAAGGAGCATCAGATATGGGTTCCCGCTTGTCCGAATCTGAACTTCAGCGATCGCTCGATTTCTGCATTAATCTCTTCAACCCGACCAGCCCAGAGGAGCATAAGGCAGTAGAAGGTCAATTGGCAGGCTCAGGGAAATATAGGGAGTTAATGGACGTGGCGAAGCCATTGGTAGACCCAAAGTCATTTGAAGACATACTGAAGGTGACACCGACCGAATGCCCTGCAGGATCCACGGGATGCAAAGAAACAGAGACAAACACGTATTCGGAGTCCAAACCGAGAATGGTGCTGGACAAGATCAACGCTCGTCGCCTTGTTCATCATGAATACGCGATTAATAACCTAGAGGCGGAAGAACTGCTAGGATGTGCGATCAGGTTGGAAAAAGGTCGTTTAGGGTTGATGAAAGTTGCATTGGTCCGATGAAACTGCTGGAGAATATATATATTTTTTTTCTAAACTGTGATAGACCTAATCCTCGTATGTAGCAATGTAAAGTGCTTCTATGGTCGCTAATTGAGTTCAGTGTATGATGCGGGAAGGTTCCCACGAGATACAAGTAATCATGTCATTTCTGTTAGGTCCAGTCTCGGGCGCGCTGGTCGCTGGAGGGGTGAGCTCTCCAAGTTTCTTTGCTCGTTATTGTGGGTTTTGATGATGAGCTTCGAACTCTGTTGAAGATATATTATGGGTTTTCGAACCTCATTCAAGCGAGGTGAGTTCGAGAAAGCATATCTCATTCATAGTTCCTGACATCTCTCCGGAAAAGAACGAAGCAATTATCCACAGAGTGAGCTGCATTTTCTTTGTTTAGCTGATTTCACTGGAATGTTTTGCCTTGAAATTATCCACAGCCTTCACATCCAATCGACTCTCCTCCTTCATTCCCCGACTCCCGCGTGGATATCGACATACCCATCACCTGCAGCTTCCCGCGTCGAGCATAGCCCGTTCATCTCACTTATACAAGCTGGCTGGAATGAGCAACTAGAAAAAGCTTTTGTAGGGGTTGGACAGGCTGACAAGCATGTATCTAATGCGGTTGGAGAGTTCAGGAATTGGGCTGGAAGGAAACTGGCTCGGAAGGATTAGTGGGACAATTAGCTGTTTAGTTTTGGGCGCGAAAGTGCTCGAACGATAGTCCATCTAGAGGAAACCATTAAAGACAGAGAACCTTTCGGTGTCGTAAGTCAGTCCTGCAACTGAGGGTCTTGGAATCTCGGTTTGCCAGTGCGTCGTGCATAAATACTAACTAAATGTAGTGTAGCTAACCCCTCCTGTGGTACAAGTCGGCTAGTCCAATCAGTTGAGAGTTAGCCTGGTTGCAAGATTCCCAAGGTGAAAGTAGACTTCAGCCCGAAATTCGATATGGAGGTATATTTCATAGGACTTAATGATTTATGATTACGGAAATCTAATCGCTCGGTAAGCAAGGTGTCGCAGTGCACTTTTTCTTTCTCACCCGACGTCTCTAGCATCTCAATGAGACGGCGCCGCAGCGCATCAATACCACCCTCCGCAGAGGTCGAATTTGGTAGTACATGATTCCGGGTGTAGCATCACCAATCTCCGCAGAGATGCAAACGTCTCCGCAGAGACACAGCTTTCCGCTGACATATGCATTACCTTGCATTAGTTCAAACCTGGTGAGACAGGGGTTCAGCTCTTCCCTCTGCCTCACCAGGTCAGTTTCTTTTCTCCTTTTCTCTTCCCCTACTCAACAGATATAACAAATAGATCATCTATTATCTCGATACCTTTTTTTCTGCACCCACCTCCATGCCCACCCTTCTTTCTTACTGTAAGATAGGTCGACGTTCACCCCTCGCCTTTCAAGATATGTTTTTGTCTGCTTACTGCCTAAACGGAGAACTTTTAAACGAGACGATGCGATTAGACACATAATATCCCTTTCATTGATGTCTTAGTAGTTGAGGCTTCCCACCATTCCTGGTGCCTCTTAGCATATATACTCGTTGGGGATACTAAGGCCCTGTAACCACTCACGGGCTTCATTATATTCTTACTACCACTGAGACACTTGTTCTCCTAATCAAAGAAGACCTCAGTAAGTGTTTGGTCTGGACACAAAAATGCTTCAATGATTGTCCATCGAGATGAATCGAAGTTTTGGTGTTCCCAGTTATTGCTACATACTGCAGTGACTCTATTTTGGATCAAGAATGAATATCATCTTCAACCGTTAAAATTCGCGTTGTGCCAGTCCGTCGTACATAAATACCAAGTACTAAATCCCAATGGTAGCGTAGCTATTCCCTCCTGTGGTATGTACGTATGAAAGTAAGACTCGAAACCTGAAAGGTCCTTCACGGTATGTCATGAACCAATGTCCGTCCTGTCCAAACCCTTGTGCAATATTCTGACCGCGTCACAAATCCTCATGTACATCATCACCACCGCTCGATGTCACCTTGCCAAGTATGCCTCTCAAACAAGATTGATTGCTCCCAATACCATCAATATGCCAATTACAGCAGTAACAGGTCCTTGACGCAACACCGATGCTGCCGAATTGTTATTCGTTGTAGCGGACGTTGTTGATGTTGAAGGTGCGGCTATCGTCGAAGTACTAGTACTGACGGCAGGTGCAGTCGAGAGCGAAGCAGAAGGAAGAGTCACAAAGCCCGAAGTGCTACTGCCTGCCGCCGACAACACTGTTGTAGACAATGCGCTGGCAGTAGAGGTCAACAGGGTCGACGAAGTTGTAGAGATTGCTGTGGCGCTGGACGAAGTTGTTACGGCTATTGAAGTACTGCTCGATGTAGTAGAAGTTGTAGAGATTGCTGTGCTGGACGAAGTTGTCACGGCTATTGAAGTACTGCTCGATGTAGTAGAAGTAGTGGAGACTACAGATTTTGAGGTAGTCACGGACGTAGTAGACGGCGGTGGAGTGGACGTAGTAGAAGGAGGCGGCGGAGGAGGGGCGGATGTAGTCGAAGGTGGTGGTGGCGGAGCGGAGGTTGTGGTCGTCACTTGAGCCGAAGTTGTAGTCTCTGGAGCGGGAGTCTGCTTACTAGTTGTGCTAATCTGCTGCTCCGTGCTACTTGTTGTTGCTCCCGATCCTTGAGCAAAGCCTTTGGGGCAAGTACTGGGTCCAGACGAAAATTCTCCGTTCTATGGAGCATTATAAGCGGATGCATGATAGAGGCAATAACGTACTCACCTGCCCGAAATATGTACATGCGCCAGAAGCCTGATACGTGCATGTAACTAATTGAGTCCTTTTTAGTGTCATAATCACAGAATTTATGTAGAAGGATTTCTTTACTGAAGCCATCACCTGCATCAGTTCCAGGAGCAACTAACGGTGAGCCATTTTTGTCTGCAGTGGGACAGTCGACGGCAGCCGAAAAAGTGACGATACTCGAGAGGGAAAAGAAAATCAAAATGGTCTTGAACGCGCTGCGCATGATGCTCTATGTTTCCGTGAAAACAATACTATGAATTGAAAAGATACCGGAGAAGAACGAAGATTTAAAGAAAGCAAGGCGCACGCAGTGCAAGGAAACGAAAGAGTAAGGACGCTGGCGGTGATGACGGGGAAGAAATAGAACAGCATCGATGATTGAGGCCTTTTATAGTTTCGTCCTGAATTTCACACTGTTCCTGCTGACCCGCTGACGGCTTGTTGATTTTGATGTGCTTGAAAAAAGTCCATGTATTGGTTTCCGTGAAATGACGGTTCGTAACTAGGGGAGTTTCCTCAAAAGATGGACTCACTTGCTTGTGCATGTGGCAGGCTCATTGCGTCCTCATGATAAGCATGTACCCTCAAGTGCATGAACAATCCACAAAAAGCGAAAGTTTTAGTGAATGTCTGGTCGTCAGGAATTGCTATTAGGCTGCGAGACCATCAGGCACCGACGTGTTGGGATGTCGAGCGGGTGCTTGTTGTTGCTAGGTCGTATATGATATGAGCAAGACTTGACATTTCACGAAATTATACCTCATTATCCAGGGTCAAAGCACAAGCAAGCTCCCTCTTTTCGGTCACAAACATGCGCGCCTCTTTGATTATCTTTTCCCATCATCTCTATAACCATACATGTCCGTTCCTCATTTACTACACCATCTCGCTCTGGGACAAGATGTTTGGCGAGCCAAATCATTCTCAGCACTGGATGCTAACTTTGTACAAGTTGAAGATCTCGCTGAAAGTCTTCGAACTTCAATAGACAAAGATGCAACTTACCGAGACGCAATCATTGCACGAATACTTGAGCAAGAAGCACCTGCGTTTGGATTCAATTCAACCGATATTCAAGTGAGCCGTACTTGTTTCTTACGCAGCTTAGTGGTTCAATCACTCATGTGGTATAACCCAGCAACTTCTCATAGATTGGTCGAATTCCGACAATCTTCTCCAGTCCGGATCCGTTGTTCCAGTGACCGGTGACAGCATCAAAATTCGAGAATGGTTACGCGCGCACGCTATCAACCAATACGCAAATGTTATGGGACGATCTCGCCTACGTCTAAACAACACTGAGTCGCCATCGGCCTTCGCCACCCATCAAGCCCAGAGAGTGATCAAGAAGAGGCCACTGCAGCTTCAGAATGGAAGTAGATCTCCAGACAACAAGGGTTCGTATATCACATTGTTGTATATTTTGACGCAAAATTCAATCCCTTATCAGAGAATATACCTCCAAGAGTTTTTAGAAAGAAGCCCGTTGTTCAAACATCATCTAAAGCGCGATCTACTTCATTTGTCAAGAAGCGTCAGCAAGCTAGAGACGACTTTGAACTATGGACAGAGAAATGTAGGGCTGATGCTCCCACTCTAGTCAGTCGTGCTTCCCAGTACTTCGAATCCCCGTACTATAATCATACATAGCAGGATGATGCCAATGACCAAAACATCGAGCAAGAACGTCAAGTCCCCCTGAATTTACGTCTGGCTCGGAGAGAGATATCGCCATGGTTGATGTAGATATGACTGTTGAAGATATATTGGTTCGTGGCAAGAATTGTTGCTTTGCTCTCATTGCTGATCTTTGCAAATATGTTGCAGACCACGTCGACGCATTTGCTTTCGTTGCCTCGAGCTGGGCATGTGTTTCCGAGATCATCGAGTAATTCTAACGCTATCAAGAGCTCGGAAAATTCTTCGTCAGATAACTTGCCAGCATTGGATTCGTCTGTTACGCCACATTTACCGCCAACCTTTGATTCGCCTTCCGTTGACGAAAATAATGGTCCAGTACATCTCTTCAGTTCCTGAAGTAGTTTTCAACCATCATTCAGTGGGATATCTGAGTTGTGATTTGTCTCTACTGGTGCCATCCGTCCATGCTCCTCCTCAACTATCTACACATTCACCGCTGTGATCACATCTCCTTCGACGCTCGCAACATCTACGAACTCCATCGCTAGTGTTTCTCCCAAGTCCGAATACAAGACCCTCGTCCGAAGAGTCAAGAATTACGAAAGCAATCACGAGTCAAGTGGTGGTCCTCAGCAAATTTGAACCTCCTGTCTCCGTTCCCGGAGTCCGCCCTTCACCTCCTGTAGGCCGCGCGAATACCTCTGCCTCGTCTCCCCTATCGACAATGCAAGTTCGACAGACCTCGTACCGGACTCCTCCGCAAATCACGAAGTAGTTTTGCCATTATCGTAAACCCAGCTCCGGTACCTTGTCTACGTTCTAATGTTAGTCACCATAGAACTTATGATAGCCTGCACGTCGGATTGCGAAATTCCATGTATTTCATGTCATTGTCTGACGCTGGATCACCTTTTCCTCTGGCCTGTGAGACTGGTGATCTTGTACTGTTTGATCTGTTTCGTGGATTCCCAACTGCCCCTCCGTTGACCTGGGAGCGCTGCTGACATGGCCTTTTTCGAGCGAAAGCTCAGAATGCAGACTTAATTCTGAGTTACTGACGATCAAACTTGACAACTTGAAAGCAAACGCATTCTGACCTGGAACACTTACCATGGATTCTTTTCCTACATCATTCACAGTTTTATTGACTTGAACGTACCGATATGTTCTACCATCTTACACTGGCCTGTGTTCAGTATATACATCCCTCGAAGGCCCGGAACCTGACGTGAATGACAATCTCTGGCTCACTCGCAGATATTCAGGAATTAATCAACATTGTTATTACACCGAATGATCCCCTTCCGAGTTGGTCTTACGGATATTGTTGATTCTAGAGACGAGGTTACTATCACTGACAGCAAATAAAACTCCACATGGATGTCCGAGTCTTCCCAGCTGGCGAACACCACTCCCGTTTTCTTTGACTGTTTTACGGTAACATTTCTCGTTCGTTTCCAGCGACGTTGAGTTGACATAGCTGTGACATACTACTCTGTTTTTCAAAGCCTTTCATCAGTGCAGTAATGCCATACCTCCCAACGCACTCACCCCAGAAAGAGAAAAAATTCCGCTCGACGGAATCGTAACAATTCAGCTTAACTGATATATCATGTGACTGCGGATAAGCTATATCAGGCATATCGCCGGTCACATGATATATCAGTTGCACTGAATTTTGGTATTAGAGCTTATTAGCAACAGAGCTTATTAGCAGCACGTCGAAAGTCGCTCCACGTCGAAAAGATTATGGGATAACGTCGAAAAGTGTGACGTCGGCACGGGAACGTGATCAGTATTAGACAGTTGAATTTGTCCGTCGATGTTCTATAACTTCTAGCATTCCATTATGCCTTCATTGCGAAATATCATCATTGGTTTTGTCCTTGCTATCTTAAACCGTGGAAGATTTCCAGTGGGAGTGACATCATCTCCTGCCTTGCTAATGGCTACAACTAGCCCTGGCGCAGACGTAGTTGCACGACCACAACAAGGAGGAGAAAGACTTACAATTGAGCATATACAGGCGATGCCACCGCGAGAATGTATCTGGCACTTTCGGTATGACAAAAAGTGTTTCTTTGGCTGGATATAGTTATTGAAATTGGAAACAAAGCTTCTATGCCGATGAAATTCAGGACCTGGCGGCGCTTTTAGAAATCCCGGAACCTTTTATCACCCGTACTCGATCCCAATTTACTGCTGTCGAAGCCCTTGCATTGCTTCTTGCCCAATATCGAAGTGCCAGTGATATGTATAATCTCGCCACAAAGTTTGACCGCTCGCAGTCAGCCATCTCTGAAGTTGTCAATGAACTTACGATGTTCTTGGACAAGAGGTGGAAATTTCTCCTTGACACAGATGAACGAAACCCTGTTCTTCGCCCTGAGCGATTGGCAGAGTATGCAGCTGCAATTCATGATGCTGGGTCTCCTCTCTCGACTATCTGGTGCTTTATTGACTGTACCATCCGCATCATGTGTCGACCACACAGGTGGCAGCGACAGGCATACAATGGATACAAGGGTCGACATGCATTGAAATACCAATCCATTAAACTTCCAAATGGTCTTATCGGTGCCCTATATGGGCCAGTTGAAGGACGGCGAAACGATAATCATCTTCTGAGCGAATCTGGACTCATTGAATGGTGTTATGCTCATGCCTTTCGCCCGGGTGCCGACTATACCACTCCCATTGCGGAGCGCTACTTTCAAGCTTTTGGTGATCCGGCCTATGGCATCAATCCTGTATTGATGAGTCCGTATGCTGGCCTTGGTCAAAGGACGGAAGAGGAGAAGAAATGGAACGAAGCCATGGCAGCAGTCAGAATTGAGGTAGAGCATGGTTTCGCAGATGTCATTCGCTCGTGGCCCTTCCTCAATGCTTGGTGGGTACAGAGAGTCTTTTCTTCACCTGTTGGGAGTTATTATCGTGTCGCTGTTCTTCTCTCAAATGCACTCAACTGTGTACGTCCAAATCAAACAGCACAGACACTTAATTGTGAGCCTCCAACCCTCGAGGACTATTTTATATGAATATGTACTGCAAATACTTATGGTATGCACTTTCGATACTTGTTGAATATCATACAAACGACAATGGCAGCAAATATTATATATATACATTTCAAGAAACAATTGTATTGATTTGAGGCTAACCTACTTATTTTCATGTCTTCTTCTCATTCTCAAAGCGAGCCTTGTCAAGTTCGAGGAAACCATGCAGAACAGTGGTCATATCTGTACCTTGTTTCCTGATTAAACCCAACAGTTCTTCCTGATGCGCCTTGCGCTCCACCGCATCGTTTTGCAGAAATGTAAGGACATTGGTTTCAAAGGTTGAGATATGGCGAGAAGAAGTACGTTTGCGTTTCTTCTTCGGCTCTGAATCTTCGTCAAGGAGGGATGATGACGACGACGACAGTTTGTGCTTTTTGGTGGTGTCAATGTTAGTATTCACCTCGGTATCAGCATTGGAGTCTGAGTCTGAGTCGGAGTCGGAGTTGGGAAGAGCTTTATGAGAGCACATAGCCTGCATTGAAGCATTCCGAATGGCTTCACCACCTTCAAAATCCTCTTGCTCTTTCTGCACATAGAAATGTTTGAGCAAAAAGTTTTAGCTAATTGTCACCAATACACATACCTTCTTCGTCTCAGCCTTAGCCATTTCAGATTTATTCTTTGCATCATCATATCCAGCCTGTACACGCTCCATCAATGCCGCAATAGTAATTTCTTGAGAGGACCCCTTGGGAAGAGCATTTGCGATGGAGTGTACACCGGGTTTGCTACATTTCGGATCCTGAAACATTAGAATTAGCACATGTACCTGTGAGTGCTAAAGCCACGTACCTGCCAGTATTTGACAAGGTCTTCACCTTTTTTCTGAATTGAGTTAGCACTCATTTTGACGTGCTTGAAGCCCTCGTGAATCATGGCTGCCCGGGTATCCTCCCACAACTTTCCTTTCTGTCCATAAGGAGCAAGCCAGGGCTTAAAGTCAACCATAGCTCGAGCAAGCATAATCAATTCGGGGCCTTTCCACACCGTTAAACCAGGAGTAGGCCGTTTTGCGATCTGATTCTCTTTACCAGGAGAATCATTGGTAGGCCATGAAGCAGTGGCAGCAGGAGCATTGGAGTCACTTCGGGCCAGAGTAACTAGAGGGTCTCTGGGATGTGTCTCAGGAAGCGTAGTTTTGTGCTCATTGCGACTGCTATTGATCAGATCTTGAAGGGAGGGAAAATGGGGCCCAGGTGAGAGGGGAGGAGGGGATTTTGGTGGATGATAGGCTTTGTCAAATTCTTCTGCAGAAGAGACCGTGTGCGGGTGTTCGGTAGATGTCTGCCCACAGAGGCGGGAAGCAGAAGGGCTGATAGACGGATTTTGACCATCGACGTTGTCAAAGTGCTTGCGCCAGAATTGCTCGTATGACATAATTTTAGAGGAGAGAGTACATGAATATAACAGGCTTTTATGGCCTACGGTGAGTGGATCGTCATAGCGCCACTAGAAGCTGGTCGACTTCGTTGACAAGAAGAATGTTCTTGAATTATGGTCACGACGTCAGCGGCGTGATCAGGCTGTGCTGTCCAAAAACATGACTGTTCAGTTTTCGTTTTCAAAAAGTTTTCGACGCGTTGCTAATAAGCTCTAACGCGTCGAAAACTTTTTTCTCGAATTATGGTCACGACGTCAGCGGCGTGATCAGGCTGTGCTGTCCAAAACATGACTGTTCAGTTTTCGTTTTCAAAAAGTTTTCGACGTGTTAGGCTATTAGCAACGCGTCGAAAACTTTTTGAAAACGAAAACTGAACAGTCATGTTTTGGACAGCACAGCCTGATCACGCCGCTGACGTCGTGACCATAATTCGAGAAAAAAGTTTTCGACGCGTTAGCTTATTAGCAACGCGTCGAAAACTTTTTGAAAACGAAAACTGAACAGTCATGTTTTTGGACAGCACAGCCTGATCACGCCGCTGACGTCGTGACCATAATTCGAGAAAAAAGTTTTCGACGCGTTAGAGCTTATTAGCAACGCGTCGAAAACTTTTTGAAAACGAAAACTGAACAGTCATGTTTTTGGACAGCACAGCCTGATCACGCCGCTGACGTCGTGACCATAATTCGAGAACATTCTTCTTGTCAACGAAGTCAACCAGCTTCTAGTGGCGCTATGACGATCCACTCACCGTAGGCCATAAAAGCCTGTTATATTCATGTACTCTCTCCTCTAAAATTATGTCATACGAGCAATTCTGGCGCAAGCACTTTGACAACGTCGATGGTCAAAATCCGTCTATCAGCCCTTCTGCTTCCCGCCTCTGTGGGCAGACATCTACCGAACACCCGCACACGGTCTCTTCTGCAGAAGAATTTGACAAAGCCTATCATCCACCAAAATCCCCTCCTCCCCTCTCACCTGGGCCCCATTTTCCCTCCCTTCAAGATCTGATCAATAGCAGTCGCAATGAGCACAAAACTACGCTTCCTGAGACACATCCCAGAGACCCTCTAGTTACTCTGGCCCGAAGTGACTCCAATGCTCCTGCTGCCACTGCTTCATCGCCTACCAATGATTCTCCTGGTAAAGAGAATCAGATCGCAAAACGGCCTACTCCTGGTTTAACGGTGTGGAAAGGCCCCGAATTGATTATGCTTGCTCGAGCTATGGTTGACTTTAAGCCCTGGCTTGCTCCTTATGGACAGAAAGGAAAGTTGTGGGAGGATACCCGGGCAGCCATGATTCACGAGGGCTTCAAGCACGTCAAAATGAGTGCTAACTCAATTCAGAAAAAAGGTGAAGACCTTGTCAAATACTGGCAGGTACGTGGCTTTAGCACTCACAGGTACATGTGCTAATTCTAATGTTTCAGGATCCGAAATGTAGCAAACCCGGTGTACACTCCATCGCAAATGCTCTTCCCAAGGGGTCCTCTCAAGAAATTACTATCGCGGCATTGATGGAGCGTGTACAGGCTGGATATGATGATGCAAAGAATAAATCTGAAATGGCTAAGGCTGAGACGAAGAAGGTATGTGTATTGGTGACAATTAGCTAAAACTTTTTGCTCAAACATTTCTATGTGCAGAAAGAGCAAGAGGATTTCGAAGGTGGTGAAGCCATTCGGAATGCTTCAATGCAGGCTATGTGCTCTCATAAAGCTCTTCCCAACTCCGACTCCGACTCCGACTCAGACTCCAATGCTGATACCGAGGTGAATACTAACATTGACACCACCAAAAAGCACAAACTGTCGTCGTCGTCATCATCCCTCCTTGACGAAGATTCGGAGCCGAAGAAGAAACGCAAACGTACTTCTTCTCGCCGTATCTCAACCTTTGAAACCAATGTCCTTACATTTCTGCAAAACGATGCGGTGGAGCGCAAGGCGCATCAGGAAGAACTGTTGGGTTTAATCAGGAAACAAGGTACAGATATGACCACTGTTCTGCATGGTTTCCTCGAACTTGACAAGGCTCGCTTTGAGAATGAGAAGAAGACATGAAAATAAGTAGGTTAGCCTCAAATCAATACAATTGTTTCTTGAAATGTATATATATAATATCTGCTGCCATTGTCGTTTGTATGATATTCAACAAGTATCGAAAGTGCATACCATAAGTATTTGCAGTACATATTCATATAAAATAGTCCTCGAGGGTTGGAGGCTCACAATTAAGTGTCTGTGCTGTTTGATTTGGACGTACACAGTTGAGTGCATTTGAGAGAAGAACAGCGACACGATAATAACTCCCAACAGGTGAAGAAAAGACTCTCTGTACCCACCAAGCATTGAGGAAGGGCCACGAGCGAATGACATCTGCGAAACCATGCTCTACCTCAATTCTGACTGCTGCCATGGCTTCGTTCCATTTCTTCTCCTCTTCCGTCCTTTGACCAAGGCCAGCATACGGACTCATCAATACAGGATTGATGCCATAGGCCGGATCACCAAAAGCTTGAAAGTAGCGCTCCGCAATGGGAGTGGTATAGTCGGCACCCGGGCGAAAGGCATGAGCATAACACCATTCAATGAGTCCAGATTCGCTCAGAAGATGATTATCGTTTCGCCGTCCTTCAACTGGCCCATATAGGGCACCGATAAGACCATTTGGAAGTTTAATGGATTGGTATTTCAATGCATGTCGACCCTTGTATCCATTGTATGCCTGTCGCTGCCACCTGTGTGGTCGACACATGATGCGGATGGTACAGTCAATAAAGCACCAGATAGTCGAGAGAGGAGACCCAGCATCATGAATTGCAGCTGCATACTCTGCCAATCGCTCAGGGCGAAGAACAGGGTTTCGTTCATCTGTGTCAAGGAGAAATTTCCACCTCTTGTCCAAGAACATCGTAAGTTCATTGACAACTTCAGAGATGGCTGACTGCGAGCGGTCAAACTTTGTGGCGAGATTATACATATCACTGGCACTTCGATATCGGGCAAGAAGCAATGCAAGGGCTTCGACAGCAGTAAATTGGGATCGAGTACGGGTGATAAAAGGTTCCGGGATTTCTAAAAGCGCCGCCAGGTCCTGAATTTCATCGGCATAGAAGCTTTGTTTCCAATTTCAATAACTATATCCAGCCAAAGAAACACTTTTTGTCATACCGAAAGTGCCAGATACATTCTCGCGGTGGCATCGCCTGTATATGCTCAATTGTAAGTCTTTCTCCTCCTTGTTGTGGTCGTGCAACTACGTCTGCGCCAGGGCTAGTTGTAGCCATTAGCAAGGCAGGAGATGATGTCACTCCCACTGGAAATCTTCCACGGTTTAAGATAGCAAGGACAAAACCAATGATGATATTTCGCAATGAAGGCATAATGGAATGCTAGAAGTTATAGAACATCGACGGACAAATTCAACTGTCTAATACTGATCACGTTCCCGTGCCGACGTCACACTTTTCGACGTTATCCCATAATCTTTTCGACGTGGAGCGACTTTTCGACGTGCTGCTAATAAGCTCTATTGTTCAACACAAGGGTGGCAATGTCTTCAAACTTTCGGCTTTCTACTAGGCCCCACTGTGTGGACCGCACACCTTGCTTGAGCTTGAGATCAAAAATGCGGCGCGCATAGGGGGCGTTGCGAGGTGAGGTGTCCAATTAATGCAAGATGATTGAAGTGGTCTGGCTGATAATGCTGAAACCAAACATAGCAAAAATGTGCCTGCACATCAAGAAGTCAAATACCGAGTGGAATAGACCTTGCAAGCAAGGTGATTGTTTTTCTGTGTCGTGGAAAGCTATATGATGCTCTTGTCGCCTCTGGTCTCGGGTTGGGTGTCAGCACCACTGCAGATGACATCTACCACCCTCCCAAATTCACCATTCTTTGCAATCTCACAACGTAACCGGTGCGCGTCACGCCAGAGATATTCATCTCATCCAGAACTCTCGACACAGAGTAAAGAATCTACGACTGGTGATATAGTACCCTATGTTCGAATTTGAGAGTAACAAGCACCGTCGTCAGATTGTATACCAAGATTAACCAGCGACATCATAAACACACTCCTTACTCATCGAACATTGGTTTTGAGGAAAATACAACCTGGAATCGCACTAGGGAAGGACCGGTTTATCATGGCAAAGGAACATGGCCCGGACGCTACGAGTGTCCCAACTATGGTTCAATGGTTTGCTTATACGAATCTGGAAAAACCCATTCACGAATATCGGGACGCGTTCGACTCTATCAATTTATCTCACTAAGCCTTAGTTGGCCACCTCAAGAAGCAGATAGCTGAACGAGCGAAGTTTGATATTTCCATAACATCACTCACAATAATTGAGTCCGTTGCTGGGAATTCTGCAGATCTCGAAGATGGCTCGGCTGAGAATTTCAGTGCGTTTGCTTGTGTATTACTCCACGAACTGAAGGCGCACTGACTTTGCGCTCTTTTGGGCCCTATTCCCGCTTTCGAGACACATGGAAAACTCCTCAATCTCCAATTCCACCGGAACCACCGTGAACTTCTTCCTCTGTGTCCTCTGGGATGGTCAACCAATGCAGACGTCGTTTCCCTGGAGTACGAACAGTTACATAAGTCCTCCATATATCCAGCAGTGTTCCCGGTTTGGTATTTGAGCGCTGGGTGTATGTTCGCTGGTATACGAATGGTGGTATGAAGTGGTGTAAAATTGGTGTAAAATTTGTTCCAGGCCGACACGAGATTCAATTGGTAAGATTGCCATCTGTGGTTCTGAAAGTACGCAGAACTAGATTTTCGGCAGTGTAGATATCCTAGGTATCATCCTTGGTGTTCCTGTCTTTTTGCGATGGGAAAGCATAGAGTATTATTTGCAGGACAAAAGAGGACGAAGGAGACAGGACGTTTGAAATAAGCCATAGCCCCGAAACCTGAAAAGTCCTTCGTTCATGGCCACCTTCCGACAATGGACCCTTGTTTACATCCGGACCTGTCTCGGGTGCACGGACAATTCCTTCCACATGACACAGGACCCAACACTTGCCCCACCATAATTTCCTGAGTTTTCTTCTTGCAGTACTCCACTTCACCGCAACATCCGATTTCCGACACCCTATGGATGGGTCGAAGACGTCTTACCTCGACTCGATGATCCCGACTTTGCTGACAAGACCGAGGAGCGTTTACCCTGGCGAATACCGGTATTCATCATTCTCCACGGACCCGCTGGCAGAGCTCTCATAGAAACACCCTCGTGAGAACGGTCAACGAGGTTCATGGAACTCTTGACTTCCTTGTTCCACCTAATCTTGGATACAAAGATCAACCTGTCGATAACCCCAAGACGGCGCGGAGAGCACGATTAAATCCAGCGATGATGGAGGCGGCATTCGTTCGAGAACCATCGCAATGTGACGAGCCAACTTGTAGCCAAATGAAGCAGCTATATGAGTACAAAGACATGCAACGTATGAAAGACGCAGGGAATCACAAGTATGTTCTCGATGTGTGTGCGACTTTTCCCTTTCCCGGACTACCCGACTTAGATAGATGGTAACGGTTGGTGTGGTCGTTTCAAGCGTCTGATGACCTCAAACCCTCTGGTATTCAAGACCACTATATACCCCGAATGGTGATTCAGCTCCGTCTTCTACTGTTGCGCTACAACTGACAGTTGATAGGTTTGTAGACCGTGTAAAACCATAGGTGCATTATATTCCGGTGCAGGTAGATCTATTGGACCTCTATGACTCGCTGATATTTTTCCGCGGGGATTCTAATGGTGAAGGTGCTCAAGAAGAGCTTGAACGACAGATCGCATTGCAAGGTCGGGAATGGAGCAAAACGTACTGGCGCCGACAGGATATCATTGCATATTCCTACAGGTGCGTTCTAGCCAGGGCTATGCCTGAATGAATACCTTCATCTGATACCTTTGTCTGCCGCAGAATGTTTTTAGAGTATGCCCGGATCATGAGCCTCGATCGAGAGAATGACTTACCAAAGAGAGGGCGAAATATACTTTGATCGATGGAAGAAAGACGAGGCTGTTATGCAGGATCAACTTTTGCACTGAGAATCTCCATGGACCTCCAGGATACAAAGAATCATTGATCAGTTCATTGCGCAACGTCCGCCCCCAGAATTCACTCTCACATACATAGTATACATGCTTTGCAAAGGTATTTAATTACGCGATGAAGGATCGATGCTCCCAGGAGCAGCCTAAGCGTAAGTTAAATAGGATATACTGTGCGACAAACATAAGGAGGGCCGAGAGCGAGCGGGAGACACAACAACATGCAGTACAAAGGACTGAAAAAGATCGAATGAACGTTGATGAACATGCGAAAGGTGAGAAAAAAACTAGAAAAAACCAGCAGGAAATATGAAAAGATGAACAAGAAATGTATCAAAGGCGAAAGTGATTACGAATATATCAAGATACAGCCATATTTGGCGAAAAGAGGGTATTATGTTCGAGAAGTGAAGATGGTAGATACCCTGAAGTCAAGGTATAAGGCAGCCAGAGTAGAACTAAAGAGTAATCTAGGGTATTGTAGTATGCAAGGCGATGATAGATGATGCAGACTGACGAAGGAAAAAATAATGCTGTTCAGATTATCAATCAAAGTCCCTGTATTTGAACGATGAGGAACTGCTTCTCATCACTGAATTGTTCGTCTTCGGTAACAAAGGAAACGAATTGAGACGAAAGCTAATCGCGGATTGTAGATAAACTTACCTTCTTTGTCATTGTGAAAATTCTTTAAAAACACAAGCAGTTTATCTTTATTTCGTCTCAGGATATTTTCAATCTGTACAGGTTTTTTGGGATTTGCAACAAAGACCTAGGAGGGTAAATCACTGAGTAGGTACCAAGTGAACACTGTAGATCAAGTCTCGAACGTACCTTGAACACATGAAAAGCTTCGAACTGAATATTTTTACTCTTGTCCCGCAGGAGATTCATCATCATCTTCAGATTGGCTTCGTTCGAAATGTAACGTGTCATGACATTAAAGTTTGCCCGATCAAGTAATATCTCGCCCAATAGTTTGAGGGATTGGCGTTTGGTGACGTAGTTCTCCGAAAGTATCAGGGTGGTGTACGAGGAGAAGAACTTTTGGAGGATATCAGGCGACCTTCAACATAACATTGACACAGACATACCCGGTCGTAATTCTTATCTAGATAGTCAGCGACCATGGGCTTATGCCGTGTTAAAGTCTCTTTGAGGTTCACGAAAGCGTCACAAGATATTCCAAACGTCGTCGTTTCAATGTAATGAGGGAAATTGTAAAATCTGTTCGCACAAAGGCAATGACCCTAAGTTTTGACACACAATGTAGAAATCGATACTCACTTGTCGGAATGCAAAAGGGTCTTCGCCAGCTGCTCATGCCTCAACATCTCCTTCAGAATCATGCCTGTATTTAATGCAATCTCTTCGTTCTCGTAACCGGCTAATGTGGAAAAGATGACCTCGGGCTTTCCTGATAGATACTCGACCGTGGGCCATCTAGTCCCAATCTGCCTTCGCAGAAGGTTGTTGAAGATTTGCACAACGTCTTTTCGCGACTCGAACTCAAATCGGGCAATATTTTGGACCAGGTAATGTAACAGATCAGTGTTGTAAGTTTCCTGTGCCAGCTGGGCTACTACCTCGGGGAGAGGATCTGAGTGGAGCAAATCGAGGACCGTGAGCGTGGTTCGTTGCGGCCGATATCAGCTTACCGCCGTCGCCATAGAGTAAAGCCTTGATCTGCTGTAAATTCTTTGAACATTCCTCATTTGCCTGGATTGAACCGACGATGGAGTAATCAAGTCAGAAGGCGAAACGGATGAGAATGAAAGAGGCAAACGCACCCTTCTTCGGGTCTCCGAGGCAGGTGCGCCTGATTCCAGTCGTGGTATTGCATCGCGGATACCTCTTACAAGGTCTGGAGGTGTACGCTGCTTTGTTTTGAAGAAGTTCATAGCGGGATGAGGGGAGGAGAGTCAAAAGCCCCGCAATAGATTCTAGAGCAGGTGGGGGACCGCAGGAAGGTGCTGAATGAACGCGGGACGAACGTCGAACCCTGAAGATGATTGTAAAGCAGCAAACCTCGTAATGCCGTTTTCAGTAATCAACTGCCGGTTCGTTCATTGGAGCCGTGCCGGGTGGGCGCCTTTCTTCGTCATCCAGTCTTTACTCACAACTGCAAGGCTTCCGAAGATCTTTCTTCGCCAAAAATATTGAACTTTCGTATTCTCTCAAAAGACTCAACCCTGCGGAAAATGACATATCTTCATATAATGTAGATAATGGTGCTACAACGAACAAATTTGCCTCGTCCTATAGCCAGATAAAGGTGGTTCTCGTGGGTATGTCCAGATTCCTCGCCACCTCTGTTAAATTCCTCCCACCATCTACTCTCTGATACACCACCGCTCCCGCTGATCCAGCGACACCGGCTGCTATGAGAAATTCATCCCCTCCATTACGCTCTAGTCCAATTTCCATCCCTCGAATTTGATCCAGCCCAGTGAAGACCTCCGTGATAAGTTTTAGCCCCTCATCAGGCTTCCCGGGGTTAACATGCTCAAAAATGGCTATGGCGTCCCCGCGTGGGTCTTGCACGCCCGTGTTCCGGTTCGACACATAAATGTACGGAGTCGGGAATTTCGAAGTTGGATTGGGAATGAGTATCTCCGCCGCTGCCATTGCGGCCCCTGCAGGTAAGCCGGAAGGAGTAATCAGTTTGCTATCGATGATGTCCGAAGTCCCATTGGGCGGAGCAGGTATTGGCTGAACGGTCAAAGTAGAAGCGAGTTCGTGGATGACGAAAATTCGCTCCCCTAAGTTTAGATTTGGTCAGTCGATGTGATATTTTCAGTGAAACACCGAGATGATACCGAAAATCTTCATGTGTCGAGGACCGCTCCCTAAAGGTTGAGGAATAAGCCCGGTGATATTCCAGTCCCCTGGATGAGCTGGACCGTCATCTCGAGTAATTCTCCAGAGCTTGTCGCCTCCCTTCAATATCAAAAGGTTTTGATCAGACCGACAGTACAAGAAATGGGATTACGATCTCACCAGATCGGGTACAATGACTTCTCCCTCGTACTCGTACGCCATATGCGGATGAGACACACCACCCACAGGCGGCGGAAAGGTGATAATAGGTGCGGAGTCGTTGTCAAACTTCAAAGACGTGGAGTCCGTAGGAAATATCCGTCCGTTTCCAGAATCATAATTCATGATGGCGACTTGACCAGTAGACAAAGCTACTGTGAACGCTGGATCACTTCCGCCTGAAGGAACAGTATCGTGTGGACCTGATACAACCCCGTCAGAAGTTGTAGTATAAGATTGAAGCGCGCCCATGGGCGAAAGCTCGTTAGTAGCGCTGTAGGGAAAGAATTGAGAGTTTGAGCAGATAGACCACGATTTCTGCAAGGAAACGCAACAACGCACTAGAAAATGCTAGAGTTGGTCGGATGAGGTGTGATCCACGAAGTATTCGTGCCAGCGGGGAATTTAGCAGCGACATCAAGAGTCCCAGCAGAGGAATCGAACAAGTACGTAGCGATAAAAGTGTTGTAGCCACCTGCGAGAATGGAAAACTTGACCATTATGAGCGGAGCGAAGAAAGAGACCCGGAGGTTGCATCATCAATTTATAGTCCATGAGAGAAGCATGAGAGATTTCGAGAAGAGCCTCTTGGAAATCGTCACCTTACGGGAAGGTGCTTCTTTCGGTATACATTGGAAATCAAAGCATGCGGATTGCATATCACGAGTAGGTCGTCCATCGTATCATTGCATTACCATTAATAGTTGATTATACACCAAGTCGGTGATGATTTTTGTGTTTTCAATGTCGCTAATTTGAGTGCATGCATAAGTTTGAAGTCAGACCGCGATGGATTTCCGAAGATGAATGCTCGGTAGAAAACTGGGTCGTACAAAATCGTACTGAAAAGGATATAAGGAATCGATTCCATTTTGTATGGCATAACGTACATACTTTCTCCATGTTTGATTCGGTGAAAAGGATTACACTTTTCCGTCCGTACATCTTCTCATGCATCCTCTTCCTCCTCATCATCATCACTCAACACACTCGACTCAAATTCTTCCTTCGGTAAAAATGACCACTCGACCGTGGATAGCATCGGAGGTTTGACGGTGACGTTTTGTTTCTTCGCCACCCACTCACGTTTGAATGTCTCGTCTTCATACATGATCTACGAGAAAACGATAAATGGAAATCTGTATGCAGGAACGAATGACTCGGACCTCCATACACCTATCACACTCTCCAGACCAAAGATTCGGATTTTGTCCTTTTCCACTCCCGAGTGTGGTCTTGCCAGATTCCAGAATCCCAACCATTATGTGTATAGTTTCAAGATGCGCGAGAGAAGAAAACGCCAGAGCGTAATGAGCCTAGTAGAGCATGATAATCTGGATTAGTAGTTCGAGGTTTTAAAAGCTCACTAACTGGTAAACCCGTTCCATCTTCATAACGAATCGATTTCGGGACCGGATGGTGAAATTCTGGTACACAACATGTATGACAAAGCCCACACCAAGTTCTTGCTTGTCGCAGCCTTAGAACCTTCAGTTTGGGGAACATTCGGGATATGCACTGCGCAACAAGAGGGGACGGCCAGTAAAGATTCCGAATTTCGACCTCGATATCGTTTGATATTACCAAGCCGCTCAGAAATTTGGGTGGCACAATGTCGGTCTTTGAGCAATCTATTCGTATTTTCTTCACGCGTGTAAACCCCTCGAGACTCCAGGACCTTGAATCTTCGGTCCATTGCATGAAATGGATTTCACTGCAGACAAATCAGCGAAGAAAGCAATATCAAGTAGTACGTACTCACCGAGTCCATGTCTTAATTTCTGGAAATGGCATAAATTTATCAAGCAAATCCTCACTGCGTCTTACGCAGAGGGTAGCAAACCAGGCTTCAAGCACTAACGTTCTCAAAATCTTAGACGCCAGAGAAAGAGATGAAAACAACTGCCAGGAGGGTTTTGAGGATCCAACATGCTTGGTATCAACAAGAGTAATATTCTGGAAGATGTGGAAACTGATTATTTCTCTCAATAATTCTGGGGGCAGAGAGCAGTTTGGTTCCATGATAGTAGAATAAGGAAGGAACGAAAAGGCGCTTACTCCGAGATAAGTCGCTAGAGGTGGCCTGGAGGTGGCTTATCAGAGGATAAGTCAGCCGGGTGGTGTGAGTTGGCCAGCGCCAGTTTGGCGCCTATCTTCGTACTTCCGACTCCCACCGCCAATTGAAGTTTTCACATATTCCTCGCTACCCACCCACCCGCACTAACTTAGTTCTCCCAGCTGTATGCTACTGCTTTAATCCCCGCGCATACTTTATCTCACACATTCATTTTCAATTTTGCCCACCCGCGCGGGGCTAAAGCCCAGCCAAACCTCTTCGCAAGTATTATCCAACATCACATTTACTCATTCATCTAATTCGAACTGAACCTCAGCCTGACTTATCAATGGGCGCTTCTCTTTTCCCCAGGATCATTCGACTTATCAACCAGAAAAGAAGAAAGGATTGATAGATCCTGCCTGTCGCTGTGCCTGTCGGTTCTTTCAAGTTTCCGGCCAGTATATTGCTCGCTTTCTAGTTCTTGCCACTTCCTCTAGGCCGCCATTGACCTATGTTCTGCAAATTTACATCGCAAACATATGTCATCAACCATTCTGCTCACCCCACTGCGTCCTCATAGTAAGTGTCCTTTGGGATCTCCTACTTCCCTCTACTTCCCTGTTGCTCCGCCCCCGATGAGATCTCACTCTCCATTTCTTGCTGTCATCTTGATGCGTTGACTGTCATTGATAGGATATAGGGCTTGTTGGGATCAGATGGACGAAGTGGGTATGCCAATAAATTACAGAAGTTTCGGACAATCGAATGGAACGGGACTGCCTATACATATCGGATGAATTTCGGGAATTTCGGTCGGTATGGCGGACTACTCATAGGGTGTCGGAGCAGATAGTAATCCGATGACCGCAATGGAACACTTCGTACGTATAGAGATATGAAGAGAGACGAGTCCGATCGACTGGAGATGGTGCATATGCATCACAGAGCGCGCCCTAGCCTATGAAAATCCTGACGACTGCAACGAATCTTCTGTCCGCTGTCCTGACATAGAGTGGGGAGCCTCCGATAACGATATAACGATTCAATCGAGCCTCTTCAGTGCCAATGTCCCCCAACATGCCATGGACCGCTCAAGTTGCAAGGTCCGGACAATGAAACGAATGAGCTCTCTTAGGCCCTCTTGTGTTTCAATAACTTCCTGACACGTCAGATTATTCGCGTTAGTCTCAGTCTGGAGGCGCACAATGCACATGCGTTAGTCTGCTCATGCATCATGGCCCATATGCAACATTTCTTTGACGGATAGTTCAATGGGGACGGGACACAGTTGATATCGTATGCTTGGCTTATTGAAATGTCCAAAAACGTACTCATATTCTTGCTTTAGAGATACGAACAGGATACGGCCCCATACGGCTCCACGCGTTCTGAATATTGGCATCAAAATGAACCCGTACGCGAGCTTGCTCGATTTTCTTCAGGTATATGATTTATACTCCACTTGTCTTGTGCAATTACAATTCCTTATCTCGTCCAGGAACTACATTTTTTCTCTATGTAAGTACCCGCAAATTTATCCTCATCGGTCATATAAATCAAAGACTCGTCATATAATCTCTTATCACTTAAGAATGCTTTCGAGATTCCTTTTCTTTCATTAACATCAGATAGTACCATGTGGAGCGGTTCCATTCCATGGTGCCTGTATCGACGTAAGGACTTACTACCAGAGTACAAAATACGAGTAGTATCCCAAACGAACTGAGTCTTGGAGATTCCTCATCCTCCTATCCCCCCCCTCTCTCGTTGCTAAGCCCTATCCAAGAATGGCGAGCACTCAGCCTGTACCTGCCCGTCAGGACAGCTCGTTCACAGACGACATAGAGAAGAAGGACAACTCCTCGTCTAACGAGAAGCTTGGTTATGTGGATACAGTGGGTTATGATGACGACGACGCATCGGGGGTGTTGCGTTTGAAGCAGGCGGAGGAGCTTGAAGTATGCCATTCTCTCTTACTTCATCAAGACTTCCGCTCATCTTTTCCTAGGCTCGTCTGGCAGCTGGAACGGCTGACGACAGCGAGTACCTCGTCAAGGATGCGCATGACATTGCCATCAAGGTGTTGAGTACTCGGTATGTATTCATTTTTTCTACTGTTGCGATAAACCCGACCTTAACACCTGCTCCCAGCGATGACTACGAGCTTCCCGTTATCACTTTTCGTATGCTGTTTCTCGGTCTTGGCTTTTCCGCCTTCGGGTACTATGATCTCGCGAACCTCATATTTTGTCGTACGCTTAACATTTAATTAGATCTGTTCTGGCACAACTATACTACTTCAAGCCCCAGACCCTCCTAGTCTCTGAAAGTTTCCTGTTGATCGTGATATACTTTATCGGTAAACTATGGGAAAAGACCCTGCCTTCTCGTGGTCTCTTCCGGTTCATTAACCCTGGTCCATTTAACATCAAAGAGCACGGTACGCATTCTCAGTACACTGGTCGAAGAGCTAGATATTTACCCTATCATCGACAGGCGCCGCTCTGATAATGGCTTATACGGCTAGTGCTTCGGCCACCGCCATTCAGGTCATTTCGGTCCAAGATTTGTACTAGTGAGCATCGCTCCATCTATTGTATTGCGACCATACTAATGAGTTTTGATTATCAGCAACAACGAATTGAACCCTGGAATCGCCATCTTCACTCTCCTTGCATCTCAGCTCGTCGGATACGCTTTTGCCGGACTTCTTCAAGAAGCTCTTGTCTACCCCTCAATATGCTTTTGGCCCACGGTATGATGTTCTGTCGCTTTCAACGATAGCATTCGTCTGAGATTATATCATAAGGTTATCACACCTGCAAACATGTTCCAAGCGTCAGTTGTTGTGCTTTATCCTTTTTTTAAAGACATACTGACTGTGATTCTAGACTTCATTTTGACGGTGGATTGTCGAGCAAGAGGACCAAGATTTTCTGGGGTCTGTTTGCCTTTGTTTTCGTCTACGAGATCATTCCTCAGTGGATTTTCCCCCTACTTACGGGAGTGAGCATCTTCTGTTTGATCGACCATACCTCATCCGTTATGCGTAACGTCTTTGGAGGAGCTAGCAATAACGAGGGCATGGGGGTGTGTTATTTGTCATGTTCAATTTTTTTTTGTTTGGCTGAAGGTTATGTTAAGCTTCTAGCAGTTTCATTCGATTGGAATCTTATCACCTCAGAGAATCTTTACACTCCATTGTGGACGCAACTCAATCAGGATATTGGCGTAGTACTTACCTACATTCTGATGTGTGCTGTGTACTACGGCAATATCTGGCAAGGGCTCAAAGTCAGTTTATATGTCTTGTCCTTGTCGTCTGGCTGAATTTTGATGATATTTTAGTTCCCCTTCATGTCTCAAGCTATTTTCGACAGCGACGGCAATCAATACAATCAGACTGCCATTCTGACGAACAACAAGTTTGACCCTGTGAAGTATGCTGAAATTGGAGTAAGTTACTGAAAGTGATTTCTTCCACTTATTCTCATAATTTGCAATAGCCCGCCTGGTTTTCGTCCACTAATGCACTGTACTTTATTACCGCAAATCTTGCCATGGGCGCCACTATCACGCACGTCGCTCTCTTCTACTGGGATGAGCTTTTGCCCTTCTTCCTTGCTTTAAACCCTTGGAACAAAACTGCTCACATCATCCATGACGAGCACTATCTTGTAATGAAACGTTATCAGAAAGTTCCTCGGTATTGGTATCTTTGTCTTTTAGCAATTGCGTATGGTATGGCTCAGGTAAAATTGACCTTTCAAATTGAGACACCACGAGATTGACGTTTCTTACAGGCCACAAATTACACTGGTCTGTCTTCTCGTTGCATGATAGAAACCACAATTGGGTCTAATTGCTTATTAACAAAGGCCATTCGAACTTTACCTGGTGGCAGCTCACTGTTGTAAGAGTCTTTGGTCGGGTAACGACTGGATTTTATCTGAAGCTCAATTTTAGATCCTATTCATTTCCATGTTCTTCACTACAGCATATTCTACAACCTCTGCTATTCTTGGATACAAGGAATTCAGCACTCAGCTCGATGGTTTCTACTCTATGATTGGTTCTTATATGGCTCCCGGTGACCCTAGTACGCCCAGTCGTTTGAGTTCTTTCAAACTTCTATTGACAAGTATTATGTAGTTTCAAACATGTACGCCGCATTGTACGGGAGTCAGCCCACTGTCCAGGGTATCAAGCTGCTCGGTGACCTGAAACTTGGACAGTACCTTAAAATCCCTCCCAAAGTCAATTTCCTTGTTCAGATCATCGGTTGTGTCGTTGTAAGTCCTTACGCTCCAACTGTTTTTCATCTCAACTAACTTGTGGATAGGGCGCTCTCTTGAACTACGTCATGGAGCTCTCAATTGTGAAGAATCAGAGAGCGGCTTTGCTTACAATCGCCGGTACCCGTTTATGGTCGGGACAGAACGCCCAGAGCTTCAATTCAAACGCTATCTCATGGGGTGCCCTCGGACGTGAGATGTTCAGTCCAGGCAAAACCTACTACATGGTTCCCGTTTCTCTTGCTATCGGCGCGGTATTCCCTATCATTCAGTATGGTCTTTATCGCAAGTGGCCCCGCAGTGCCTTCCTTAAGAACTTCAACACGAGCGTCGTTCTACAATACTCGTGTTATCTATCTGGTATAAAATCTTCGTGATATTTGGGTACTTGAAAAAGCTTACACTGCCTTCCATAGTCGGGGTAAACACACAAGTGAACACTTCCATGCTGCTAGGTGTCATTTCCCAATGGTGGGTCCGTCAGAAATATCCTCGTGCTTTTACCAAATGTGAGTTCGAAGTTTTCTTTACGATTCAACGTTCCATTAAATTTTCTGCTTTTCCCCGTGTGTCATGTAGACAACTACATTGTCGCTGGTGGTACGTTACTATTTCCTTCGTCTGGCATATCTCCTCGCTCATTGTGGCTTCCATCTCCGCAGCTTTGGATGGAGGAACCCAGGTCATATCGTTCATCTTGAATTTGGCAATCTTCGGTGCAGCGGGCCCTGCTGTCCCGTTCCCTAACTGGTGGGGCAATGACCTCAAGTACTCTGCTGATAGGTGTATGGCGCCTGCTTCATAGATGAATGAGCCTTCTCTCTGCTTCGGGTTTCTGTGTTCGGGTTGTAACATTAGACACTGCGTCGTTGTAGAAATCACTTGGGCGAGGACCATTGTCTTCCCGACCTTGGTCCATTACTTTAATGTATTAGTTATGCACGTTTTATAATGTATATACATAAATGATATTGCGTTTCAAACATGTACCTTGAAGTACTGTGCTCCCTGGTACAGGAGATGTTCCACCAGTCTATGGGTGATCATGAGCGCAGTCATGTGTCATGAGTATCCTCCAGTGCACCACTCTACCAGTCCCGAAACTACGTTCCTGATAATGACACGGAACACCCACGAGACTCTGAAGATGCGGTCAACATGTCTGGCATAAATCCTAAGAAGGTAGATCCCCAGATTGAAACACCGGCTGAAGCGACCACAGGAGAACGGAGATATGGGGATCCTTACTAATTGGCAGTATCGGTCCAACTCGAGGGCACAAATCACTTCCGCCCACACTTTCCCATTGCTTCTGCCCTGCTTTTCTTGGGAAAAGACACCCCTCGCCACGCTCGAAGTCCACAGCGACAGATCTAAACATACACCCTCATAAAACGTCCAACAGGCGCACTATCTGGTTCCGAAGTACCCCGCAGCAGATGTAATCGAGTCAGTTGACATCCTTCTGGTGTCTCTACTCCCCGCGAAGGTCCTACCATAGCCTAACCATCCGAGGTCTCCTTCCAATGTCACCGGCTCAACCGTCTGTTTCGATTCGGCTATTATGCAGTTCCCACACCGGTTTCCGCTAATCCGAGCTCATCACTTCGATTAACGCAGGCAATGAATTTCGAAAAGACAAACATAGTACAAAGCTCGGTGCCAAGCATCCGTGACACTGGCACGCGTCCTTGAATACCGATCAACATATTTTAAAAGTAGGATACTGTAAGATGTGGATTCTAGCACTTCACCTGAAGTCAAAAAATGTTCAGGTATATGTATGGGGTCGTCCTGGGTAAGTAGTTGAATCGAAGACAAAAATTGATTTTTGATGCCCTTGGCACTATCCACGACTCGGTCTTGACCTGATACCTATCATTCTGTATCCTAGCCTGCCTCATACTCTCACAAATTTTGAGCCCGGGTCCAAATCCCAGCTTCGGGGCTTGGTTCTCAACTTCCTCCTGAGATCTGTCGCTATTTGCGGAATGAATGTCTTCCGCGAGATACTTGTATGCGGGGAGAACTGGAGCAAGGTATATTTCCCCAACTCCCCCAATGGCGGCATATACTGTGTTGTATCCATACGCTCGACCTAAGTTCGCTATTGCTTCCTTATCCCTCGGCACTAACGCCCATCATGACCTTCCTACCAAAATTCGGGTGGCATCAAACTTGGGCTACGATGGCATTGAGATCTTCATACCAGACTTCGAAGGTTTCGTCAATCAAGTTAGAGAGGGAAAGCATACCGAACTCTTTACCGAGCCTATACCAACCTCTTCTTCCACTGAGCTAGATCTTGCGTGCGCAGCGGCGGTTTACAACCTCTGCAACTCTCTTGGCCTAGAAATTCCTTTATACCAGCCCTTGAGGAACTTTGAAAATTTCCGCTCCCAAGGACACATCGATACCAGCCTTGCAGAGGCGGAGCGATGGCTTAGGATCATGCCCGCGATGAAGTGCGACTTGCTTTTGGTATGCTCCAACTACATACCTCCACCGTCTCCCATAGATGAAAAGTATACGATGAATATGTATATCGACGCCCAGGTTGATGCGTTTCGCCAGCTTGGTGCATTAGCAGAGAAATACGGCGTACGCATTGGCTACGAGCCACTGAGCTGGGGAACGGTTATCGACAACTGGATGCAAGTTTGGGAGATAGTGGAACGCGTTGACCTGGAGAACGTCGGTGTTCTTCTTGATTCATTCAATACACTGTATGTAGGCCTCTGATATTCCGAACTTTTTGTCCGTTCAATTTTTTCTTCAGTGGAAACCAATATGCTGATCCAGGCCAAGCATCTACGATATGCAAGGGCCAGACACTTGCAGCTATGCTCTTCAATCTCGAAGAATTAGCAATATCGATTCCGGTAGAAAAAATATTTTTCTTCCAGGTCGCTGACGCGGTCCGTCCAGCAGAGATATGCTACGATGAAGATGATATGCCTCGACGTATGAAATGGAGTCGTGCATGTAGGGTGTTTCCATGCGAACCTCAAACTCCATGTCCCACTGGCATGGAAGACACTACCTCTGACCCCGAGAACCCATCTTCAGGGTACTTGGGATTTTTACCAGTAACACAGATGACTTCTCTGTTACATCGAATGGGATATCGAGGCTGGTGGTCGCTGGAAGTTTTTAACACTTCATTGCAAGAGAGCGACATTGGATGCCCAGAGCGCCACGGTAGTCGTGGAATAAATGGTTTAAACATCCTTTGGGACGTTGTGCAAACTGACATGCAGTCTCGGAATTTGGACATCGAATTGGGGACGTTTTTCGACAGGAAAAGAACCATCTCTAGTCCTACGTTGTCAACCCCAACACTTTCTACTGGAAGCAACAGTGATGCGAGTGACTCGTTTATACCGTCGATTGACAACGACTTTGAGCTCGAGTTGCCAGAAGCACTCCACAGAATCGGCGGCTGCGGAAGACCAACCTTGGACATTGATATTGAGGGACTGAAGACAAAGGACACCTAGTAGGGAACCAGTCAAGCCAAGTTAAACATTTATATCATAACTTCCTACTCTGTACCGAATTACGACGATACGCATACCAGTTTCCACCAATGTGAAGAATCAGAATGTATGCATAGGCCAGAAGCAACAGTTTCAGTAAGACCGTCCGCAGGAGCAATCCAACATCAGATACAAAGTTCCCGAGTTCAACAAGCGGGCTATAACACGCGAATTTGAGTTTTATGATTACACGATCGTACAGTTTCGGTGTTTAAGGTCTAAACACCAGCACCAGCACCTCTCCACCATTTGACTACCCCATCCTCACCACCAGATACAAAGGCACCCACCGAGCCGACGGCGGGAGCTCGTGGGCGCCATGATACTGACCAAACTTCACCGGTGTCTTGCATTGTTGATACTGCTGCACGAGCAGCAATATCCCACACCTTGATCGATTTATCGGCAGATCTAGGTAATAGCAAAGGATTTTACGTTGAGAGTGAAAGAGGACGAAGAAAGGAAGCACAAAAAGGGAATATCAAACTATTGCTGATGACCTCAAAACCAGAATGTCTGCTCACCCAGACAAGCCGAACCGACTATCCGGAGAGATATCTGCGCATAGTACCCAAGAGGAATGTCCGCTGAAAGTCGCGACAGCTCCTCCACTGTTTCCTGATGATACACGGACATCATACAATATTAGACGTTTGTCTTCGGATGCGCTCAGGAGAAGCTGTGTCATGAATTGTGAGTTCATGGAGGTAGCCGTTCGTCGAGAGAATATTGACATACGTTGCCGTCGGGAGACCAGGCTACAGAGCGCACAGACATTGCATGAGATGTGTATGTGTTTGCGAAGGTATTCGATTCGACGTCGAGGATGAACACATGTCCAATCTCCGAGGACAGTGCGACGCGTTTTCCGTCCGGGCTCTAGTAGACGTGAAGATCGCTCAGTAATTACAGAGTACGGATCTAAACAGACTCGTACATATGAACAGCACATTCCAAACTTATTCCTTCCTGAAAAGACAGTTGAGACCTTCTGGCCAAAATTTTCGGGTTCCGCAGAACGTATGGTGATATTTCCATGTCCTCCTGCAGATGCATAAGTCGATCCGGAAGGATTTAGAGAGACAGACCAAGCTAGTAACACGGTATTCAGAGTTTCAGTTGTAACCCAAGAAATTGACAAACTCACCAGCCTCTGCATTTCCCGCCCCCTCTTCCCTCATGAAGCTCTCAAAAGTACCTTCCCTCTTCCCAGTTTCGAGGTTCCACATAGACGTCAGACCCTCTAGACTATTGTACAACGCGCGACGGCCATCTGGGGATACTGAGAGCGATACCAAGCCAAGAGTATGAGGAGAAGGAACTTGATAATCTGTTGATGAATTTGGAGGTCGATATGGCTCTCCTGAAGATGAAGCCCATTGTTTGATAGATCCATCGGCTGATATGGATACTACATTGTCATTTTTCGTCCAAGAAACGCCCCAGACGGCATTGGTATGCGCTACAGATTGGCATTTAGTTTTGATCAAAGTTGAACTGAACGGAAAATTCGCCTTCGGAACAGTCGTGAGCATGCAAGAACGCGAGGCTCTACAATTCAGTGTAAGGAGGTTGTGATTCTTTTACAGGAAAAAGCCAGAATTTTACCCACCATGATGGCAATAGAAAGCCTAGAAAGAAACGCGTCAAGTGTGTATCGCGTTCTGCTATTGTTCCGGTCACAAGCTCAAGTGATTTTTCTGCTTTACGTGCAGATTACGCAGTACAGAACTCAAGATCCTAGTTAGTACTGTACTAGTGTGGGTATAATGTGGTATTAATGCATGTAGCAATGAAGTGCTAAACTCGTCGAGGCCAAAGATATAGCAAACAACCTGAAAATATCAAGCATTCTTGGAGAAAAGGTGTACGGCCTCTCGTCAACCATACGTCGCACAGCGTAGACGCAAATTTACGATTCAGGACAAAGTAGCTGAGGGCTTTCCAAGGTTGTTGGTCCAGGAGTTCCTTTGCGCTTGGCGTTTTCAGAGGATGAAAGCAGATCTACAATTCCCCGTCTGCAAAAGAATGAGCAATACTTTTGCCGGGGAACAACAGTCAAGAAACCCACCTCCCGCGTCGAAACCCTCTGCGGTTCCTCCTGGAAGCTCGACAGCCAAAGTCAATGCAAGTGATTTGCTCTTTGCGTATAGTGACGTGCATACTCGAGCCTCAGGACCGAAGACTCCGCTAAGAGTCGTGGAGAGGCAGAGGATTCGGCCTGTAAAATTACGGGGATCTACTAAAAGATTCATGAATATTGACGGAGAGGATTGAGATCTTCATCTGGAAGACGGGCCATATTTGAGAAGGAATTGCATTTCAACTGTTACAACCGGCTGCCATTTTGAAGAAACGTCAATCGAGGGACGGAGGCTTCGAAAAGCTCCTGGTTTCCAGTCCGCTTCGTGAATCGATTCTGGATACAAATCATGCCTAGCGGTGCTTTCAGATGAAAATGGAGGTCTTCAATGGTAGTCAAAGCTTTAACGCACATAAAAACATAGAAAGCTCCAATATTTCACCCTAGCTTCCAGCGCAGAAAGTCCAGTGGACGAAGTTGGAAAGATCAGATGCGGTGACTGCCATACGCGACGACAGGCACTTTTCTGACTAGCAACTTGCGCTCTGATAGGAAAAAGTCGTCTTCATGGTAAACTGATCTTTCTCGGGGGATCAAACTATCTATAGCCTTGAATCTTGATGAAACGTCGCAGGAAGGGAGCATCGAGCGATTTGATTGGCGGGTAAAGGAAATGGATCCCAGCTTCATCAGGGACAATAATTACATGCAGTACACATATCCACCCGGATTCTTGAAGATCTCCGACAAGCTGTTCGTCCATCTTCGTTCGACGTATGACAAGTTGCTGACAGGTTGTTTTGTGAAGAGAAAAACTTTCCTAAATTAGCGCTCGAGGAAATTACTGTATAGATGCCAGCGGCTATAGTCTAAGTTTGCTACAGACTAAATTGCAGAGAGGACCCAACCATCATGTTGTTCATCGTCAAGTTCCCTGGATAATTAAATCAACTAAAGAAAGTTAAAGAAGGTACAATCTTTGGATCCTTGCATTGGCGCTCCGAACAGCTCTGAACGTCATTCAGTCATTCAGCATCTTTTCAAATCGTTCACGTTCGAGACGTTCGATATACTGGCTTCGTTTTATACAGGAAAAACTGACGCGGCGGCATCTGGATTTACGACTAGGACGTGTAAATGTTGAAGCTCCTGCTTGAGATTGAGGCACGTTTCTTCCAACGAACCTACTTCTATTTGCAGTTCCCAAAAATCTCTCGTCAAAGACGTGATCGTCGGGTCTGCTTCGGAGAATACTGCACTGGTTGATACTGACGGGGGACAGACGTCGCTTTGAGGTAGAGTTTCTTCATCATCTGAATGTATGCATGGCTATGATATTAGGATGCGGAACGCGTTTCATACACATACCTCGCCCCGAAAGTTCCCTGTTGATGTTGATTTAGGTGATTCCTGCCAGTACAATCCTTCGTCTCGAATAAACGGATGTTCCGGCATTTCCAAATGAACTCGACCAGCGGCTTTCTGTGGGTTTCGCGCGTTTTCGCGACATGAGTCCACGTAAAGCCCTTGGCGCTGTTGGAATGACATTATTGTTTTTTTGCTGGTGATCGCTATCTTTGTAGTCGGGATATCTGGACGCGGTTCAACGAGCAAAGGCATGACGAGGTTTGTTACAGGTGTAGTGCTTGCACTACTGTTAGTAATTGTCGTGGTCCTCATTGTTTTGAGTTCGAAACTACTGTGTATGACATGGACATGTTTGTTACCTTTAGGCGTGTTAACGGACCGGGCTAAACTTTTTTGAAGGACCCCTCCCCCTGCCCACAATATTCACTCCCTCTTCTTCAAGTTCGGCATTTCTAGAATTCGAGTTTGGAGCACCCGTCCTATAGCATAGAAGGGTCTACTCCTCCTTAATTTCAAAATCATCCTGCTGACGGATTCGTGCTCCCCTCCGAGCTGCCCTCACCTCCTGTAAAATGTGTGCCATTCACGTTTCATCCAGGCCGCCCGATGCCAATTCTAATTAAGAGAAGCTCTTCCCCATTCACTTAATTCTTCCGGTTTCCACAGGGTTTCCATCCAGACTCATGTCATTTGCCAGTGACACAGGAAATACAAGCCGATGTGCGGTAGGAATTGCCCTCTGATTACATGTAGCTTACAATTCGAGTTTTTGACGACTCACTTTCCAGAATTTTTAGTTGCAGTTCACAGTTCATTTGGACTCTGTGCTCTGACCATGGACACACCTGGAGCACACTAAACCTTGGTAAAATCTATGCTAATGACTAGCATAGTCTCCCTCGAGACCAAGAACAACCAATCCACTCACCTGGGATTTTCCACCGGCCAGAGGTATTTATCCGCAGGGTGATCATGCGGTGATCATTGACCTTTCTCTAAATTTTGGCTCTTCATTGCGGTCTATAATCACCTTTGTGGTTTTTTTTGCCACAGCCTTAGTAACAACATGATACTGACACGTCCTGGTCACACAACCCTATAAAACTGGGTCTCAATCTGGTCGAATAACTATCTACCTAAGACCACATTGGAAGAAAAGTACTGTTTCTGCCCAGCACTATGAAGTTGTCATCGGCGTTCCTTCTTTTTGCACTTTCTATCACCGCATGGGGCCAAGACTCTTCGTCCTTCACGGAAGCTACACCCAGCTCTAGCTCTGCCTTGGTCACAACCGAATCAGCGTATGTACTCGAGGGTTTTTTTTTTGCGAAAATTATCGATTCAGGCTGACGGTATATGTATGATAGATCTTCGAGTGTTTTAGAAACTACCTCGTCCTTTTTCTCTGCAAGCACCAGTATCTCTAGCTTTCCCCCGACATCTTCCAGCGCGTCCTTGATCAACGGCACCTCATCTTCTGGCCTTCTGTCTACTACCGAGTCTGTGGTTAACGTTACCACATCTACTGGCACTGCTATTCTGAACAGCACTAGCACTGGTACCCTCGTGTCCGCCACCAATACGCCAACCTCGGGCTTGAATGCGTCTTCGGCTGGGACCGGAAGTTCCGCTAACGAAACGGGTGCTACTTCTGCTGCTTCGACATCTGGTAACGGGGCGAACATGGCTCAGGCCCCGATGATGATGATCGTGGCCGTCGGTGGGTTGGTTGCTGCTGGGGTTGCCGGGATTAATTAGTGGGAATCTCACCTTTTCAGAGAGCCGTGGACGCGTGTGGTGTAGCAGATGTTTCTTCTTGGACTTTCAAATAATATACATAATTGCCATGCTATTCAGTTATTGGGGTGAAGTACTTAAGAATGAACATGCCCACATAGAACTCCCGTACCTCGGCGTCGGGTGAAACAGCCTCTTCAAAATCATTACTTAGTACTTCACAAACCCGCGAACAAATGATGAAACCTTGGTCGGACCTTAACACTAGGTATACCGTTCCGTTTGGCTACTTGAGCAACCACGTTGTCGGTGTGTACATACATTGGCATGTTGGCAACACTCTAATGTGAATTGCCAAGCTGATTCTTGAAGGTAGAATCGACAACTTCACGATAAGCCTAGTCTGAGTCTCAGTAGATCCACTGTCAACAAAATCCATATTTATGGAGCAGACAGATATGAACCGGCGCTGCAAACTGAACTGGAGGGATACCGAGGACGAAACCTCAAAGGTTTGACATAGTCTTGATATAAGCATGAAAGAGTTAAGAATGACATAGCCACCCAATTGCCCCTACATACAATCACGACAAACATTGACTGGTCCGACACCCATCAAGATCATATCAATTCACATGCAAATCTCCTCAGCCAAGAGATCACTTCAACTTCACTCTTCAGAGACTTGTGGCAGCGATGGCGCCTACAGAAAGATGTCAACAAAATTGAAAACAAGGCAACAGGTCACTTACCTTTTGAACACCACCTTTCTTCTTCGGGTTCTTTTTCAACTGCGCTTGAGTCACCACTGAATTCTCCACCGTTAAAAGAGATACGGTGGAAGATCGTAAGGACCCGTCGATAATTCCATTTTCGTTTTGAACAATCTTCCCTTTTATGCGGCGAGTAACTGTGGATATACCGTCAACAGTGAACGAGATGCCGGAGTCTGCAAGGGAGTGTGGATTCGCAGGATAGTTCTCCCAAGTTAATCCTGTCAGAACATAGACCGGCTTATATTGAAGTATTTTTCCATGTCCAAGTTTCAGTAACTCCAAAATGGACTCCTGAACCACGAGGTTCTGATCAGGATCATTGTTTTCTGTGATGCCTGGAGTGAAGGAGATTACTGGCTTGTTGTCTCTGACGTTCAACGGGAACGCGGAAGGGTTCTGAAGAAGATTTGCAAAAAAAAATTCAAGTCAACATAAGTAGCGTCAGAATTCAGTATGTACAGACATCGAGAGGTGCCGCTGATGTACAAACAGTGCACAAAAGGCCCGCAATGAAGATCATGGAGGTTTTGGAGATGGAGCCAGAAGCGATTTTCGTGATGAAGAACATAGTATTAGAAGTAGGTTTGTGACGGATGGGGGCGATGTAGAGGGATGAGCAGAAAGTAGATGTAGGTATGTGAGCTTTTTTTGACCAGCAAAGACCGACCAGCGGTTGTAAATGGAAGCAGGGGAGGGGATGAACTATAGGATGAAGGATCACATCTTTAATTTTAAAAGTTTGATGAGTGCCTGGTCTGGGGTTAGGTTTCAGGTTGCTGACCGACTGAGCTTCTCGAGTGATTTAGGTTTTATACCAATATTCTGACGTTATTCACTACAGACTACAGTGCACTATGATCGCGTTTTTGTCATGGACTCGGGTAAGGTTGCGGAATATGGTACAGTGCTTGAGCTAACATCAACCTTCGAAATTTCGGCAGGAAATGCTGGCTCTCAGACATCGCTAAATAAGCGGAAATATTATGGGCAGATGTAACCTATTGTAAGGGATAAGGGTGTTGTAATCACAGTGTGATATCGTAACTACCCCGCAATAGTATTTGGCGCATTACATTGCACCACCACTTTTCATAACTCTCAAAGTCAGATCACAATATTATTATGATACCCTGTATAACTTACATAGGATTCATATTCTCTCGACCTCCATGTAGTGAGCAAGCAATCCCATGTCAATACCATGCATCAAGTATGCAGATGATACAATCATAAATGTTATTGGGGAGATAGATATTCTGATCTCAAACTGATTAACGTATGGACGAACATTCACCGAGCAGATTGGGAGAAATAGATAATCATTCACTACAGCATAAACATAGTTACGGTACGACTACGCAGGTGACAACAATAGACCACCATTTCAGTGCCACGGCTGTTGGCAGCAGAGCTCGTGCCCGTGAAATGTGACTACAACAAACGCGAGATAAGAAAACAACAACTTGGAAAAAAAAAACTTGTATACACACTCAGCTCACCACTTGAGCAGCTCTTCCATCTCTTTGTCAATGGGTACCCCAAAGAATCAATGGCAAGTAGATAGAAAACACTTCCAGCTATATTGCCTCTAGACTTCAGTTGTTGTCCAAACCTCCATTTGTTGGATGGAAGCCCGACCACGTGCTTCCTACCACTACTGACCATCGACGCGTCCTTGACGTGTCTTCCTACGTCATGGGTTTCACTGTAGGTATATAAACCTACTACAGACACATTTGACACTTACTTCGGTACCACCACGATCTCTCTCTCTCTCTCTCTCTTATACGTATATTTCCTGTCCACTCTCACAATCGTCACAATCGAGAACCTTCGCCTGTTTACATCCGGTCCTCGTGAGTTTCCTCTTTAGTGTTGCATGCCAGTACCCCTGGCAAGCTTCCACTTTTTTTAAAACATCGCCTTGGTCCTCGGATCCAATATCCCTTGACCTCACCTTTATATTGATCCCGCCATTAAAATTAAAACCGTTCCAATTCATATCACCACTTTATAACCGTTATTTGACGCATATACCCACACGCGAGAATAAATTTTTTTTCTTCTCTACTACATTGCCACTTGTTCTTTCTCACCACGCCTGACAATCCTGCAACCCTGCACCTGTTCTTACCCGTCGCTCCTGCCAAACCTGTCCTGACTTGCCGCCTACATAGATCATCGTGGCGCCTGATAACACTGAGCGCGTTTTGACTTGCAGTCGTACCGCGTTACTTGCAAACTCGTCTCCACTTCCACCATCCACCAAACCTGGGCAACGTGTACCTTCTGAAACCGACCTTGCCCAAGGGTACTACCAAGTTCCTTTGACCAACCAACACTCACAGACACCTGTGACCGATTCTGATTCTGATTCTGATTCTGATTACAATAACACATTCAACTCGTTCACAATGCCTCCCGTTTTCTCATCCTCGCTCGACGACACGGTTACCTACGCCAAGTGGAAACCATCTGGTAACGGTATGCCGGGGTCTATGTCCTGCGGAAAGATCACCGTTGAAACACTGGAATTGGCTAAACAAGACCTGCGAATCTTCCTGACCAACAACCGTAAGCTCGCGCCAAGCGACTACACCGTTCGTTGCCTCAATGTATGGGAAGACCCGAGGGTCTCGAACTGGATTGATCAGAACCGTGAAAAATTCACGCTCCTCTCATTTGCCGAATTCTTTATTGTGGTTCGTGACCGCGTCCTCGAGCCTGACTGGCAGGACTCCACGTTCCGAAAGATGAGAGCGGTTCGAATGCCCGAGGACCTCAAAACTTCTGTCTCCGATCTCGCGGTCCAACTCCTGGTCCTGAACAACCTGCTACAGGGTACTCCTCGTTTCCAATCTGAGGACAACCTGAAGATCATGCTCATCGACGCTGTCGACTCGAATCTCCGTGAATCTTACAACAAGGAGGTTGAGGATCACTCGGCGAATGTGTCTCACGGCATACACTCGAAGGATTTTCATACCTTCACGAAGGCGTTCCAAGTCCTTGATAACAGTCGCCACCGCCAACTTCTCCTTGCTCGCCAGATGGCGGAACATATGATTCGCTCTCACCCTAACTCCCGCCCCAACACTCCTGCTGCCACGTCCTCCACTGCGAATGCACAGGCTCGCCGAAACACTACTGTGGCTAGTGGAGGTAACTACCCTGTCCGGCTCCCTCAACTCACTGCAAATGAACGTCGACTGCTCAGTGAGAACGACGGATGTTTCAAATGCCGCTCATTCTCTGTGAAATGTCGTATTTCTAGCACTGAACATGAATTCCTGATGCCTACTGGAAATGGTTATAAGGAGCTTACGATTACTGATGTCGAAGCTGCCCACGCACTCCATGGTCCAATCTCGGAACCCGTTAAGAAGACTTGCACTAACCCAATCGCTGCGGTGGGGTTGAATGATGACAGTGAACTCGCTGTTGCCTCAATCATGCCGAATGCAGTGTTGGGGGATGGGACTGACTCCGAAGAGGAGGTAAGTGGCCCATTCCGCGTCCCACACCTCCGCTGGAAATGTCATGTTACTGGTCCTAAATCGGATTTCCCGATTCTGGTTAATTCTTTCATTGACAATGGCGCTCATCTTGCACTCATTCATCCAGATTTAGCTCACCGCCTGGGCTTGACACGACACAAACTAACCCACCCTGAACCTGTCTGTGCAGCCTTTCAATCGAACAACCAACCGGCGGTCCCTGCCTTGACTGAATTCGTTCGCCTTAAGGTTGGCTCTATTGATGGTTGTTTCACTTCTCGCTCTGTCCCTTTCATTATCGCTCCTGGTCTTTGTACTCAGCTACTCCTCGGACTGCCCTGGCTCACGCATAATAATATTGTAATTGACTACGCCAAGCGCTCTTGTATTCATAAACCCTCTGGGTTTGATTTGTTGCATCCCCCTGTTGTAAACTGTACTGTCCCATTCAAATTGAAGTCTATTGAGAACATACATGATTCTTTGCGTAAATCTGGCAACCGCGCTAGGCAACACCGGAAGGAGTTCATTGAAGAACTTAAACAAGTTTGTGCGGAAATTAGGCCTAACTTTCCGGCTACTGCTTGCACACCCGTTGTTATGGAAGAGAACATTGTGGCATCCATCCGTCAACGCATAGAAAATCTGGCTTATATTGACACACTACGGGCACACAAAGACACACTAAAGAAAAAGTACTCTGCCATCTTCGAACCAATTCCACATGTCGATGACTTGCCTTCTTCGGTGACCGCTAAAATACAATTGATAGATGCCTCCAAATCTATTTCTTCCCGTTCCTACCGCTGCCCTCGCAAATTCCGCGCTGCATGGCAGACTCTTATACAGAAGCACCTCGACTCCGGCAAAATCCGACCTTCTGACTCGCCTTATGCCTCCCCCTCCTTCGTAATCCCTAAATCCGACCCGAATGCTTTACCTCGCTGGGTGGCAGACTACAGACAGTTGAACGATAATACTGTAGTTGATGCTCACCCGCTGCCTAGAATCGATGACATTCTTGCGGACTGCGCCAAGGGTCGGATATGGGGTAAGATTGACATGACTGATTCATTCTTCCAGACACGAATGGATGAGGATAGTATTAAACTGACAGCTATAACCACTCCATTTGGACTTTATGAATGGACAGTTATGCCACAGGGCTTGAAGAACTCACCAGCTATTCACCAATGTCGCGTAACATCCGCGCTCCGCCATCTTATTGGGAAAATTTGCTATGTTTACGTTGACGATATCATCATTTGGTCCAGCTCGCTCGCCGAACACATCCTCAACGTCGAGAAGGTCCTACTTGCGCTTAAAGATGCCCGCCTCTACTGTAACCCTAATAAATGTCAACTTTTTACTCCGCAAGTTCATTTCTTAGGCCACACGATTTCTATCGAGGGCATTGCCGCCGACGACAAGAAGGTGGACCGCATCATGGACTGGCCATCACCTAAAACACTCAAAGAGCTCCGATCCTTCCTCGGGCTGGTTCGATATGTTGCTGCCTTTCTACCTCACCTTGCTGAACTGACTGAGATCCTTTCTGAGCTTAACTGCAACAGTGTTGACAAGGATAAACTCCCCTGGGAACCACGCCATCAATTAGCGTTCGATACTATTAAGCAACTAGTTTCTGGCCGTGAATGCCTAACCGTCATTGATCATGATTTACTAAACACACACAAGATTTTCGTAACGACCGATGCCAGTGACACCTGCTCCGGAGCCGTCCTCAGTTTCGGCACTTCTTGGGAAACTGCTCGCCCCGTCAGTTTCGACTCTTCCACTTTCAAGGGAGCGGAACTCAACTACCCAGTACATGAAAAGGAGATGTTGGCTATTATTCGCACATTGAAGAAGTGGCGAGTAGATCTCCTCGGCATCCCCTTCCTTATCATGACTGACCACCGCACCCTCGAGAACTTCCACACACAGCCGGACCTTTCCCGCAGACAAGCCCGGTGGATGGAATTTTTCTCTCAGTTCGACTGCAAAATTGTCTACATCGCTGGAGACCGCAATTCCGTAGCGGATGCTCTGTCACGCCGGCTTGACTTATTTCGTTCGGGTAAATCACCTATCTGTGTCAATGATTCCACGGAAGCTATCTCTAAATCTCGCCACCCTTACGCTTACTGTGCGGATGCTGATGATGATCAAGATCTGCCGATCCTCTGCTTAATCCCCGATTCTGCTTGGTCTAGTGCACGGGCACTGACCAAATCATCTCCAACTACCACCGCTACACCCATTGCTGCGACCCTTGAAATCACCGCCGATGCCTCACTCCTCCAGGAGATCCGCGAAGGCTACTCCAGCGATGCGTGGTGCAAGGACCTTCCTTCCATTGCCTCGAGTATGCCTCTGGTCCGTCGGGATCTGGAGTCCAAACTTTGGTATATCGGTGACCGCCTTATAATCCCTCGCACTGGCCACATTCGCGAGGAACTTTTTTGTTTGGCACACGACAACCTCGGTCACTTTGGATTCGACAAATCCTATGCTGCGTTATGGGATTGCTACTACTGGCCTCACATGCGCCGGGACCTCGAGAAGGCCTATATACCTGCTTGCGATGAATGCCAGCGTAACAAGTCAACTACACAAAAGAAAGCTGGTCCTCTTCACCCCTTACCTGTCCCAGATCGGCGTTTCTCCTCCGTCGCGATGGACTTCGTCGGACCTCTCCCCGAAGATGAGGGGCCTAACTGCATCTTGACTATCACAGATCGTCTCGGAGCGGACATTCGCATTGTTCCCTGTCAAACTGATTTGACAGCCTCTCAATGTGCACAACTATTTTTCGATTTCTGGTATTGCGAAAATGGTCTGCCAGACAACATAGTTTGCGACCGTGATCACTTGTTCACCTCAAAATTTTGGGACACCCTTCGCACTCTCTCCGGTGTTCGCCTCAGAATGTCCACTTCATACCACCCCCAGACCGACGGCACCAGTGAACGTACCAATAAGACAGTCATCCAAATGTTAAGGTATCACGTCGAACGTAACCAGAAGGGTTGGAAGCGTGCCTTGCCTCGAATCCGTTTCGAGATCATGAACACCGTCAATTCATCAATCGGCATGACTGGTTTCCAACTACGCAGTGGCTTCTCACCCAGACTAATCCCTCCTCTCGTCCCACGACTGCCATCTACGTCCCCTGTACACGAATTTGACGCTCACGATTTCCTGAAAAACATCCACATTGATGTGCTGGAGGCTCAAGATTGCCTTCTATCTTCGAAAATTGATCAGGTGCGCTCTCACAACCAACACCGTTGTGCTGACCCTGCTTTCCAGTTGAATGACCGTGTACTCCTGAGGACGAAACATCGAAAGAATGAATACAAGTGTAAAGGCGAAAAGCGCGCCGGCGGTGATTTCGAGGGTCGCAGCAATGGGTGTAGCGGTGGTAGTTGGAGATGATTTGGTCAGTGCCCGTGCACTAGACCAAGCAGAATCGGGGATTAAGCAGAGGATCGGCAGATCTTGATCATCATCAGCATCCGCACAGTAAGCGTAAGGGTGGCGAGATTTAGAGATAGCTTCCGTGGAATCATTGACACAGATAGGTGATTTACCCGAACGAAATAAGTCAAGCCGGCGTGACAGAGCATCCGCTACGGAATTGCGGTCTCCAGCGATGTAGACAATTTTGCAGTCGAACTGAGAGAAAAATTCCATCCACCGGGCTTGTCTGCGGGAAAGGTCCGGCTGTGTGTGGAAGTTCTCGAGGGTGCGGTGGTCAGTCATGATAAGGAAGGGGATGCCGAGGAGATCTACTCGCCACTTCTTCAATGTGCGAATAATAGCCAACATCTCCTTTTCATGTACTGGGTAGTTGAGTTCCGCTCCCTTGAAAGTGGAAGAGTCGAAACTGACGGGGCGAGCAGTTTCCCAAGAAGTGCCGAAACTGAGGACGGCTCCGGAGCAGGTGTCACTGGCATCGGTCGTTACGAAAATCTTGTGTGTGTTTAGTAAATCATGATCAATGACGGTTAGGCATTCACGGCCAGAAACTAGTTGCTTAATAGTATCGAACGCTAATTGATGGCGTGGTTCCCAGGGGAGTTTATCCTTGTCAACACTGTTGCAGTTAAGCTCAGAAAGGATCTCAGTCAGTTCAGCAAGGTGAGGTAGAAAGGCAGCAACATATCGAACCAGCCCGAGGAAGGATCGGAGCTCTTTGAGTGTTTTAGGTGATGGCCAGTCCATGATGCGGTCCACCTTCTTGTCGTCGGCGGCAATGCCCTCGATAGAAATCGTGTGGCCTAAGAAATGAACTTGCGGAGTAAAAAGTTGACATTTATTAGGGTTACAGTAGAGGCGGGCATCTTTAAGCGCAAGTAGGACCTTCTCGACGTTGAGGATGTGTTCGGCGAGCGAGCTGGACCAAATGATGATATCGTCAACGTAAACATAGCAAATTTTCCCAATAAGATGGCGGAGCGCGGATGTTACGCGACATTGGTGAATAGCTGGTGAGTTCTTCAAGCCCTGTGGCATAACTGTCCATTCATAAAGTCCAAATGGAGTGGTTATAGCTGTCAGTTTAATACTATCCTCATCCATTCGTGTCTGGAAGAATGAATCAGTCATGTCAATCTTACCCCATATCCGACCCTTGGCGCAGTCCGCAAGAATGTCATCGATTCTAGGCAGCGGGTGAGCATCAACTACAGTATTATCGTTCAACTGTCTGTAGTCTGCCACCCAGCGAGGTAAAGCATTCGGGTCGGATTTAGGGATTACGAAGGAGGGGGAGGCATAAGGCGAGTCAGAAGGTCGGATTTTGCCGGAGTCGAGGTGCTTCTGTATAAGAGTCTGCCATGCAGCGCGGAATTTGCGAGGGCAGCGGTAGGAACGGGAAGAAATAGATTTGGAGGCATCTATCAATTGTATTTTAGCGGTCACCGAAGAAGGCAAGTCATCGACATGTGGAATTGGTTCGAAGATGGCAGAGTACTTTTTCTTTAGTGTGTCTTTGTGTGCCCGTAGTGTGTCAATATAAGCCAGATTTTCTATGCGTTGACGGATGGATGCCACAATGTTCTCTTCCATAACAACGGGTGTGCAAGCAGTAGCCGGAAAGTTAGGCCTAATTTCCGCACAAACTTGTTTAAGTTCTTCAATGAACTCCTTCCGGTGTTGCCTAGCGCGGTTGCCAGATTTACGCAAAGAATCATGTATGTTCTCAATAGACTTCAATTTGAATGGGACAGTACAGTTTACAACAGGGGGATGCAACAAATCAAACCCAGAGGGTTTATGAATACAAGAGCGCTTGGCGTAGTCAATTACAATATTATTATGCGTGAGCCAGGGCAGTCCGAGGAGTAGCTGAGTACAAAGACCAGGAGCGATAATGAAAGGGACAGAGCGAGAAGTGAAACAACCATCAATAGAGCCAACCTTAAGGCGAACGAATTCAGTCAAGGCAGGGACCGCCGGTTGGTTGTTCGATTGAAAGGCTGCACAGACAGGTTCAGGGTGGGTTAGTTTGTGTCGTGTCAAGCCCAGGCGGTGAGCTAAATCTGGATGAATGAGTGCAAGATGAGCGCCATTGTCAATGAAAGAATTAACCAGAATCGGGAAATCCGATTTAGGACCAGTAACATGACATTTCCAGCGGAGGTGTGGGACGCGGAATGGGCCACTTACCTCCTCTTCGGAGTCAGTCCCATCCCCCAACACTGCATTCGGCATGATTGAGGCAACAGCGAGTTCACTGTCATCATTCAACCCCACCGCAGCGATTGGGTTAGTGCAAGTCTTCTTAACGGGTTCCGAGATTGGACCATGGAGTGCGTGGGCAGCTTCGACATCAGTAATCGTAAGCTCCTTATAACCATTTCCAGTAGGCATCAGGAATTCATGTTCAGTGCTAGAAATACGACATTTCACAGAGAATGAGCGGCATTTGAAACATCCGTCGTTCTCACTGAGCAGTCGACGTTCATTTGCAGTGAGTTGAGGGAGCCGGACAGGGTAGTTACCTCCACTAGCCACAGTAGTGTTTCGGCGAGCCTGTGCATTCGCAGTGGAGGACGTGGCAGCAGGAGTGTTGGGGCGGGAGTTAGGGTGAGAGCGAATCATATGTTCCGCCATCTGGCGAGCAAGGAGAAGTTGGCGGTGGCGACTGTTATCAAGGACTTGGAACGCCTTCGTGAAGGTATGAAAATCCTTCGAGTGTATGCCGTGAGACACATTCGCCGAGTGATCCTCAACCTCCTTGTTGTAAGATTCACGGAGATTCGAGTCGACAGCGTCGATGAGCATGATCTTCAGGTTGTCCTCAGATTGGAAACGAGGAGTACCCTGTAGCAGGTTGTTCAGGACCAGGAGTTGGACCGCAAGATCGGAGACAGAAGTTTTGAGGTCCTCGGGCATTCGAACCGCTCTCATCTTTCGGAACGTGGAGTCCTGCCAGTCAGGCTCGAGGACGCGGTCACGAACCACAATAAAGAATTCGGCAAATGAGAGGAGCGTGAATTTTTCACGGTTCTGATCAATCCAGTTCGAGACCCTCGGGTCTTCCCATACATTGAGGCAACGAACGGTGTAGTCGCTTGGCGCGAGCTTACGGTTGTTGGTCAGGAAGATTCGCAGGTCTTGTTTAGCCAATTCCAGTGTTTCAACGGTGATCTTTCCGCAGGACATAGACCCCGGCATACCGTTACCAGATGGTTTCCACTTGGCGTAGGTAACCGTGTCGTCGAGCGAGGATGAGAAAACGGGAGGCATTGTGAACGAGTTGAATGTGTTATTGTAATCAGAATCAGAATCAGAATCAGAATCGGTCACAGGTGTCTGTGAGTGTTGGTTGGTCAAAGGAACTTGGTAGTACCCTTGGGCAAGGTCGGTTTCAGAAGGTACACGTTGCCCAGGTTTGGTGGATGGTGGAAGTGGAGACGAGTTTGCAAGTAACGCGGTACGACTGCAAGTCAAAACGCGCTCAGTGTTATCAGGCGCCACGATGATCTATGTAGGCGGCAAGTCAGGACAGGTTTGGCAGGAGCGACGGGTAAGAACAGGTGCAGGGTTGCAGGATTGTCAGGCGTGGTGAGAAAGAACAAGTGGCAATGTAGTAGAGAAGGAAAAATTTTTATTCTTGCGTGTGAAGAACTGTTTACATCCGGTCCTCGTGAGTTTCCTCTTTAGTGTTGCTTGCCAGTACCCCTGGCAAGCTTCCATTGGATTAGTACTTCATATGCTTGCTTTGGTACGTGCGACTATTGTTCCGGCCACCGAACCTCGACTACTCCTATTTCCTCGATCACCTTATATACTTGATACTACCGTTTCTACTCCCTCAGTTGTTTTTCCTTATCAACTGAGGTGAGATTACTTATCTTTCTTTCCTTCATCTAGTTTTACTAAAGTACTATAGTATTCATTCAACAGGTACTTAGAAATACTAATAGAGTTGTTTTTCCTTATCAACTGAGTATTCATTCAACAGATTATGAGACTCGAGTTCAACTGAGCTTAGGAGACAAACCCACATATTGATTACAGTCAACCATTATCCTTTATCTTCGAAGCTATGTCCTCCACAGCTAGTTCGCTGTCGATCCCGTGCTTCCCCGAATCATCTCAATTGGCTGGCGAGAATACCTGGCGAATTTTCAAAGACCAAGTCCTCGCACATATTGAAGTTAGGGAATTGGAAGGATACCTTGACGGTACTATTATTCGACCTCCTGCTGGTGGCTATGTCTCCACATCTACATTGTACCCTCCTGCCTCTACAACAACACCAGCGTATAGTCCTACCCCTTTTCCACATGAATGGCGTCAACGTGATAGGATGGCAGCCAGCATTATATATCTCAACATTGTCGATCCCATCGGACTAGGTGTCGAATGCGAAAAACCTGCGTATCATATCTGGGCTGAACTAAAGAAGAAATATGAGTGACGAGACAAGATGCGGGTACATCAGGCCGATACCAAACTCCGGTCTGCCCGGTTTGACCCCATCAATACAACGATTGAAGAACATGAAAAGACGATGAAAAATCACCTTAAAGAACTCCGAAACTTGGGTGGTTCCTGTCTCGACTCCCAATTTCGCCTCATTGTAATCGCCTCGATGCCTAAGTCATGGAGGGATCTCTTAATCAATGTCAAGGGAATCTCGAGTGACGATGCCTTTATTCACCTTCGCCAAGTCTATGACAACAAAAAGGAAGATGAGGAGGATATCCGACAGCGTAGTCAGGTCCGGGCTCTCATTGCTCAGGAAATGGCCTCTTTCCACTCTGCAAATACCGCATCTGCTCCCAAGAAGGATCGCCCTACCTGTACCAATCCTAACTGCCCTCCGCGTCGACATCGTACTCATACAGTTGACAAATGTTGGGCACCCGGGGGCGGTAATGAAGGGGGGGGACCTAAGAAAGCCGAAGCTTCAGCAACTCAAACCGCAAACTACGCTAGTGACGGTGGAAATCGTACCATCATGGAACTTTTCGATTTGTGTACGTCGTCACCAACACCCATTCTATCTACCCAACTTCCTAATGCCCATACCTGCAGAGACTGTGTATCAGTATCAACAGGGTATGGTGCAGATAAAGAGGTTACATACCATGTAGACATGTCCAATTCCTCCATTTCCGACTCGATTCTAAACTTTGATAAATATACTGCTTGTTCAGCCCATAACACGAGATCTTTCCTATATGCTGCATCCAAACCTCATACACCTCAAACTTTTCTTGATTCGGACGCAAGCGATCACTTCTGGGTTCGAAGAGCTGACTTTGTTGAGTATGAGAACCTATACGGAAAGGCGGGGAAGTCAGCCATTGCTGGAAAGGCAGGGGAATTTGAGATTCATGGGAAAGGTATCGTGGAATTTGAGACAGCCATTAACGGGATAAGGAGATGATGCCAATTGAACAACGTCTACCATACGCCATCTTTTCATCACAATCTAATTTTGTTAAGGACATTAGACGCTAAAGGAATGAAAGGGGAATGGGGTAAAGGATCACTTACTGTACGAACTGCAGACAGAAGTATAGGTATGCAGGGCGAAGGAAAGGGAACAATGTATGAGGTGCAAGCTCACTTCGAGCCGTCATTCGCCAACTACGCGAGATCACATAATAAACCTGTTGACATTCATACGTGGCATCGCAGACTTGGGCATCCTGCTATTGATTGAATCCTTCAAATGCACAAACTAAATCTGGTTGATGGCTTGCAAATTACTTCTAAGAAAGCGGTCAGTAAATGCGAACCATGTATTCTTGGGAAGTTGACTCACCGACCTTTCGATGAGAAACTCACGCATGAAACCAAGGTCCTTGAACGAATACACCTCGACCTTTTCGGCCCAACTCGAACACAGAGTATCGGAGGGGCTACGTGGATGTTCCTCGCAACAGATGGTCGTTCCTCTATCAAGGCCCCGACATTCCTAACCAATAAGCGAAAGGAAACAGTCTTGGCGGCAATTCACGACTGGCATACGATGGCTGAGCGACAAACAGGCTTGAAGGTTTTGATATTCCGGATAGATGGTGGTGGGGAATTCGATAATGGATGGTTTAGAGATTATTGTCACGAGAAAGGTATCGTTATTGAAATGATACCACCTAGGTCTTCGTCAGCTAATGGAGTAGCCGAAAGAGCAAATAGAACTGTTCTAGATGGTGTCAGAACCTTTCTCGTCGACGCTGGTTTTCCTCCTTCGATGTGGGTGTCATGCACTGGCACTAAACCACAATGCGCCCACTCCAACAATGTCCCCGAACCTCCTGCCTCCATCGGGAAACTCCCCTCCTTCGTCTCGGGAACCTCCCCTCCCTCTCTTGAGAACCTCCTGACGCCACTTCCATCCTCGAAACCGCCACCCGAACTCAATACCTCCACAACCACTACCGCCTGACAGACCCGGGAACTCGTCCATGCATCCATCAGACTGTCCTCATGTATTCTAGAGCATCCCCATTAGATGCTCACTTCCCACAATGCTCCCCTGACCCCTTCATGTTACCTATATAAGTACCCTTATGCCCTAAAGATCCCCAGCTTGGTATATTTTGAACACACACCCTTTACATAGGTCCAGTCCCTGTCCCTTTGTACCTGCTAACTATACGGAATTCTCTCTACTCTCTGTTTCTCTATCTCTGTTTCTCTCTATTCTTGTCTACGGTTTCGACGATTGTCTACACGATCTAATATACGCTTTTACTTCACGTCTAAGCAACCCGAGTGAGTCTTCGAGCTCCCTCGAACAATACTAAAGCTCCCCAACGCCTAACGCTTTGGAGAGCCAACCTCCCCAATACCTCCTTGAGCTCCCCCATTGCTCCCCAAGCTTCGGGATCTCAATCTAGGTAACGTCGAAGCTACTTCTTACGTCGAACGACGTATCGCTTCTCCATTACGACCTCCCACACTCGAGGATGACCATCTTCGAGTTCAGTCCCCGGGAACCTACCACCCCGGGCGTATACATCCTTAGGAGCTCATACGCTCTATATCTATTCTCTCTACGACCTATTCAATACTACGTTGACATTCTAGCGAGTACAACTCCTCCTATGCAACGCTACTAGGTTCCGTACCTCCACCTCCGCTACCTACGCCTTAGGGACCTCCTTGGACCTTACAGGAACCTCTTCAAGGGTCACACCTCCCAACTCTAGCCATCACTAGGTCATTCCCGTCCTCGGTCGCGGTTTCCGTAGCTCCCTTCGAGCTCCAGCCTGCTCCTAGCACGCTACAACATAAACTCATCATACCAAAAACCTACCCTAAGACCTATTCTGACCCAGGTCTTACAGTGGGCCGAAGCAGCACTCACCTTCTGCTATGTGAACACGTTTATCCCCTCCTCTCGTTTCCCAGATGAAGTCCCAATCGAAATTTATATGAAGAAACGTCATGATGTCTCTCATCTTCGACCTTTTGGTTGTAAATGCTGGGCGACACTGGATGCAATCCAAACCGATGGAAAACTCGGCATTAGAGCAGTCGAAGGTCGATTTGTTGGATATATTGGAAGACGAGGCTATCGAATCTGGTTACCACAGACCAGAACTTTCCATGAATCCCGCAGTGTCGAATTTGAGGAGGGTGACCCTCGTAGATCTGCTCCCGCGGTACCAGATGAAGTTGATGGTGAGATGCTTGGTGATGTCGACGTCGGTTCGGCTCCAGATGCCGTGCCTGTTACACCGGCTAACAAAAATCAAATTCAAAATTCCGACTTATCCATTCCCTCGATGCCTACTACTCCGTCTACTCCTGATTATGAAGGACTACCTGAATTATTTGCACCTAAAATTCCCCCTCCTCAGCCCCTACAGCACGTCCAAATACCCATTCAGCCCATCCATGAACCAGACATCGGTCCTAGACGCGGTACTTGTATACGTGGGCCATCAGCCCGTCAACTACAATTTCAGGAGTCGGCTGAACGGGAGCAAAGTGCTTTGGAACGAAATCTGGCTTGGGCTCAAGACTCGGGTACAGGTATCGACGAACTCGAAGAAAACTCGCTAGCAATGGTTGCAAAGAGTCCTTTTGCTTTTGCTGCTGAATCAAGTGACAAATGGGTCCCGAATACTTACAAACAGGCGATGCGACGTCCCGAACTTTGGAAAGCTCCAATGCAGGCTGAATACGACACGTTAATCGAAAAGGAGTGCTGGACTTACAGGCGGGAGATGGGTTTATGCCATCAAATGGTCAAAAGATGGCGAGGTAGCGAAACGAAAAGCGCGTTATGTCGCACAAGGCTTCACGCAGATTGAAGGAGTTGATTATGACAAGACTTACGGTGCTGTGGCACATATGGAATCTGTTCGTATAGTCCTTGCGATCATCGCTGTCCTAGGCCTGTTCATGTTCTAGGTTGACTTCAAAGCTGCTTTTCTTAACTCGCCTATCAATCACGATGTGTATATGAAGCAGCCTGAGGGTTTCGTCAAGGAGGGCAAAGAACATAAGGTGTGCAAGCTCAACAAATCAATCTATGGGACTATGCAAGGTAGCCATGACTGGCAAGACACCTTAGGCAAAGGATACGAGGAGGACGGGTATATTGCTTCGAAAGCCGATCCCTGCATACGTTACCGTCGAATCGACGATGAATACACCCTTTCAACTACATATGGCGACGATGTGAATGGCGCTTCTTCGACAGAAAGTGGTAGGAAGAAGGCGATCGCTGATTTAGGAAAAAGATGGGAATCGAGTGAGGTTAATTCGGGCGTACTCCTAGGAATGTCAATTTTTCAAGATCCGATTTCTAAATCTATCACTATATCGCAAAGGGCATACTTCGAACGTATGCTGGAACATTTCGGATTGGAAACAGTCCGTACCCGACACACCCCATTAGATCCCAAGGCAAAAATCACTGAATCTCCCAATCCACTACCCGAAAATGACCGCAGGTTCATGTCGAACAAACCTTACCGTTTGTTCATAGGATCCATACTCTGGGGTGCTTGTTTGACAAGGCCGGATATTGCATTCGCTTCGAATTTCCTTGCTCGATTTCAACTTAACCCCCGTATTACTCATTGGCAGGCTTGTGAATGGCTGGCGGGTTATATTTGTGGAACTATTGATTACTCTATCACCTATCGAGCTCCTAAGCCTGGAGATGACCGCCTTGGCTATGGCCTCGCCCCTTTTGGTTACTCGGACAGTGATTAGGCTTCATGCTTAACAACTCGACGATCCACTGCGGGCTATGTATTCTTCATGGGTGGTGCTCCGGTGTCCTGGGCATCGAAGAGACAGGGATCCGTTGCACTATCTACAGTGGAAGCGGAATATATTGGTCTCTCAAAAACCTGTCAACAGGCGTGCTGGCTACGCTCATTCATTCAGGAGATTGATCTTCCACTCGCTGGTCCTACGATTATTCACAGTGATAATTTCGGTTCTGTATCACTAACGGAGGAGCCTAGGAATCATTCGTTGATCAAACACATTGACATGCGTGAGCACTACATCAGGGAGAAGGTTAAAGATGACAGCGTGAAGATCGTTCGAGTCCGTAGCGGTGAGAATGTTGCAGATATCACGACGAAAGCTCTTTCAGGACCTACACATGCCCGAATGGTTCAGATGCTTAACCTTGAGCATATGCAGTAGGGGGGGTGTTGGATTAGTACTTCATATGCTTGCTTTGGTACGTGCGACTATTGTTCCAGCCACCGAACCTCGACTACTCCTATTTCCTCGATCACCTTATATACTTGATACTACCGTTTCTACTCCCTCAGTTGTTTTTCCTTATCAACTGAGGTGAGATTACTTATCTTTCTTTCCTTCATCTAGTTTTACTAAAGTACTATAGTATTCATTCAACAGGTACTTAGAAATACTAATAGAGTTGTTTTTCCTTATCAACTGAGTATTCATTCAACACCATTGAGAGGAGCCCCACAAAAGGTGGAACAGAAATTGCGATACTTATCATGTGAGCTGACAGTGATGTCATTCTCACGTTCCAAAGTAGTTAGTTGACTTACACACATTTCTATGTAGAGGTTTCGGTTATCCTGAGGGGCTGCATCAATAATACAAATGAAGGCCGAGGTGAAGGGAGCAAGTGGGCAAAGCAAAGCAATGCCCCAAGGGCTCCCAAGTGTGTCGCACGGATTGCTGCTAGTGGAGGGTTAAAGTTATGATTTTTGTCAGGTGGTGGGAGTTGGGAATAAAGAAGGGTTCGTTTGAGGTCTGCCTTATATACCTGTTGCTCCACGTATTTCCAATTGACTTCAGGGTTGCTACATAGTGATCATATGGTCCATCTCCACAATATATCAATCACCACCGGGCAATGAGTCAGGGGCTGGAGTTGAAGCCGAGCTCGAGTTGAGTTCCGGGCCATGACTCGGACTCGGATTAGTTGTTATCAATATTTCCTACTATGTAGTTCAACAGAGTAGATATGATATATGGTGGAAGGGCAATCTATGAGCTTGTATATCTTGTCATGTATATATATACTGATACAAAGAGGTGATAGTAATAATCTAAGCATGCATATTGTTGTAAACCTCAATGAGTATTGTGATGATCCTATTATGCATTGTGGATCTTTTGCCATGATGTACTGACCCCACAATGAATTGTGAGGCATTGTGAGGACCAGTAATGCATGGATCAAAATCATAATTGATGTAACACTGGATAACATTTCGGCCAATTTAGCGATGGACCTCGACTGGGCAATCTGCCATCTCCCTTCCTCCACTCTCTCCCTCCCCCCATCAGCACTACTCTCCAAAATGTCACTCCTTGTACTAATCAACTCCATCTCCAACAAGTCCGACACCTATCTCTGGTGCCAAGTAGACTCCAGCCATCGTCTGGCGTTACTCCACGGCCGTTGTGAACTGCAGAAAGAGGGCCCATCAAAATATATGGCCAGGACACTCCGTCATTACCTGATCCACATTCGAAGCAATTCACACCGCCGTTCTCTCACCAGGCTACTGTGTGGCGACATGGTCCCCCTCACTTTCCGGTCATCACCAGCGAGAATAGACCCCTTATTCCCAATGGAGCTGCCCCCAACACAGTGCCGAGCATGTCAGTCACCATTCCACCCAGAATCCCCTCAGCATATCTTCCTCCAATGTGCTGCAGACCAGACAGTGATCGAACTATGGTCTGCCTTTCTTGACGACATATCACCCTCGATCCCTCTTCCTCGTAATCGTCAATTCTCAAACTCAGAAGCACTCCATTATCTCAAGCAATTCATCTTCAATAAGTCTTCCCCCTCTCGTACTGCACGTTTTATCCATGACACTGTCGTACACTGGAAATTGCAGCATCCTCTCCCTCCTGCGGAAGGGAACAGTGAGCACAGCACCGGCGGAATCGTTGATGCCCACACAACATAGCCTCATACCCTCTCCCTGCTACACATTGATATTGACATTGCCCATTGTTCGTTTGCCCTCCTCCGCATAACGTACTGCTTGACTGTTCTATTTACTCCAAGACTCTTGCTTGTATTTATCCTCCTTGTCATAATCTCTCTTGCTTGTATTTATTCTCTTTGTCATAATCTCTCTTGTATTTTGGCTCTTTCAAACGCACTCTCTCATCTTCATACTCTTTCTTATACTCTCTCGCGTACTCATACTCTTGCTCGAACTGTTTCTCGTTTGTCATTCTCTCACTCATGCGCGGTACATTGGCAGTAGTCTACCTTCCCTCTGTGTGGGTTGAGCTCGCTGTTGTTGTCCTACTGTAACCGGCTGTTCCGAGACAGTGCCGTGTATTAATCTATCTATCTATCTATGATCGTAGCAATAATTCCATATTCCGCTTCCTACTTGCCATGAATATGGATTATCGAGAATCATGATACTCTACTTACAGATGACCAGTGAATGGTGAATTGCTACCACAAAGTGAATGTTAGAGCTAGATATTTACTATTGCAGCCCAACTCAAAGTTTCAAACATGGGAAAACTATGTAGGCTACATTGTTAGACTCGACAGGTATAGTCGGCATTTACGGAGTGCCCTGGGGACGTTGTAATTCACTCTGTCATCTTGAAGAGTCTTGTGGGGAAAGAATGGTTTCACTGACAAGAGGAGAGGATGTCTTTCAGAATCTTCCCTTCTGAGGAAAACATTCCTGTGCTTAAGCAGAATTCGAAGCCAACGAATGAAAAATCCAAAACTTATAATTATGTAGAACTCTTTAATAGTTTACAGTGCCTTCTGGATCTTTTTTTTTCTTGATTCAGGCTATACATCACATCATGAATTTGTTCCGTAGACGGCTTGGAATAGTAGCCATTGTTCACGAATAAGCCTGCCACTCTGTTTTTTTGAGCACAACATTGAATAATTACTAGTACGAGACTTTTGGCTCTAGGAATTATACAGTTCATTATCGTTGCACCTCAACCACCAACACCGGCGGTACTGTGGTAGCGTCTAATAACATGGCTCAAAATACATCCACTCAATTATTCATGAGGAGTACAAGGAAGAAGATTCTATAGAGGAGACAAAAACAATTTCTACCATCATCAACATCTGCTCCCATACGGTCCACAGCTGCATTCTAATTAACATCGGTATTCATGTCCATTCTTTACCTTTGTAATTCAGCATTGTTATGCATGCTCAGATTTGCACTGTTAAACAGTCAGTTGTTCATCAATAACCATGAGGTACTTACTCAACGGGTTCTTCCGAAGCCATAAGTGCTGAGAAGGCCGAGGGTTTTACTCCTCCGATTTAGTTTTGAAATGTTTTCTGGCTGTATCCGCTTCATCATACGCTACACAGCGTCCTCTGCATTGTGATTTCCAATATACATGTTCATACTTTGTTGTCTAGACAGATATGAGTTGCTTTGACATCTGACATCCAATCCGCGTGGAGCTCGGATAAGTGTAGGCGCTTCGATGTAAGTACAAGTGCTTGATTACTGTAGTGATAGCAGGTTTACTGTTTTGTGGCCATAGCAGAGCCATGATCAGCGGAGCTGAACAACAATTTGTGTTTCTTATTGAAGCTCAAAATAACAGTCAACTGCGAAGTATAAAAAGGACATCTTCACTAACCATTTTGCACTTTTAACTTGAATACGCAGGGTCAAAAACCACCATGGCTAGCAGAGAGGAACGAAATTACAGAAATACAGAGGCAGTTCTTGCTTCTCTTTCCAACATCGAGACTGCATAACTGGGACTTGACTGCCTGAAGTTGAATAAGGCAAGTATCATGTAGAGGCTTTGAACCGACTACAGGCATATACTGACTAGAGGACTCTCTGTTAATAGCAACTCGGATTGTGCTATCCCAATGCTCCTTGGGCAGTTGACCCAGACAAGGGCAGTTTGTATTACCTGAACGTTGCAACTCTGCCACTCGACGCTGCCGTCAAAGTCCAATTTTTTTTGAGGGCTATCAGCAGCCCAACGAGGTGCTTGCGGTCCAACCAAATGGAGATTCTTGTACGATGCGATGAACGTGAACTCAACAAGTATGACCTTCTGTTTCTTTCACATACGACGTTGATCAATTGCATTTCAAATGTCAATGCAGAATTTTGCGAAGTATCATCACATTTCTAGAGAGAATTGGGACTAGTTGTCCCCGCTGGGGACACAAACCTTGCTTGAGGCATTGTGGGACACTCATGTGTTTGACGTTTTGCACCATTCCTTCAGATATTGACAATACTGTTATGGAGCAGTTGTACATATATTATCAAAGTTGTTCTAACAAATTACAAGGAGTTGAACCAAAAGCAAAGCAAACTATACACAGACTGAAAACATAACCCTTTCAATCCTCTCATTCTTTGCTTGACAGGGTGGTCCTACACCGCCAACCCAGAAAAATAGAGATTTAATGTTCACTGTAAAGGCCGAAAGGCTATTGCTCGGACAATCTTTAAGTCATATGCCTCCCACGTTGTCTAAAGGTTTTCACGGATGAGGTTCACAGCACATTTTGCAGCTGTGCACTCAACGTTGGCATCCATCGCAGTCCAATATCCTTCCTTAATGTTGTCATAATTTCCCATGTATATTCTCCCAAGGCAATCAGAAAATTTGTTCACCGCCACCTGCTTAATTCTCGCTCTTCGAGTCCATGAGTTCTCAAGGTGGTCTCGTAGCAGATGGCTTGCTGTCCGACAGTATAACAACTCCAAGTACACCTCTCTCTCTCTCCTCAAAAAAGGTTCTTGTTTTGGAAAGCAATCTTTCGGATCCCATGACGGACAAGCTTAGGCTTGTTCAGGCTCATGTATTGAAGCTGATAGGTGAAGACAATGGGATGGAGGTGTGTATATGTACTCTCACACTTACACGTACTCATATCGAGTAAGGCTCATATGGCTGAGCAGGATGAGCCTCCCATTTCCGATGATGCGCTATATCAAATATTGACTGATGCGCTTCCTGTTGAGTTCATTGGAGAAGATTATTTCGAGGAGTTCATTTTGGAAGGAGATTCATTGGTATCTCTCGGTCATTCTCTTGGAGACTTTCCCTCAGATACCCTTTATGTAGGCCTCAATCCTTCACAAATTCCTGACTATGCCGTTTGAGCAACGAACTCCACGTTGGTATAGGAAGCGGCTTCAGCTATTCTTGGATATCAAAACACAACTTCACCATACATTTTGGCAGGAGATGTCTCGAGAACAGACTATCATGCGGACACAAGTCGAAATTGAACAGCTCAGGCTGGTCACTATAGAGGCTCGTATTGAATTGCGGGAGAAAAGGAAGAGGAGGGAGCAATTGGCTCGTGCCGCTAGGGAAATGAAGCGTTTATTACAAAACGATCGATTGGATGAATGATTGAGTATGTACACTATGTCAATCAGATGCGTTTTCTTTTTGCTCCTGCCTGATCACCAGTCTCTGTTCCTGCGGTTTCTGTATTCTTTGCCACTGCAGCTGCATTCTTTGTTGCGGCGTTTTTTGCTCGAGTCTCTGCTGCTTTCCGGTTGGTTTCTGCACGTTTCTCAGCCTGTGTAACAACCAATGTCTTCGCTAGTTCACCATGCCATTTCTTGCGATCTGAATGAAGAGGGCGAGGGACTGTGAGGTACCGTGGAAGAAACCTGCGGAGAAGATGGGCATTGTGGAGAGCATGCATATTAATGATGAAATGTCGGTCATCGTTATGCTCAATGCTCTTCATTGAAACTCCCGAATCTTGTCGTTCTTGCCTTTGGATGACTTTTCCAGTTGGCTGACAGTTTGAACCCCTACAATCGTGCTGCACATTCACCACGAATTGCAATGCCTGTGATTCTCAATGAGTTCTGGTTCTCATTTAGAAAGTATGCTTACCTCAGAATGAAGAAGAAGTAAACGTCCAGATGGGCGAATGATGGGCATGAAATAAATCGGATGCAGTGCTTCCAGAATGTCAAATTCTTCGACAACCAGTACCCCTTGAATATCTTTCTCATGGGTCAAAATATCCTTTATGCGTCCAATGCAGGACAGCATATCTGTAGTCCCCTAACGAGCACATAGGTAAATGTCTGTCACACTGCACAATTTGAATATGTACTCACATTCTTGTACCGGAGAATGGCAAAAGAACCAATTTTACATTGATCTCCCGAAACTGCAGTAGCATATATACCATCCACCCACTCAGATTCTGCCAGTATGTCGATATCGGTTGGGTTATGTGCGCTAAGAATATGAGTATCGGAGATGGATTTGATGATCTTCTTAGCACGAGATACTTGCTTTACCAGGCCTGGGACCCACTCTGCTTTGGGTGTCCACCCGAGATGTTTCTGAAAGATTGGTGTTTGTCGAAGAAGAGCACGGACTTCATTTCCAGCCTGAACCCATTTTCCATGACTGTCACACCAGTAGCCTCCACTGACCAAGTGCTTTACACGCTCAAGGTCCGAAAATTTCAGGGCAATGTCACGGCTGGGGGCTTGGTGGTTGCTCAAGACAGAACACATACGGAAGATACCGTTGAAGCATTCAAATACTTCTGTGGAAAAGCGTGAACCAGGCCCTCGGCGACGGATATGAGATGGAACATGCACGATGGTGTGTAATTTGACTTTGATGAGAATTTTAGATGGATCGATGGCGGCAAATGCATCAAGAACATTTCCAATGAGCACTTCGAGGTCAGCCTAAGGTTTTAAGAACAATTAAAACTGGTAATATAGAATACATAGAGGATGTAACAGACCAGATAATTGTCCATGTTATCAATTTCTGAAATCCATAGAACAGCACCAAGCTCACCCGTGGTTCGTAGGAGTGTCATTTGTTCTGGAGTGACCAAACCACCTGCATGAAAAATCATGGTCTGCATGAGTGTCTTGAAGTGCTTTCCAATGAGACCATTGCGATACTGCATCATATATCTAGCACGTATAGGTGGAACAAGCAGGCCATCAGTGTTAGTGCTTTGCAGGCGGATTGTGAAAGTGTCTTGAAGTTCAGCATTCCATGATGTATGCAAATCATGCCACACATATTTTTCCGTTCCGAGAAGGATGGTGTGTAGAATTTCGACCAGAGTATCTTGCGAAGGATCGAAAACTTGATACAATTATCATCTTATCAAGACATCAAGACATAAAAGCACATACAGTCAACATCGAGCAAGGGATTATATGGTTGGTTTGTTTGAGAGGCAAGCCAGGTAAGCATGGCCTCAGATATTTCATCCTTTGTTGTTTCGGGATGTTCACGGTGCTGTTTGCTACTTTCCTTGAGAAGAATCTCGATCCAGTGCTGAGCAATTTTATCTTTGGTCCCTGTCTTTGTTTGAAGTTTCTCGACATGACTGGCCACACCATATGTAGCAAGTCGGATCTGTTCCAGGACACAGTTTCGAATGTCTTGTACGTTCCGAGGTTTTCCGCACTACAAATACCATGTAAGGATTAGATATAGGATTTCACAACAAAAACTGACCTCATAAAACTGATGATAATTTGCTTCTGTTGCATGAAACCCATCATCATCACCAGCTAAGCAACTGCGGCACTTGCAATTCCCTCCTCCACCGATGTGAGAGCTCAACTCAGCTTGTTGTGGGTTATCAGCAGGTCCATCAGGCATGACAATGCGTACACTGCATGGACGTTTAGTGGAGGCATTGAAGCATCGGATTGGCTCGACATGAGTAGACCTGACCAAGTGTGTCAGCAATTATCCATGACATGAAAGAACATGGACCAACTGAAGCTGTGAAATAATTGGTTTAAACTGTTCCAATGCGCTGGCAAATGGCGAAGTAGATATGAAATGAACTGAATACTCTTGCTGCAAAAACTTTCCCGGGAGGTTGGCAATTTGAGCGTAAGCATTGACGTGCTTTTGGTACTGTTTTGAACGTGCTCCAGAAACATCATCCATCCACACAGAGAGCCAGATTGTGAAAAGATCTTCATTATTGTCGATTGTGCGGTTACAGTTTGGTATCTGAGAGTCAAATTGCAATGACAATTCTGAAACATTCTGAAGCCAATCACACAGGAAGATAATAACTCAAATCTTACTGTCAAAAGATAATTCTCCCCCATTCAAGGCAACCAACTCCATATATGTGAGGTGAAGATCACTGACTGGAACCCGGATAATATTCATATCAACTGTGAGAAGAGCCTGTGATCAAGAGATTGGTATATATAATAGATATCTGGGTTCCAGGGATGTCTTGGACTCACCTGAGAGTTTCGTCGAACAAGATGAGCATCAGCATAAATCTTTCCTGCCTGTACTACCCATTTTTTTGGAATGATCCATCGAAGATCTTGCAGCTGAGCTACTTCATGGATATAATGTCGTTTGTTATTAATCAGAATTGATGGTGTAAGAAAATCGAGTGGAAGTTCAAGCCATCGTCCATTTGGTACCTGCCACATTTCTGAGATTGGGCTGCCATGAACATCCTCAGGATATACATGAATCATAGGTGCAACCTCTGGATTGGCCATGTCCTAAACCCATTGTTACTTGGAATATTGTACGTATAAATAACTGGCTTACTTGTGCAACAATATCACAGATATTGGTGGTATAAAACAAGTTCCCAAAGTCTGACTTCGAAGGGGTAACACGGACACTACAATTATCCCGTATCTGTTTCTGAGCTTGTCGGAGAGCCTTGAATGATGGGACATCTTTTGCACCACAAACCCGCATTATCCAAAGGAAAATCTTCAATTGACTTGATGAAAGCCGCAACCGCGGGAGATTGTCAAGAATATCAAGATAGCACATCTAATGAGACTCTTTATGACAATTATAATATCTGTAAAGCAAGCAAGAAACTAACTGTTTTACTTGCATAAGGTGCCCAGTCAGGATTCTGTGCAACTCCTGCAAAAAAGTCTGCAACTTCTTCATCATCGGCATCTTCATAACCTGAGGAATTATCATGAATTGAAGCATCAATATAGTAACATTTCACAGACCAATTGATTGAAATTGCTCAATTACTGTGGGGATAGTGGCGTCATTTGCACTATCCAGATACTCCTCCTCTAATGCAGCCATACGCAATGCTGCAAATTCTTCCACAAGTATATTTTCTTCTTCCGCTTGAGATGAAAAGTCACGCCCCGGAAAAAACAACTCGATTTCTTCACTTGAAATCTGCATATCACCTGGACCAAGCCCATTTATATCATATTCAGGAAACAAGGGAGATGTTGTGAGCAAGCTTTTCGGATAAGTATCTGGGCGACGATCTGCAGAAACATTCTGCAATGACACAGGAACAGAAGAAAATAGTTGTGCATGACTTTGTGCTCTCTCCTGATCCAAAATCTGATTCTTTTGTATGATCGCGATGGCTGCACTGTGTTTCTTGGTTTTCTGGTGAGCTCCTGTAAAATTACCTCGAGTCATCCAAGTAAGATCTTCATGAGGATAGGCTTTGCGACAGGATTTACAGCTGTATTTGCCGGTGACATTGTTAAAGAAAGTATCTGTAAAAGGATCATCAAAATACAATTAACATATAATATCTGCACAGAGCAAGCACTAGTCACACCTGAACTTAGATCTCGTAGAGATGGTGCCATTGGATGAGATGCAACTCGAGCACAAGTCTTCGAATGTAATCACAAGTGCGAAACTTACATAATCCAGAATAAATTACGCTTACAGGTGCACAAATTTTATCTTTCACTCACTGCTCACCATGGATATGAACATGGAATATGAAGATCCTTACATCACAGCTGCAAAGCGTAGAGTTGAAGAGCAACAACAGGCAGCAATGACCACAGGTGTGCCATTACTATCACCAACGCCCACAAGCACACCCACATCACCTGCCGGAACTGAATTTGTCTTTCACCCTGGAGTTACTCGAAGCCGGAGCGAGTTCGAAGCAGCAGATGATTTTCCTGGTTTTTCTGTATCAGGAAATCATCAGGCTTTTACACAGGACCGTGCTCAAGAGTTATTGAATACCAGAAACTTGACACCTGAGTCCATCGCCGAAGTTCAGGAATTTATGCGTGTGAGTGTACATTTGTTCAAGTTTAACACTCCACATACACTTACACCCTATGTGTTACAGGGTACCGATGCTGTAGAAAGTATGTCCTCCTGGTTGTGTTGCAGAATCAGGACATGTTACGTGTAATGTTTCGGGATAACACACTTGCCTACAAAACCCCGGACTCAGTCAAGGCACGTCTTTCTAGACAATCACATTGTTAAATTATAATGTTTTGTTCACAGAGAACTGCTCAAGATTATAGCTACCTTCTTCTTCTTTCGCCGTTAGTATATGCCTATAAGCATGAGCAGTTGGGTCAGAAGGTCCTAGTGCGTAGGCCTCACTTTTGTAATTGAAGCTGCTTGATTGAATTTTCAGTAGGACATTATGAGAGAGTTGAAGATTGCAGACTTACCCCCTGCTCACGATACTGGGCGGTGCAAGGTGGTTACAGCTGAATGTGGCTCGGCATTTACACAGTGTCGACATGGGATAAAAGACAAAGTGAGTAACCTGCTGCTATATACCTTTCCTCATACTCACACGAGGTCAGATCGCAGCAAGTCTCAAGTCCAAAATTGATATCGCAACCTTGACCCGTCAAATCATTCAAGGCACAAAGGCTCGACCCACGTTGGCATTATATATACGCTTTGCAATGCTGGTGAGTTTCCTCTCATTTTTGATATCTTCGAAGTCTGATATCTGCTTCAAGCGTCATGTCTACACAGAAACGGAATCAACAAAGCAATTACAAGAGGCTGGCGTAGCTGCTGGAGAAACACCACCTACAAATACGAAGAAGAAAGGAAGAAAATACGAGTCAGCGCTGGATGATTTCTGGGGATTGGTTGACAAGAAACTGGAGTTTTATCGGACACAGGTTCCAGATGCCGCCACACGATTTGAGTATGTAACCCTTCAAATTCTTCCCGCTCGTTACTAATAAAAAGAGTTTCGGCAGGGTATACAATGGAATTTACAAGAAAGATTGTGAATTATACCCTCGAGCAGCATCTATGGAAGCCGATCTCACTGTACGAGAGAAGGATGTTGAACCATGGCTGCAGACTCTACAAGCTCGTGCACAGATAGCTCTATCTCAGTGAGTGAGTTAGTCGAAGTTGGGTTTAAGCTGTGGGGGAAAAAGAGGAAGACACAATCATCACGCTCTCTATGGTTCTTATATTCAAGTACAGATAGCATGTGGTCAATCGTACCAAATTCGTACAATAGAATTCTGATTTAATGATTCTTGGATTATTTAAATGTATCGAAGCGGCAATAACCAAAGGAAAGCTCATGTGTTCTCAAGTTGGTGTTTGGTCATTGCACAAAGGTGGTTTTGGATATCTGGTCATGATATCTCTCTCTTAGTCAGAGGTTCCGGGGATATTGTCTTTCAAGTTTGGGCAATGTTGGTACAATATCGAATCAATGATTTAATAACCTTTCAAGCAAATGCGGGATTGTTGCATGGCTGCCCCGGGTTGCTGGAACATCAACCGATTTTTATGACAAATATTGAAACAACATCAAGAACAGTTTTCACAACATTCTAACATGATCATTTGGAGAACGCCGTACTCATATTATATCAACATTGAGCTGGATCGGCAGTGTAGCCACCTTCAATGGCCCTAGTTTCACATTCTGAGCGCACCTGAATGGCATTTACTGTTGACATTTACCATTTCTGTTCCCAAACCAAAGCTCGTCGACATACCATCACATCAGGCATGAATACCAGCCAACCTACCTGAGCACACAGCACACAAGTGTGGTGGTACAGATATAAGGACAGTAGAAGGGAACAAAAAGACAGGTACTAACAAGCGCCGAAAGCGTGGGTAAAATTTCCGCGGCACTTATAATAACAAATGACCTTTGCAAGCAAGCAGGCATCTTGATGCAAAGATCGAGAGCCAGGCAAAAGAGTTGTGCAATCAGCTTGCACAACTGTTCAAGGTTGAGTTTAAGGTACGCGAGTAATGCTACAAGCATCTACAAACCGAGCTGACCCGCGTTTACTTAGAGCTTTTCAATTAATGACAATGCCTTGGAAATGTTCCGCTAGAACATTTGCAGACGAGCCCTACCATGAGCCCTTCGAGTTGCAATCGCTTGGGATTCCATATCTAGGAGTACCTAAGAGTACCTATTCTTTAAATCACCGTCTCCATAACTCACCGAAAAGCATAAAAACTTGTATCATACTTTGTAATGTAGGCAAGAATGCAGGATGTCGATGATTGTTGAAAAAGCGCTAAGCACGACCACTTAACTTCGTCATTGGCGCCCGCAAAGCGCCTTCCCACGCGCCTTGAAAGGAAATCTCAGACGGGTTAACTGTCGACCGATGTGAACTTTTCGCTTGCCTTCCAACGAGCAACCTCGAGACTCTTTCGCTCAGGCGCCTCTCTACACTAATTTTGGCTTCAATTATTCAACAAAATTTGTATGGAAGGATCCTCGATAGGATAGATTCAAAAAGTGAGTAAATCGTGATATGCTGCTATCTCATGCATTACCATACATAGTAGCACCTACCTAGCAATTTTGTTTTATTCAAACACCTTCATGGCGCTTATTATCCTGAATCCACAGTTGATTTATGAATATAACCACACCGGATTCGTATCTGGATGACGCGAAGAACAAGAAACGAAGACCCGGACGCCCGAAAGGCACTGGAAAGAAAGTTAAGGAAAGAATAGTCTCTCATAAGAGGCCTGTGGGCCGACCTCGCAGGGATGGACTTCCTTCTGGGTCGGTGAGTATTCGGCCCAAACGAGTTGTCATCCAACTCGACGATGACTGGGGAAAATCTTTGCAAAACGAACCAGATTCATTCCTGTCCTCCCTCGTCGTCGCACTTTCCGTATTACCGCCTCCTGCATCGTCAGGTCCAACCGCAGAAGAAGCCTTTAAATCTCATCTCAATTCACTTGCTCCAACGTCCTCACATAATCAGCATCTGCCAACGCTTTATTCTATTCTCAAAACGTTTTGGCTGCCCACTTCGCCCGCGTATTTCTCGCTGACAGCATCAGCATCGGCACGAACCTTGTCTGACCATCGTTTCTTCTATTGGGATCCCCAACCACTTCTATTCAATGGGATATCATGTCCATCATGCTCCTCTTCGTTGCACAACGAGGGCCGAATTAAACGTGGTCCTTTGAAGATTTACGACGTAGAGCGACCTTTCTACATAATTGGCGCAGAATATGTTTGTAAAAACGAAGGGAAGAGTTTTGCTTCAATTGATCCCTCTATCCTTCGTGCACTTCCGGCAAAACTCAGAGACGAGCTTCCTGTCAGACTTGTACACGTCAATGACGTAGGAAGCGACGAGAATATTTGGTGCTGGAAGCCTGCAGGCGTCAGCAAGACTTTATGGAATCTAGTATTAGGGTGTGTGAGGGGTGGATTAAAGAAAGATATGGTCATCAAACTTATCAGAGATACTCAGAAGGGCATTCATCAGATGGTGGAGCCTTCGAAATCCTCCAATTCCAACGAGGGCTTCACGGATGCGTATAGTGATGCCTGGACTGCAAACATTGCCACTGCCGATGAAGACAACGATACTCAGCAGCCAGATCCGCCGACCGAGTCGTTCAGCTCATATAATCAAACGTCTACCGTATCTTACCCTTCCACATCCATTCGATTCAAGCCTTATGAGTACGGTCCAGTTGGTGGTACTACTCAAACACTATCGTCTATTGGGTCAGAGAGCACTGCCTTGCATAACACAGCGCCTTCTGTTCAAACGCTATCTCGATCTCACTCGGTTTCGAGTTCAATTGTTAGCAGCTCTGCGATAGCTGGTCCCAGTCACAACGAACAGCTGCAAACCCCCGCATTGTTGTCATCGTCTAGGCTATCACCATTATCCCACTCTACCGCTCCCGTTCTAACGCATCCTGCTATTGATGTACCCCTTACGTCGTCCCCCTCGTCCTCGTCTTCCCCCACCATAGTGCCACGTCCTACCAACGCTTATCCTCGTGTCCAACAGCCAATTCTTTCGTCTTCGTCTAACTCTATGAATACGTTCAGTAAACATGTCTTCAATTATCATCCCGCAGACTATGCCTTGCACGATCAACAGCAACAGGGGCAACAACAAATTCTGCATACGCAGCCCCAATCGCATTTGCATATCCATAATCCGTACCGACAGACCCATACAAGTTTAGCTGCCGCCGCTCATGCACCCGGGCCTCGCAACGAGCCTATGACCGCGAGTTTGGCCAACACACCTCATATTCATCCCCGAAACGAGGATAACAACGGGGTAGATGGTCATCCTTCTATCACTGGCCCTTCGAGCTCGCCACAATCCAACTTAGCAGGTGTGCCGACCTTTCAGCATATCTCTGGTTCCTCTTCTGATGCTATCGGGCCGTCTCTCTCTTCCACCTCAACCCCCATCCCAGCTACAACGACGTCAGCGGATGGGTCCCGACCTCGCCAACGTAATCCGCGACATTGTTCAAAATGCGGCTCGACCACCTGCAAAGGTAAAGGCGGAAGGTCGTATTGTACCAATGCATGCAAGGACTGTGGGAGGTTTGAATGTCGCGGCAGGAATTCAAGAAGGCCAGAAAAGAACTGTGAAGATGGATGGATCAAGTGAGGTCACGAAGTAAATTTTAATTTCGATATCAGACCTGAGGTCCTTACGGTATTTACATGCGCATTATACTTTATATAACTCTTTCTTCTAGTATGTAATATATCCATCGCACAATGCCTCTAGTACCAGTACTTTAATCAAAGATATGAGCAATCCTTTGACCCATTTCATCTTCAGCCAAATCGACGAACACGCCATGGTACTGTACAGCTGATTCCCAATCTAAGATTTATATGCTTTCAACAGATCAGGGATAAAAAGTGCTCGTAAGTACACACCTGGTCCCCACTTGACAGTCCAGATCCAACGGCAGACTTCCCTCAACATCGCACGATACATCATGATTGCCATCTGGCCCAAAAGCCACAAATGACCAGGTTCGACCATAAGCATATCTTCGTGCCATGCCGAGGTCGTCCCGACAATATGAGCGCACCCATATTGTAGAAAAGTCCGACAATTGTTGGTTATTCGATTGTATTCCCCAAAGCCTGCGATAGCTTCATCAAATATGTGGACTATATCTTCATGACTGTTGTTGGTCCATCCGGATACAAAGAGGTGGTAGCGGGGTGAAGTATTAGCTCCGTCGATCTCATTATCGTGGCAGGGCCGATGTAAAAAATATGGTCTAAAACCGGTGGCACGATCCAGCCTCAGCTCATATTTGTTGGTCGACGTATAAAGAACGAAATGCCCACATAGTTTGAAGACTGGAATTGACACTAGGAGAGGCTCTCCGTACCTATATTGATAAGATATGAGATCGGCACATAGACAGGACCAACAGGACAGGAAGTCACCTCTCCGCGTTCTGACGCATGATTGCTCGCTCATAATAGTTCCAACGACAGCGCATGTAAGTTGAATACTCGTGGTACCCCAGAAGCAGTATGGAAGAGATGAGCGATATAAGTTTGAACTTCAGTTGCTGTTCGCCCTTGGGGTGAAGCAGGATAGTAACTAGGATGATTATACTATTTCCCCAAGCCGTGAAGACCAAGATGTTGAACAAGATACATGCAGTCCGACATAGCTTTGTGATATTGTCGACAGGTCTAATGTTCGTCATTGATCTCAGCTGACATGATAGAATTTTTTTAAAGGTGGCGGGGACGACTGACCGGAGGGGGGGAAATTGGTCCGAACGCGTCCAATGAACGAAACCAAGATATCCAGATACTGAGAAGATACTTCCGATGAACAGGGCATAGCCCCATAGGCCGACCCATTGACTCGCCAATGTCGACCATCGATAGGCCCATGGTAAAGGCACTAAAAACATGAATGCGACTATACAGATACTTGGGGCATAGTTAATAAGTCGTCCACGAAAAGATTCTCGTGGATATTCCGGGGTCAAAGGATCTAAATGTTCCATCGATGGAAGAGGAAGGAGGGATGGTGGATAATGCCGATAATGAGCATGGCAGCTACTTAGTGAACGTGTCGCAATTTTAAATTATTATTAAATTAAATTAATATCTTCCTTGTGCTTACGTAACCTTCTCAGAACTCGGACGGGTGACATACATAAGTTAACAGCATCTACATAACGCGTCGAAACCTGCTTCTATATTTCTGTCCATCTCTTTCTTGACTCTCTCACTGAACCTGGACCAAGCTGCTCCAAAGATGCACGAGAAAATCCACAATCCCAACAACGATCCACCTTTCTCAGCTATTAGCAGGAAAGATCAAAGGGCTGCTGATTTCCCGAAGCACTGGCAGCGGTTTCTACTTGGTCAGAGTATCTCAATGGATGAGACGACCAAAATCCACGATTTTCTCTGTCGCGAACTCTACGTTCCTAGGCTGAACGACATTCACAAGCATCTCTGGATTGCAGGTTGGGGCGAGAGTATACACCCATTACATTGGCATCTTATGGTTCGACGGAATATCGTCATTGCGGAAGATCCTGATATGCATCTCGTCTGCACAGACCGGGTTGTTTTCGTGAAACCTTTGCCTATATGTTTACTAGATTATGACAACTACTTCCAGCACATCTCGAATCACGAATGCCTTTCTTTGGCTGCACGAGGCTTTCTTCGCTCTTATGCCCGGTTGGTCGTGCATGAAAGCGACTTTTTGCTCGCTCAGCAACATAATCTACTTCCCCGAGACATGGAATGGATTGAGTGGAGTATCCTTGCTAAGGAGCTGCTGGAGATATCCACTGCGAGCGTCAACAAGCGTTATAGATACGGAGAACTGCGGTTATCGAGGCTCAACTTGATCTATCGTATTTGGCGTGGTCGATTGATGTACTTTCGGTTGCATCGAAGCTACACTTTGTATTTTTCCGATCAGTACAAAAGTTCACTGGTGTTGTTCGCGTATACGACCGTGGTGCACACCGCGCTACAGACCATGCTGAATGTCGGGGGATCTTCGCTGAGTGTGCAGCTGCTGTATCAGTTGTCGTTCTGGTTCGGGGCACTGACGATTGGATCAGTGGTGGCTTCGGTGCTGTTTTTAGGTGTATATTTATTGGTGATCTTATTGTACAACCTGCAGGCTACTTTGAGGGAACCTAGGCAATTCAAGATAGATTAAGTGGCGAAATGCGCAAAAGCTTAGAGGGAAATCCAAGTTTTGAAATGTTCCGTTATTATGTCCATTGTGAATATACATGCAAAGAACCATCATCATGAAGTGTCAATCCAAGCGAAATCCCTCTTCAGCCCTTCCACCAGTTGTCCATCTCGTAGCTCCCATTGATACCCTATAACAGATTTAATCAACTCCAAGTAGCTTATTCCTGACTTGGAGGGAACTGACCATCGTAATAAATCCAACCAGTCCTTGATTAATCACGCCTCCTAGCAAATTCATCTTGAAAATAGGGTTGTATTCACCCTCTGGACCGTGCGAGTCCTCGAAAATGTTCAACGAATCACGCCAATTACGCGTACGCCCGCGGATGTCACGAATAGGGTTTTCGACGTACGGGTACATCTGTAAAGTGATCAATAGCTTTGATTCATAATAGTTTATAAAGAAAGCCGGACCTTGTCGACTTGCATATTGAGGTCGTCCTCGAAGAAGAACTGGCCGACATGGGCAAGCTTTCCACCATCGAACGTACCGTTAGGATTCTCCGTCCAACTAGTGAAGACCTTGGCATGAACGTGAGTGGCACGGCCAGTGTAGTACCCAGGGAATATTGCTTCGGTACCAGTCACATGAAGTTATCTGCGTTCAAAGTCATGCAGGTGCTTACTAGTAAACCGGGCAACACCATGAGAATCTGTTTGCCAAGCGCCCCGTAGCCATTGTTCGTGGAAGTTGGTACGGGGAAAGGCAGATAAAAGACCTGAACGTTTTCCTCCGACTTGTGGTTGTTCATTGACGAGATGCGGAGCAGGGTCAGGATGCCCTGCGTAGTGACCAGTTGCATTGGCTTGCCATATGTCAACGAGGACGTTGGGTAATGGCTTGCAGGTATTAACGTCGATGACACCAATGTCAAGGTAAGTGAGAAGACCGATCTGATACTCAGCGATATTCTGACGGATAGGATGCCCGGAATTATGGTAATAAGGACCCTCGGTAACGATAGGTGCTGCAAGTAGTGGTATTAGCAACGTAAAGCTCTAGATCAAAAGGGAGAGGGGAATGCTCACTTAAAACACAGCTATTATTCTGCATTTCTGTTTCTTCTTCGATGACATCGCAAGCTAGTATTTCCTGCTTCCCTTGCGGAGTTGTTTGAGAGCCGGAAGCATAGGCCCCTGAATTGAAAAGGTCTTCGTTTGTGGGTAATGAAGGATTTCCAGCGCTCGGAATAGACGCAGGAGCAAAAGCTGCCTGGTTGAGCGGTAGACCAGACAGGACCTGTTGTTGCCATGCACGTTTACGAGCAGCTGTAAATTCTCCTACAGCGGGAGCGCACTATAGAAAAGGTAAATCATGATGATAGATGTGACCTGTCAATACGACGCACGTAGTAAGCAGCTCTTTGTAACGCCCTCTGTGTCTCAATCTCTGTGTCGGTCTTGGGCTCCTGATGAGCTGATACACTGGCGACGCCAACCAGGCCAATAATCAGAGCCAGTGCATTGGTGCGAACCATAATGGAAATCTAAAAGCGGGTTGAGGAAAGTTAATTTGCCTTTGAGTGCTCTTTTATATGTGGGGGCCATTGGAATCCGGAATTGACGGTCAGCTGAGGGGAGGCCGATCGCGTCGTACAGAAGAAGCCATCAAAATTAAGTCTAGATCCGAAAACGGCAGGAAGAGCATCAGATGGCATTCCCCGGTCCCGCCTCAGAAAAAAAGAGTATGTAAACCACCACGACAATTGCGAATCCAACATTCGCTTCACACAATGTTCTGGAAAGTTCCAGGCTGTTTTTCTTCCACAAACACCTTGCCAGCGCCGATGGGTAGATAAGCACCAACTTGAATTAGAGTTTTGGAACTACTAGCTCACACGACGCTCGCGTATACCAGTTTGATACCAAGTGGGAACCAAAGGTTGGTACTGGGGGTGACAACACGATTTGAGCAGTATTTGAAGTCACTGAGAAAGTCAATATGTGTCCCCTTGTGGCCCTTGAGATTGACGAAATCTTTAAGATGGCAGGGACTCCTACTTGCACGACTGCTATGGGAAGTAGAATGAAACTTGAAGAATTTTCGCACTTGGTCGTCTTTGGCAAATTGGTGTGTATATCAATCTTCCATATAGAGTATTCCAGCCGCTCATATCTAGACGTTATCTCTTTTTAGTATCGACTGTTCTTATGACAGCCTGCGTGTATACTTATTCTTATGGCAGCGTATACTTATCCTTATGCGTGTTAGGAGTGATCGTACTGTATGCTCACGCCATTACACGCCTTAGTTTCACACGACTCTGAAGAAGGAAACCTTCTCGGCCAGTCGCTGGCATTATGGCTCGGGAATTCGTCCGAAGAGATTGCACAACCATTTCTGCGACCTTCCACCCTGGCCCAAGCCGAAGCCATTCTCGAGTTCAGCAATGTCGCTATATTCAAATAATTTTTAACAATTCAACCTTCCACCCCCTCGTATCCAGAACTGTAGAACCGATCGGAAGCAAATATGTTGTTCGAGGGAGAGGCATGTATGCATATATAATGAACGTACTGTTACTGGGGAGTATAAAAAGTCAAAGGAGCCTACTTAACTTACTCCATTCGTTCATGTTCGTACTTTCAAAGACGTGATAATATCTTGGAGAGCCAGCGTGCCTTCGAGTAACTTCAACATACGGTTGATCATTGTTTCGTCTTGCTCTGTTTCTGCTTTTAACCTTAACTCAGCCATCATATCAACCAATGCTCTCCGATCTCCCTGATAATCCACCGTCCTACTCCCAACATCTATCAAATGTACCTTTCCCGATTCGTCCACGAGTACATTCCGTGCACAGATATCCCCATGTTCAACAAGCTGCATATCTTCCTCTATCTTTGATGTCCCCAGTGCATCAGCAGGAATCGCATGAATGGTTACCAGCCCTTGCAAGATGTCGAAAAAGATCTGCCATCGAACAGTTGGCAAATGATCCAAAGAAGTACCTCCAAACGGAATGAGGAAACCCCGCATTCGCTCTTTCGTGTCGACAACACATGCTAACACTGGATTGCTCGCTCGGTATTGCGGAGAAGGTGAAGCCATTCTGACATCCTTTTCGAGAATAAACATTGGCAAGCTGCGAGATGGAATGGAGTATGTTTCCGATGCATGGGACCGAAAGTATCGTCTCTGCACATATACCGATGCGTTTGACAGTACTATGTATGCACAGAAATCCAAGATAAAACTCATCATGTACATAACACTCGGAGTTGTCTATACTACTGTGTAGTGAGATGGCCAATATCAATTTCAAACTCTGAGACTAATGCAACCCCGCAAAGTCATTAAGTGACATTGAGTTTGTGCGTCTGGCTCAATTTCGAATGATACGACATTCAGAAAACAGGTCCTACTCAAGACCTGAGGAATGTGAAGAAATGGTCGATTCATTGTAAAACACGCATCAACTAGATGCTTATGCTTCAAATTAGGCACACACAACCGAAGTACTAAATATCCCTGACCCAATGCGTAACCTCTGGCCAACGTCTGGACCACTGAAATTATCAGTCTCTTATGACTGGAATGTCCTTCTCTAGGATGCATGATATAAGTATAAGATTGCGAAATTCTATGAGAACTCACTTGAAAACAGTTAATCGCCCTCCGCTGCTGCAAGGCGTTCACAAGTGCTACAGTCTTTAGCTATGCGCACATTGGAGATGATGACGCGGGTGGAAGTTCCTCGACAGAAAGCAGATCCAGTCCCAACCTTCCTCGCTCCACACTTTTGAGGGCGGTGTTGGTATAAATGACCACATGTAGATGAGTAAAAGTGCCATGTTCCACAGACACATACAGGATTGAGCAACTCATCTGTCGCCATGTAATCACTGGCCTTAAAGTCACCTGGAGCAACAACAGGCATAATGATGATGATCTTTGTAACACAGTGAAAAGTGAGGTTTGTGGAGATATGGGATCTTCTGGAATGCTGATGTTAACGTAGTATTAGACTCAGTTGATATAAAAGCAACTCTATTGTCTAGGTACCTGTTAACGTAGTATTAGACTAGCAGGTACTGTTAGTAAGTACAGATATATAATTATTAGTGAGCTCACCTCAGTTGATATAAAAGCAACTGAGGGGGCTCGTGTACTCCGTCTGCGTGATCTATCTACAGCTGTACAGTATATAGTAATCATGAACGAAGATCAGCGTATACAAATTAGGGATAGTGGTCAAAGGTCAAAGCTGTATCTCTGACGTACGGAGTATTCCCCAACAGCTGATACGGTTTATATATGCACGGTTGGCATATGTGGGCCAGCTGTGGGCATACATACCAGGGGTGCTAGACTGATAGCGGTTAATAACATGCTAGTCATAACACCACAACACCCACAGGCGACCCACAGAACCCGAGCACCGGCAAGAACAAAACACGTAACCCTCTGGCCACTCCAAATTTTCACATCTACAGTCATGTATCACCATTTGGGATGGTATCATCAAATGGGACAAATTGAATTTTTACTTAATCTAATATTATACATGAACTCCTGGCTACATCAAAAGTAAAAAGACTTCATGCTGCACACTACTGTCAAATTTGAGAAGAGAGACCTAAAGTATTGCTGTCAGGATATCAAATTGAAGAAGTGTTAATTTGGGATGAAATGAAATTTGTTTGGGTCACTGTGTCAGTAATTGCAACAGAGAACTGCTGTAACTTTGCACTAATGTACTTCTTACTTCAATACACCTGTTCACAAGCTTTGATTTAAGTACAAGCAAGGAAACTATGTTTGAGACCAGTATCACATTCCCAAAGCGGATATGATAAGATATGAATTTCGAAGTCCCGACCAGGCCTTCAGCCAGGGCTGCGACACTCATCTCAGTCTGAACCACATTTACAATGGTTGGTCATGCTCACTCAGAACGACAAAAGAACAGGGCACACTCAGCATTGGTGGAAAAGTACATGCTACAGGCAATTGATCTTTACAAAACCAAACACGAGAAGGAGCATGGGATGTTGCTTAAAAATGTTTGTAATTTTATAGCACAACAGTGTTATGTGGATACAAAGCAAATTATCAAACTATTGGACTGAACTTTGTACAGATGAGTTAACAGTGGGCACAGTCACAGAGAAGCAAAGGAGGAACAGAGGTGGTTGAATGATGAAGAGGAAGAGGTTTTGATTAGTGAAGTGATATACTGGGGTGATTGAGGATTCCCTCTGGATCATCGACAGCTCAAAGAGCATGCCGATGAAATTGCCAGGTGTCAAGTCCATGCCTCGGGACTCCATTTTGCCCCTTGGTACTCCAAGATCTACCGTTTATTGTAATCTCTTCCTTATTGTTCTTTCTCACTACACATACCCTTTCATTCTAGTCTCTCCTTATTGTCTTTTACCTTACCCTGCAGGTACTACATGTATAGCTCCTAGTAGTTAGTCTGGCGCTCCACACCGTTGCGCCAATCCATAGATATAAGTACTGCCTGTACACTACTGTAGTTCCTCAGTTTAATTATCGATTCCCTTTCTAACTCAGTCCATCTCTTAAAGTCTTCAGGCTCATTACTTCAAAGCACTCTCTATAGCCTTAGGACTTATAAGTTCTCTGGCTCGCTCCTTGTCACCGGCGATACCGCCGCTCCAACTTGGCTGCTCCTAGTTTCTCTCCTCACTACTCTTGATCTCCGGGGACTAGCGGCGTAACGGCGGTGTTGTTAATAACTTCACTACTGTCCCACTTGACTTCTGCTCTTAGACACCTGTAGCCTCTGGCATGGTTACACAGTGTACATGATCTTAACAGTATAATTAAACTCAATCCGTTAACGTCGTACTGACATATCATTTTTTATGCCTCCGAAAACCCAAGCTCAATCTAGAGCTAACTCCGAAGAAAATACTTTCTTCACTACAGCCCAATCCTTCGCCCCTTTCTCCAAATCTATTTCTGCCATCAGTCAACCACGTCGCCATAATTGCGGTTTCGGTCCAGCCACAGTTCCTACTACGTTGATTCTTCCTGAAGCCATGAAAGAAGATCAGCAATGTCGCGATGAGGCAGGAAGCGGGAGGCAGGAAATCCGAGTACGCCGAGGAGTGACAGTGAAGAGGCACAGAGACAAGCACAAAGCACAGATAAAAGAAATAGTGATCTCGAACAACAGTGGGATAGCATCAGAGGCCAATCACACCAGTAATCAAAAGGGAATCTAGTTGCCCAATGACCAAGTTAGATAAGTAGTATCTAAGAGGATACAAGTACTTGCCTAGTTGCCCAATGACCAAGAGGTCGAGATGGGGAACTAGGATCTACCTACTGCTCTTTATATACTACTTCTGTCTAATGAGTAAGCGATTGTGAATAATGATGCAATATGGAACAAGAGTGAGGAATCAATATATATGAGTAATAATGAGTCAATAATGAATCATAACGAGCTAATCAATGAATAAGGACGAGTTGTATGGAAGCATATGGAAACAAATAGAAGTATTGGGTGGTCATGTGAACAAGTATGATAAACATGTGAAAAGAGATTGATGGGAACACACCGCTGATGGCACATCAAAGGGCGTATCATGAGACTTCATGACAAGCAATTTGAGTACAGCACTTTGTATACCGGTGACGGACAACCTGTCCAAGTCTTGACCCCTCGCCGTGGACAACCCCCTGTGGTTGCTCCGGCTCGGGGCCAGTCTATTACTCAAATTGATTCTCCTATCCTCCAAGCCATAGCTCGCCGTACTGGAAAACAACCTCAACGTCATGCTGCTTCACATTCTCCTTGTGACCCGCCTCCTTACTTCAATCTGGATGCTGGCAATCACGACGATCAAGATCCTCCTGTCAACCCTGATGACCCGGGCGCTGACAACAATCATGATGACCTGGATGACGACTCCGGCAGTTTACCGCGTGGTGAGCCTGGTGACCCCAGTGGTCCTGGCGGTCCTGGCGGTCCTGGCGGTCCTGGCGGTCCTGGCGGTCCTGGCGGTCCTGGCGGTCCTGGCGGTCCTGGCGGTCCTGGCGGTCCTGGCGGTCCTGGCGGTCCTGGCGGTCCTGGCGGTCCTGGCGGTCCTGGCGGTCCTGGCGGTCCTGGCGGTCCTGGCGGTCCTGGCGGTCCTGGCGGTCCTGGCGGTCCTGGCGGTCCTGGCGGTCCTGGCGGTCCTGGCGGTCCTGGCGGTCCTGGCGGTCCTGGCGGTCCTGGCGGTCCTGGCGGTCCTGGCGGTCCTGGCGGTCCTGGCGGTCCTGGCGGTCCTGGCGGTCCTGGCGGTCCTGGCGGTCCTGGTAGACCTAGTGGACCCCATTCTCCAATCCCTCCTGACATCCCCAACAAGCAACATGCTATGTTGGAACTCCTCTTGGGATTCAAGGGTTCCATTGAAACCCTTGGTACTGTCCTCGCCGCCCTTGGCTGTCCCTCTGACAGCTCTGAATCCAAGAGCAAGGTCAAGGAGCCGGAGGTGTTTGACGGTTTGGACCCCCAAAAACTCAAGACATTCTTTGTCAATCTTGCCCTGGTCTTCAATGACCGTCCAAAGTATTTCACCGACCAATGGAAGGTGAACTATACTCTTTCCTATCTCAGTGGGTCAGCCAAAGAATGGTTTGTCCCTGATATCCTTGACCCGGATCTTGACTCGCTGCCAGCTTAGATGTCCTCCTTCAAAGCCCTTGTAAAAGAGCTCCAGGACAATTTCAGCATTTACGACGCCCAAGGCGAGGCCGAAGATTCTCGGTAACCTGAAGATGAAGGAAACCAAAAACATTGGGAAGTACAACATCCGGTTCAACACCCTGGCTGCTAGCACCAACTGGGATTCTGCTGCCCTGAAATGGGCTTATGGACGAGGTTTGGCTGAACACATTAAGGACAAAATGGCGTGTTTGCCCGAGCCGGCAACGCTTGCCAATTATCGTCAAGAAAGTCTTCGCATTGACAACCGTTACTGGAAGCATGAAGAAACTCAAAAGCATGAGGCTGGTAAGCCTTTTATTGCTCGGAACCCGAAGAAGGGTTCCTTGGACTTTAAAGCTGGTTCTACTAACCAGCAGAACAACTCTCAGCCATCTGGCTCTTCGGCACCATTCACGCCGAAACCTAAACCTTTCTCTGGAGGTAAACCTCAGAACTCTTTGAATTCTGGCCAATCCGGTGGTCAACGCCCTGCATTCAATCAGCTCGGTGCAGATGGTAAGGTACTTCCCTCCGAAAGGCAAAGAAGGATGAAGAACAATCTTTGTCTCTTCTGCGGTAGTAAGCATCAGATTGCTGACTGTGTCAAACGAGTAAACCTCAGCGTTTCGTAGAAAGCTCGTTCTATAATATATATACCTGTCAAACGAGTAAACTAACATAAGAATAAATAAAGTTAGTATAAGTAAACGATGTATAGGTAATGGACTCACCCTCAGCGTTTCGTAGAAAGCTGAGGGCGGGGAAGTTTCGTAACTACTGAATATAAATGAGATTGACCGTCGGTGGAACGAATACGAAATATAAGATAAGAAAACCTAGGTGAAATATATTGTCAAAGTTGTACCTGGCTGGACTCGTATTTCCTGCTTTGGCCTAATGTCCGTATTCATCTAACACTCCCCTAGTCTCGGTCAGGGATCAACTTCCTAAGGCCGAGGAGGGATACTTGTCGATTGTGAAGAGCGGGACCGAGAGACTTGGTGAGGATATCAGATGGATTGTCTTCCGAAGGGATATACTCGATAGCGATGTCACCGTTCTCCACTGAGTCTCGAAGAAAATGATACCTAATATCAATGTGTTTCACGTGCGAGTGAAATTTCGGGTTCTCGGATATCGCAATAGCGCCTTGATTATCACATCGTATGAGAAAAGGACGAGGAACGCTGTGGCCTAATTCTGAGAGGAAAGAGTGTATCCACTTCGCTTGTTGAACAGCTTTTGCAAGGGCAATATACTCGGCTTCTGTAGTCGATAAAGCCACAATGTCCTGACGTTTAGACATCCAGAACGTGGGTCCTCCCGCCATCATAGTCAGGACTCCAGAGGTGGAACGACGAGAATCTACACACGAAGCGTAATCGGCGTCTGCATACACAATCGGGGATAGTCCACTAGAAGCCTTCCGAGTATAGGTAATCCCAAAATCCTGAGTGCCACTAATATAGGTGCATTAGATATTGCCAGTGGACCTTTCTAGGCTCGTGAGCAAAACGACTGAGTACATTTGCGGCATGCGCTATATCTGGACGACATGCAGCAGCACCAAATTGCACGGCTCCTAGGATTTCTCAGTAAGGCTTTTCTCGCCTAAATTCGATGTCGTCGGTAGAAGGAGGGGAAGCTCCGATCGAGAGAACTGCGCCGTTCGGGAGTGGAGTAGACTTTGGTTTCACGTCTTGAAGACCGTGATGACTGAGGAGGTTGTTCCAGTAGGCGGGCATGGATAAAGTAGCTGTTCCCTGGTCTCTGTCATGCGTAAGCTTCATGCCGAGGGCAAACTGTACGCTGTCAGTTTCCTTGATTCTATACTTCGACCCAATCTCCATTTTGCCCTTCTCCATCTCCTGGATTGATGAGGATCCGCCAAGCATATCATCCATGTACATACCGGTCATGGTCTCCCCTGACCCAGATACTCGACTCCTTACACATTGGTCGGCTTGATTTCGAGTATATCCAAGTTCCCTGTATGTCCCGTCGAGGGTCTTCCACCAGTTTCTTCCCGCTTGCATCATACCGTAGATAGATTTCTGAATTCTCATGACTTTCCCAGTATTTCTTCTGGGGAATCCTTCGGGAGGCCACGCATATATTTCTTCATCAAGATCAGCATTAAGATAGGCCGAAGCGAAGTCGATCTGCCAAATGTGGTAGCCAAGAGTGACCCAGAGCACGATAAGTATTCTGAGAGATTCGAAACAAAGTACCGCCGCAAATGTATGGTGGTAATCTCTACCCTCTTCCTGAGTCCTCCCATTTACGACCAGGCGAGCCTTTTCTTCGACGATTTTTCTGTCCCCGTCGAACTTATGAGCTAATACCCACAGGGGAACCAAGATAGTGGCTCCAGCTGGAGGATCCTGCAGAGGTCCGAAGACGCCGAATTCTCTCATGCGTTGAATTTCCTTTTCAATTGCAGGGGACCACCTGTCAGGATCTTCCATTGCTTTGGAATAACTCTTGGGGACTGGTGTTATGCCAATAGCCGTGAGTGCGGTATTATATTCAGATGACACTTTGTTGAATCCTTGTACTACAGATGCCAGGAGTGCTCGGTGTTGGGTAGGTGGACCTATTGGAGGTTGCATAGACTGTGGTACTGGCTGAGAAGTGGAAAGTCGGTTTGAGCGGCGAAGGGGAACGTTAGGATCCGGCTGGAATTTAGTTCGAGTCCGCCGAGTTTGAATCTGATTAGGAATTTGAAGGGATTGATCAGGTTTAGTCGGCAAAGTTGTCTCCGAGGTATTTGTGGTGTCCGAGGTGTCTATGGCATCAGGTGGAAGTATTGGAACATGTTCGTAGTTCCCTTGATCCTCTTCTTCCTCCCCTCCTCCTGGTGCCAGGGTACGCCGAGGTATTCCTTCCTCGAAGGTAACATCACGGCTGGAGATAACCGTACCATTTTGCAGGTATAAGATGTATACACCTCGTTCCCCATAACTGACCATTTTACCTTCAACGGCTCTTATATCTGTTTTTCCCAGACTTCCATCCACAATAGTCGCCCAACCCCGAGCCCCAAATGGACGAAGGTGTGATATATCTTGACGCACCCCCCAGAATATCTCAGCGGGAATACGGAATCCATTTCACGTTGAAGGTAGGAGCTTTTCTGTGTATATGACATATGCCGCTGCCATAGCCCACAGATTGTCAGGTAATTTAGATTCGTGGAGGATCATCCAGACTTTTGCAAATGTAATCCCATGTTTCCTTTCTGCGACACCGTTAGCTGAAGAGGAATATGCCGGAGTTTGTTCAATCCATATGCCGTGTGAGTCTGCCCACTTTCTCCATTTTTTGTTAATAAATTCCTTCCCCCCATCAACCCATACACATCGCAGTCTTCCCCCAGTCTGGTTCTCAGCAAAGACTCGGTAGTTCTCCACCGCTATGAGGGTCGACTCCACTTCCTTATTCGCGAGGTAGTAGTCCTTAGTAAATGCGGAGTGTCCGTCGACAATCGGAAGTGAGTAGTATCCTCCCCTGGACATTGTTCTCATAGGTCCGGTAAGGTCTAGATGGACTCGTTCAAGTAACTTCTTCTCTCTATCAACGTGTGCATCAAAAGGTCTTCGTACAGCACTCCCCATCAAGCAACTTTCACATTTCCCTTCACCATCCATTGTATCTCTTGCGATCGCGAACCCATCGACAAGGTGGTGATTTTTCAACAGGTTGAGTCGAAAACGGCCAGCGTGGGCTAGTCGCCTGTGCCATGTGCTCAGATCTACCGGGTGATGTAGCGAACGAGATTCGGTGGTAAGCGCTGTTGTTTTCGCTTCATCGAGTTTGTAAAGACCATTCGTTCCTCTCCCAGTTAGGAAATGTGTTCCTTCCGGTGAATAGAACTTCACACAACCATTCCCAAAATGGACCTGGTAACCAAGTTTATCGAGTCGAGCTATGGAGATGAGGTCGGACGAGATAGTGGGGCAATGGAGTGCCCCTTCAAACATGAGGGTTATGACCTTCCCTTTCTCTATGACCATTTTCTTCGCCTTCCCGACTCCCTTAATGACCAAACCCGTAGATGCCTCTGAAGACTGGCCCATCCTATCACACTCTGTATAGGTCATGAAGTCTGTTCGATTTCGAAAAAAGTGGTCTGTGGCTCCCGAATCTGCGTACAGTTCTCCGGTTGGGTGAGCCAAATCAGATGCTGTCATGGCGTAGTGCAATGTGGGTTCACCAATGGCCATGGACGATGTCGGATTCTGATTAACAGTATCGTCTTTCTTTCCTCTCCACCATGCCGGGTATTGTCCTTCTTTTCCTCCTCCCTTCCTGAAGCACTCATCCTTTAGATGGCCAACACGTCCACAATTAAAACATTTCTTGTCTCCGTTTCCAGTTCTCGTCATCTTCCCTGCAATCAACGCTTCTAGCTGTTCAATTCTCGACAACAACGCAGCATGTGGGGAAATAGGAGTAGTGGCCGTATGCGCCTGGGAGATACGATCACCCGATACAACTGCATCAGGCCGGTTCTCTACCCGAGAATACTGAAAGGAAATCTGCTGGATTACTGAAGCCGCAGTAGGGTAGAGGGATGTGTTCGCCGTTATATTCTGGATGATGTTATCAAACACATTTGTAGGAAATGCGGCTATTGCTATTTCCCGGAACTGGAAATCCGAAATAGCATTCCCAGCCTCAACCGCATCCTTTCGCAGTGCACAAAGTTGATTAAAGAACTCATCAATTGGGATGGTCTCACGGAACGTCAGGGATCTTAGGTTTCGCTCTGTAAGTACCTTCCGCATCCCATCTTTTCTAGCGAACTCCTTCTCCAGCGTATCCAGGACTTCTTTCGCAGTCTTCTCATCTACGTCTGGCATCAGGGATGGTAGATCATCAACATGTGACTCTATTATCCCTTTGGCACGGTCATTTTGGAATACCCATTCTTCTAGGGAGGGATTTAGGGAGAAGATTGCTGTCGCCCTCGTTGGTTCTGGAGATGGAGGGGGAACAGTCCCAGCTCCTGCGTCAAGGGATGGAGATCGAGTGGGAGGGGAGATGGTGATGGTAATCGGGGGAGGCTTGGTGATGGTCCCATTGGTGTAACCGAGAAGGCCTTGGGTTTTCAGTTAGTTCACAATCCTTCGTTTCACGGGGGTCCAGCTGACTTTGACCCCTCCGTCAAATTTTAGATCTGCGGAAACCTCTGGAATAGGAGGCGGAACAGCGCCGTTACTAGCCATGATTTGTTGGTTTCAAGATATATGGATGCGGTGAACGTAGTGAGCTTTAGTAGCGCAGCGAGGTGTTATCTTAGTTAATTTAGATCAACAGCGGCGGGGCATATAACCTGTCAAACGAGTAAACCTCAGCGTTTCGTAGAAAGCTCGTTCTATAATATATATACCTGTCAAACGAGTAAACTAACATAAGAATAAATAAAGTTAGTATAAGTAAACGATGTATAGGTAATGGACTCACCCTCAGCATTTCGTAGAAAGCTGAGGGCGGGGAAGTTTCGTAACTACTGAATATAAATGAGATTGACCGTCGGTGGAACGAATACAAAATATCAGATAAGAAAACCTAGGTGAAATATATTGTCAAAGTTGTACCTGGCCGGACTCGTATTTCCTGCTTTGGCCTAATGTCCGTATTCATCTAACAGACTGCAATAAGTGTCACGACAAGGCAGGAAGCAGGAGGTGGAGTGACAGTGAAGAGGCACAGAGACAAGCACAAAGCACAGATAAAAGAAATAGTGATCTCGAACAACAGTGGGATAGCATCAGAGGCCAATTACACCAGTAATCAAAAGGGAATCTAGTTGCCCAATGACCAAGTTAGATAAGTAGTATCTAAGAGGATACAAGTACTTGCCTAGTTGCCAAATGACCAAGAGGTCGAGATGGGGAACTGGGATCTATCTACTGCTCTTTATATACTACTTCTGTCTAATGAGTAAGCAATTGTAAATACGGTGCAATATGGAACAAGAGTGAGGAATCAATATATACGAGTAATAATGAGTTGATAATGAATCATAACGAGCTAATCGATGAATAAGGACGAGTTGTATGGAAGCATATGGGAACACACCGCTGATGGCGCATCAAAGGGCGCATCATGAGACTTCATGACAATAAGCAAAAGGCCCGAGAATCGAAGGGCCGCGCTGCCAAGGTTGAAGAAACCCCCAAAGCAACTATTGAAGTTGTTGAAGAGGAATTGGAAAACTAGTCCGCAGCTCTTGTTCCCCGGTATGAAACGGGAGCTGTGTTGATCAGGTTCGTACCTCACCTGGGGAGTTATATCTCAACACATCCGCTCTTTCTTCCATTGAATGCTCTCTTGTAATATCTTTAACTACTGAATTTCTGTTATCCAATTCAGCTGCCTTGGCTGAACTTATTTCTGCTCTTCTCAAATTTCCTACTCTTGTTGACTCTGGTTCTACTGACTCTTTTATCGATACTCGTTACGTTTCACAAAATTCCATTCCTATGACCAAAATCTCTTTGATGGTTCATTATCTTCTAAACCCATTACCGATATGGCAAATATTGCGGTTCGGTTCCCTTCTGGCGAGCTGCTCCTGTTGCCTTTTTATGTTACTCATTTAGATTCATCTTGTAAAGCAGTATTAGGTTACAGTTTCTTATCCCGCTACAATCTGTTGATTGACTGAGCATCTCAAAACATTACGTTCCGTAACACTTCACACTTTGATTCTCCACAGACATCTGTGCCTTCTGCCATCAACACCGTTGATGCAAAGGTCGCTGTTCCGCTACCGGAACCTTCGCCGTCGGTTATACTGACAATTCTGGAAACCCCTCCTGGGGATTCACTTTGCTCTCGCTCTCGGACTTCACAGGCCAAGCCCCTCTCGTCCAAATTCCCCTTTGAACCCATCTACTCTTATCCTACGGTCTCTCAATTCACTGCTCAGCTGAAAACTCCTGAGGTCGACATTGCACTGGTCAGTGCTGCAGTCTTGAACAGGGCTTGCAAGGACGCTGGTATGGAACCAATTCTTCTTTGTGCTATTCACTCAGAGGTCGCAGCCCGCGCCTCCGACTGCTCCTCCATCGCTCCTACTGTCCCTCCACTTCCTCATTCTATCCCAGCAGAGTACACCAAGTTTGCAGACGTCTTCGACGAGATTGCTGCAGATTCACTCCCTGAACACAGACCTTACAATCTGAAGATTGACTTGGAAGAAGGCGCTTCACCGCCTCTCAGTTGTATTTATCCTTTGTTTGAAAAGGAGCTAGTCACCCTTAAAGACTTTATTGACAAACAGCTGGCTACTGGTGCCATTACCCCATCTTCCTCGCCTCATGGCGCTCCGGTACTCTTCGTTCCCAAGAAGGATGGGAAACTTCGGCTTTGCGTGGACTTCCGTGGTCTCAACCGCATCACCAAGAAGGACCGCTACCCTTTGCCGTTGATCTCGGACCTCCTCAATGCTCCAAAACGAGCTAAAATCTATACCAAATTGGACCTCGCTCACGCTTATCATCTAGTCAGAATAGCAGAAGGTGACAAATGGAAAACCATCTTTCGGACCCGCTACGGTTTTTACAAATGGAAGGTTATGCTGTTCGGCCTTATGAATGCACCTGCTGCTTTCCAACATTTTGTTAATGACATTTTCTCTGACATGCTAGATGTTTGCATCATCGTCTATCTTGACGACATTCTGATTTACTCCGACATGCCGGAGGAACACCAAGAACACGTCAAGGAAGTTCTTCGGCGGTTACAGAAACATCGGCTTTATGCCAATCCTGACAAGTGCAAGTTCAATATGGATACTGTTGAGTATTTGGGTTACATTCTTTCTCCTGACAGATTAACCATGTCCAAAGAGAAAGTACAGACCATTCTGGAATGGCCTGTTCCTAGGAAGGTTAAGGACATTCAGTCCTTTTTGGGTTTCACAAACTTCTATTGTCATTTTATTTATAATTATAGCGATATCGTTGTGCCGATGACTCGGCTTACCCGAAAAGGCGCTCCCTGGATCTGGGACAGCAGCTGTCAAGAGGCCTTCGAAAATCTCAAAATTGCTTTTACTTCTGCGCCTATTCTTGCTTACTGGAAACCCAATTGTCCTAACATTGTGGAAAGCAACGCTTCTGGCTATGCCATTGCGGCGATTCTCTCCATTCAGACTGTTGACATTGAAATTCATCCTTTAGCTTTCCTTTCCAGAACTCTTCACGCTGTGGAGCTCAACTACAACACTCATAACAAAGAGCTCCTTGCCATCTTCGGAGCTTTTAAAGCTTGGCATCATTATCTGGAAGGTTCCGGCGATCCGGTGGACGTTGTCACTGATCACAAAAATCTTGAGTATTTTTCTACTACCAAGATTCTCACCCGTTGACAGGTCCGTTGGTCAGAGTATCTCCACCAATTCAACATGGTAATTCGCTTCCGACTGGGGAAGCTCGGCAAAAAACCCGATTTGATAACTGGATGCTGGGATGTCTATCCCAAAGAGGGGGATATCGGCTATGCGCAAGTCAACCCTCACAACTTCAGACCTATCTTCACTAACAAGCAACTAACTATATCTCTTCGAGCTACCTTCTTAGAAGGCCCAATACTCCAAGCCTCTATTGTTATGGATATCGAAGCTCTGCATCAAGCTATCATTCTCACTCTTCTGAAGGACCCGAGCTCCGTTATTGGCTTGGAACTTGCAAAAGATCCTTCCAATGAATGTTGGAGCTTAGGTAGTGATGGGTTATTATGCCTTGATGACCGTATTTATGTTCTGAATCACGGCAATCTTCGCCTTCAAGTTCTCCGCTACTTTCACGATCATCCACTCTCAGGCCATTTTGGCCAGAACCAAACTCTAGAGGCAGTATGTCGTCGATGCACCTGGCCTAAGGTCAGAGACTTCATTCGTGACTACGTTACTTCCTGCACCATCTGTGGTCGCAATAAGCCTCGCCGCCATTGGCCTTATGGCTTGTTGAAACCTCTGCCGGTTCCGGTCCGACCATGGGACTCGATCTCCATGGACTTCATTGAGCAACTGCCAATGTCAAATAGTTATACAGCTATCCTCGTTGTTGTGGATCGATCATCCAAGCAAGCAATCTTTATTCCAACTTTCGACACCATTACTTCTGGACAACTAGCTGAGCTTTTTGTTATTCATGTTTTCTCTAAACATGGTGTTCCTAATCATGTCACTTCTGATTGTGGTTCCGAATTTGTTTCGGCGTTTTTCCAGGCTCTCGGTAAAGTGCTCTCCATGGAACTTCATTATACCTCTGGATATCATCCGGAAGCCAATGGGCAGACTGAGCGTGTCAATCAGACTCTCAAACAGTACATCAGGATCTATT